>WNGS01001259.1:91087-105442 GCA_020271785.1 Procambarus virginalis | reverse complement strand
AGTCAAGCTAAGGACATGCATGATGCCTGTGTCCCTTGCCAAGCTGCAGTGGATACTTCAAGACCAACACCTCTACAACCTTCACCACTACCTGCTGCACCATGGATGGAAGTATCGATGGCTTCTGTGGACCGCTACCAACTGGAGAGTACTTGATGGTAGTCATTGATGATCACTCACGTTATCCAGAAGTAGAAATCATCACTTCCACATCTGCAAAGGCTGTCATCCCGAAATCGACAAGATCTTTTCAAACTTTGGCATTCCTGAAGTTGTCAAGACGGACAATGGACCGCCATTCAATGGACAAGACTTCGTCAACTTTGCTGAGCATATTGGATTCAAACACCGCCGTGTGATGCCACTACATCCTCAAGCAAATGGAGAAGTAGAGAGATTCATGCAACCTCTCATGAAAGCTGTACGCTGTGCTCATGCCGAAGGACGATCCTGGAAACAAGCTATGTATGCTTTTCTCAGGAACTACCGTGCAACACCGCATGGAACACTGGGCAAGTCGCCTGGCGAACTTTTATTTGGACGTCCTATGAGGAATCGCACTACCTGTCATGCCAGCCAAGGTAACGGATAAACGTCTCGCTCAGAAGGATGCACTAGCCAAGGGCAAAATGAAAATTGCTCATGATCAACGTGCAAAGGAACAATTCATAAAGGTTGGAGATACTGTTCTCGTTAAAAAGAAAAAAAGGGAAAGTTAGATATGCCGTATGATACAAAACCATATAAAGTGATTAGTGTGAAAGGAACTATGGTAACAGCGAGTAATAGAGATCATAGTATAACACGTAATATGGCTTATTTCAAAGTGATGCCAACTAGTGTAGAAAATGATGAAGTGCAAAGTCGTGCAAAAGAAAAAATGAGTTATAACTCGATAAACAATTCATCGAGGGATATTCGTGTACTTAAGGACTCTCCTAAAACGTCATGTTAAACGCCCTACACGATTGATGATTAATTGTGTTCCTATGTAATGCAAGTATTTACTTGTTATGCTGAACTAAATTTAATATTGTTTGAATAATGCAGATCTCTCATTCAATATTGTGTAACTTTGTATTACAGTTTCTTTCATGTTTGTTTAACATTGCATATGTATTTTTAACATTGAAATCTTTGTGGTAAAGATTGTTTAAATTCTTTGTGCTTAATTAATGTTAAATATGCAATATCTCTTGATATGTTAATAACTTACTTTGTATCAATAACTTTGCTTTGTGCTACAAGCATGGTAGACATCCTGTATTCTTCTTTTAAAGAAAAGGAGGGATGTCATGTTCACAGAAAATGGTACTATCCGTTTTCTATGTGTGGCGGCTGGACGCCACTAGAGGAGGTAAACAAGAGCGCACAGGACGCCTGCCAAGCTTGGGAGCCATAGTCATGTAATCGTTTATAAGTTAAAGTCAGTAACCAGGAATGACTTTACATCAACTTACTACCAAGACTGTCTCAGCTATATACAGACACCACAGAGACCTCTAGTGTTAACTCTATATTTCTGTCTATTAGTTTAAGTTGAGCTGTAGGCAGAGTGGTATTATTGCCTGACTCAGTAGCAAGTACACTTATTTCTTGATGTACCTTGCAATATTGTACTGTGGTAGAATTCATAGAATTCTTTCAGGTGTCACAGATTGGGTAGAAATTTTTCTACATAAGGCATAATGATGTACACCTTTGTGGCATCTACTGCATAACCGTAGCTGCACAACACATTACTGGGTTCATGAGAACCCATGCACTTGGTACATCTGTGTAATTCTTGAAGTTGTTTAATCCTGGTATTAAAGTTAGGATAAACAGTACATTTGGAGGTGAGATGTTCTTGATCACAGAACAGGCACCTTCTCTCTCTGACTGAATTTGTCCTTTTAGTAGACACATCAGTTGCAGTGTCAGAGGGAGATACAGTATAAATACCTACACTACCACTCCCTTTCCAGTGGATGGAGTAGTCTTAGGCTTAGATTTATTAGATTTATTCAAAGTCAATTTGGGTTTGACTGAGATGTCAATGTTAGGTGATTTAGACTCAGGTTTAATCTTATCATGAGTCTTCAACCTGTTAACTGTTATTCTCAGCCCCTCGAATATTTGCTCGAGAGTGAGAAACTCGGTTTTATAATGTGAGCATATTTCTGCTAAGATATTTTGAGGCAATTTCCTCTGCAAAAGTAACTTGATTGACCATTCTGAAGCTGGTACATCAACTTTAGTACCTAAGGCCTTCACTAGAGACTCTGTTTCTAGCCTGAAGCTTTGGAGTGAATCTGGTCTGTTACTTGGTGCATTCAGATCTAGCAATTGGTAATAAAGGTTAGCTATACTTAACTCCTGGTTGCAAAATTCAACTTCAGCAGTTTTATAGCTTCCACATAATTACTCTCAGTGAGAGCTAAGTTATTTATAACCTTTTAGCTTCCCCTTTGAGAAGACTAATCAGGTATGAAAATTTAGAAATTGGGTCAAGATAAGACCTGTTATGGATATGAACTTCAAATGAAGTCCAAAATGTGTCCCAATTTTCTTCATCCAGCCCTGCAAATGTAGGTAAGTCCAAAGTAGGTAGACGAACCTCAGGTAATTGATTACTGGATTGAGACATAGTAGAATTTGTATTGGATTGATGGTTTACTATACTGGATAGTACATCAAATTTATCTTGAGTCTCATCTTCGTGCTGGGAAATATTTGCTACAATTTGATCTAATTCCTCTAGATCAGTTTCAGTAGCATTCAGTGAGTTAAGATAAGACTGACTTGCAGATTTAACTTGATCAAACTTAAGATTAGCTACTCTCACTGATGATTCTAGTAGATAGTAATCAATGGGAGTTGCCTTGGACAAGTCATCAGACTTATTAATTAGTCTAGTTAAATGGCCTTTGAGGCCAATATAGGTTCTCCTTAATTGCTCAGGAGTAGCCATGTTAGCTTTAAGTCCAAATTTCATAGGACTTGATTGAATATTACTAATGAAGCTGGGATACTTGTTCATTAGTTGATAATTAATATTGAGTATAGCCTGAATTCTGGCTAAATTAAACTCTACCTCACTTTGAGGTTAAATGTCCCTACCTAACAGTATGTAGCTAAAGATTTTGAGTGGTGTCTGCATGTCACCATTAACTTTCGTCCGGCTAGCTCATCATTATCACCATTAGATGTAATGGTGATCATACAGCAACACTCAAAACCACACACAAAAATAATGAATACACAAATAATTAATATGAGTACACTCTAATCAGAGTTACTGTAATGTTGAATCCCACCCTTGGTAGGGTCAGCACAAAAATGTATAATGTATGTACTACTCATTAGTACAGGACTAGTTGTAAGAATTTCTTGGATTGTATCCAGTTCTAAGAGACCAAAATGTTGTTTTGGTTTCTGAGAACGGATACAGTTTAATGGTAATTGGTATGTATCCAGTTCGATAAGACCAAAATGTTGTTCTGGTCTGAGAACTGATATAGTTTAATTGATTAGTAATCATCCGGTTCGAAAGAGGACCAAAATGTTGGGTATCTGGGGCTTGAACTCAGAAATTAAATTATTTAATTATTGTATTGAAATAACTCGAAGGACCACCCACTTTTGAGAAAAGAGGGAAAACAAATAAAAGTGATCATTGGAATGACACTAGAGAACCAGTGTCTATGGAAACTCATTTAATGAATAATCACTTGAAATAATGAAGACTGTAATTATTAATTAAAGCCAAAGCCTCAAATATCAACATTGGGGGGTTATTTCTAGAAGTTCATATATATCTAGGAACCAGTGTGGTTCGTCACTAGTTCATTGTGGTATTAATAACATGGTAAATCTAACTACAATATATTCAAATATATGGTAATCAAATTATAATCATTAAAGATCATTAATCATCATTAATCACTGAGCATAAATACTGAGCACAGTTAGAGCATAAACATTAATTACCAAATCTGGCAATAATTATTCAATAGAAAATTGTAGGTGAATATATAGAATCAATAATCAAATTGAATAAATTTGTACGAAAAATGTGTCTTAGCTGTAAGACGATTTCTAACGCCAGTTCATCATTCGTCCTCGTGGTCACGGAATCCCCATAGAGAAAGAACTCGAGGTAAATAACACGATTGATGAGAATCTTGCTGGCACCTCAAATACACGCTGTAAGCAAAGGAATGTAAAGTAGCGATTGACTAGGCTACAAATTATGTTCAGATATTCATGAAACTGAGATGAGTGATAAACATTACTAACATGTTATTTTGATGTTCATTCTTCCTGACGACAAACTACTCACAAATGTACTACTACTTTGATGCACCAAAACTAGGGAAATACTTATGTGAGCGTAACAGAGTACTGAGGTCTGCCGAAATTCGCGTCTGCCAGTCTTGCTCAATGTTCACTGCTGTGCACACTTAATTACGAGTCCTGGCTCCAATTGTTGACGCGTTATTAACTGACGAGGCACTAGAAAACACATAGGCAAGTAATTTCACTTATTAACTGGGTATCAACGTAATTCTTGTCGATAAGAACTCCCAGCAGCTGCCATGTGCCTCACCCACACTGCCTCGTGACCAAGCCTTCTTGAGTAATGGCGTCGCCGCCTTCCCTCTCCCCGCTCTCGCATTCACCACGGAAATTATTAAACACGAATTATTTTTTTCCGCGCAATTATGGATGAAATGCGATAATATGAACTGGGTTGGAATTATAAGGATTTAATAATTATAATATTCTCGATAAATGATCTCTAGCAAGAAATGGAGATGATATTTACACTTCTCCAGAGCATTCGATCGTAACAGAATAAAAACTGTTACTAAATAATTTCAATTAATAACTCTCGATTTACATTATCAGGAGTCATATTATCAGCAATATGCTCAGATTAAATTATATTAACACTACTGTTAGTGGTGTTAAGAACTACTGCAATTAGTAAGGTAATGGTAATTTATTATAATATAATAATAGATGATAAGTGTTGGAAATTTCCAACAAATTCTCTGGAAAAAATTATTTGTTCGGAAACTGTCAAAAACCTTTCCCAGAATATGAGTATAGTGACAGAAAGTCGAAATTGTACTTACTTTGGCTGCTGTGGGGTCCATGAGGTGGCGTGTGACGTCATCATTCCCGTGCACCCGTGGCGTTTGCTCCCGGGGCCAGTAGGGCCCGTGGCAGGATATGCTCGCTGTCGCAAATATATTTTTGTTCATTTTTAATAAATAAATAAATAAATAAATTTTTATTCAGGAAAGGTACATACATAAAAGGTAAGATACAAAAGCTGATGGATTTATAGATAGAGCTAGTACATACAATGCCTAAAGCCACTATTACGCAAAGCATTTCGGGCAGGAAAAACACTAGGACTAAAACTTTATATTAATTGAGATTAAAGTATAAATTGTGTTGAGAAAAAATAAGAAAAGAATGGAAAAAATGGGGAGGGGGAAACATGGGAGAAAAAAACAAAAATACAATTTGGTCAACAAAACAGCATTGTTTAAAATAAAAGACAAGGGTTGACATTTTGGGGGTGAGGTAGGTTACATTGAGTTAATTAGGTAGTACTTAGTTTTTATCTTATACTGGTTGGGAGAGGTACAGTCTTTAACATAATTGGGAAGGTCATTCCACATTCGAGGTCCCTTGATTTGTAAAGCTTTTCTAGTTTGACTAAGTCGTACTCTTGGAATATCAAATGGGTATTTGTTTCTGGTGTGGTGCTCATGGGATCTGTTACAACCTTCTAGGAAGCTTTTAAGGTCAGGACTGACATTACAGTTCAGCGTTTTATATAAATATATATAAAATACACATGAGAGGATGTGCAGGGACTTAATATCTAACGTATTCAGAGATTTGAGTAAGGGTACCGAGTGATGTCTGGGGCCAGAGTGAGATATTGTCCTAATAGCAGCTTTCTGTTGAGTAATTAGAGGACGTAAATGATTTTGGGTAATAGAACCCCAAGCACAAATTCCATAGCTGAGATAAGGATAGATGAGAGAATAATAGTGTCACCAGGGCAGGGCGAGGTACATAATATCTGATCTTAGAAAGAATGCCAACAGTTTTCAAAACTCTTTTGATATATTTAGAATGTGTCCCTGGAAATTCAGCTTGCGGTCAATGAGAACGCCAAGGAATTTGCCATCTACTTTGTTACAAATTTGGGTATTGTTAATCCTGAGATTTATTTGATTTGAGGATTTATTGCCAAACAAAATATAGAAAGTTTTGTCAATACTGAGGGTGAGTTTGTTGGCAGTTAGCCAGTGATGGACTTTATTTAGCTCAGTATTCACTGTGACATTTAGAGCAAGGGGGTCAGGACTGGAGTAAATGAAGGTCGTATCGTCAGCAAATAGAATTAGTTTGAGATGTTGGGAGGCATTTGGAAGGTCATTAATGTAGATAAGAAAGAGAAGAGGGCCAAGTATGCTGCCCTGGGGAACACAAATTGATGGGTAGAGTGGGAGAAATTGAATTATTCACAGAAACATACTGGAGCCTGTCAGTAAGGTAAGACTTAATGTACTGCAGGGAGTGACCTCTGACTCCATAATGTTGTAATTTAAGAAGAAGGTTTTGGTGGTTAACAGTGTCAAAAGCCTTACGCAGGTCTACAAATAACCCAACAGGGAACTCATTTTTATCAAGAGCTGTATGTATCAAGTTAATCATACTAATAAGTGCATCGTTAGTGCTTTTTGGGGTCTGAAGCCATATTGACAAGAGCTAAGTATATTGAGTTTGGCTAGATAGGAGTAAAGCTGCTTATAGATTAGTTTTTCAAATATTTTTGATAAGTTTGGCAGAATTGATATAGGTCTGAAGTTGTTAACATCAGTGGAATCACCACATTTGTGAACAGGGGTTACTCTCGCTTTTTTTTTTAGAATATCTGGAAAGGTTTGGAGTTCAAGTGACTTGTTGAAGAGCAATGTAATAGTATGGGCTAAAAATCTGGAGGCTTTTTTGTAAAGTAAAGTTGGTATCTCCTCAAGGGCACTAGACTTGGTTTTAAGGAAAAGGATTATCTCATTAATATCAGTGGAATTTGCAGGCGTTAGGTACAGAGACTGTGGATAGTTACCTGTAAGATAGTCCTGAACATCAGTACTGTTAGATGGAATATCATTTGCAAGGGATGACCCAATGGAAGAGAAGAACCTATTGAACTCAATAGCAGTATCAGAGGCTGTAAGCTGACCATCGTTATTGGACAGGAGTATTGGTTTGTTATTTAAAATCTTCTTTGATCCCAATATTTGTGAAATTGTGCTCAATGTTTTCTTAATGTTGCCCTTAGTTTGGGTAAATTTATCTTCGTAGTATTTAGTTTTAGCTCTTTAATTATTTTAGATTGCAATGACGAGTAATTCTTTGAAAATTCTTTGGAGGCGATTCCTAACCTATACTTCTTCTCAAGGTCATGTTTTTTATTAATGGATTTAAGTATTCCCTTTGTAAGCCAAGGATTGTTAAGCCTTTTAGTTGTGACTTGTTTCGTCAAGGTCATGGTTTTTATTAATGGATTTAAGTATTCCCCTTGTAAGCCAAGGATTGTTAAGCCTTTTAGTTGTGACTTGTTTCGTTAGCATAGGACAGTGGGTGTTATAAAGGCTGAGAGTTTTTTGAAGAAAAGATTGCACTGCTAGGTTGATGTCGCCTATATTACCTAATTCGGACTCCCAGTTGACATTAGCAGCAGCAGCTATAAAATTGCCTATAGCAGTTTCATTGTACAGCCTAAAGCTTATCTCCCTTGTCTCTAGAGGTGGTTTGTTAATGTTAGGAGAAATGTGGGGTAATGTTCTGTAGTGCTATCCATGATTATACCTGAAGTAAGCAGAGAGGTCGCTTTTGTTCTCTGCGGGTAGGGTTCCTGCATACTATACACGCATGTTTACCCTTCACCTGTGATGCTGTGCCACGCATATATTCGAGCATGTGTACTCCGAAGTTCTCATTACCCCTCAGTCTGTCTGGGGGCTGCGTGTGGCATTGTTGCTTGCACCCCGCGCAGTACAACGGAGCCCTCCTTGCCATACTTTACTAGCAGCTGTGACACAACACCAGCACTGAATGTACGTATTGACGATCTCCGGTCGGATTTTACCAGGTACATATTGAAGCAGTTGAGCACTGCAACATCCATTAGGTAGAAGAAGAACTTTTTCGTCCACTTCACAGTCTTGCGCACACACTCCACTCCACCAAGCATCATGTCACATGAATCGACGAGGCGCATGTTCACGTTATAGTCTATGACACAGTCCGGTACGTTTATACATGGGGAAGCGCATCTGAAAGTGGACTTTCCCACTGTCCAACATGGCACCGGTGTGAATCGTAGTCAGCATATTCACCTCGCGTCTGTCCTTCCACCACACTGACAGCAATTGTCACACTTGCGCAGCTGGCACTCACCCACGGCTATACTTATACCGAACACTGGCATTTCCTTCCTGTGGGCCTTCACAGTGCCACATACGCCGGTGTTGTGGGCAAGGAGATATCTGGTCAACAAGGGGCTGGTGTAATAGTTGTCGGTGAACAATATATGCCCCTTGTTCAGCAACGGTTCCATCAGGGCTTTTACGACACTGCCGGAGAACCCATGTTCATCTTGAACTGGTATGTCGACGTTTGTACCAGAATACAATATCATGTCCAAAACGATACCAGTCTCACAGTCGCACAGCACGAAAAACTTCAGTCCAAAACGGTGCCACTTTGATGGGATGTACTGCTTGAATGCCAGTCGCCCCTTGAACAGTACAAGCGATT
This sequence comes from Procambarus virginalis, assembly GCA_020271785.1. NCBI lineage: Eukaryota > Metazoa > Arthropoda > Malacostraca > Decapoda > Cambaridae > Procambarus > Procambarus virginalis. The sequence continues at coordinate 96,607 of WNGS01001259.1, read as the reverse complement.
CGTCGATAACCACATACACGCATGTGAATCGTAGCACTCGTAGAATCGTAGAATCGTAGAATCGTAGCACAAGCGCACTAAATTTTGAAAGAGAAATTGAAAACATGCCCATGCACTCGGCCCCAGGTCCAGACTCATGGAATTCAATATTTATAAAGAAATGCAAAGTGCCGGTAGCACAGGCACTCAGTATAGTGTGGAGGAAGAGCTTGGACACGGGAGAGATACCAGATGCACTTAAAGTGGCAGACATAGCCCCTCTACACAAGGGAGGGAGCAAAGCATTGGCAAAGAATTATAGACCAGTTGCACTGACATCGCACATAATAAAAGTATTTGAGAGAGTGATTAGGAGTCAGGTCACCAATTTCATGGAGACCAATGACCTTCACAACCCAGGCCAACATGGATTTCGAGCGGGAAGATCGTGCCTCTCACAGCTACTTGAGCACTACGATAAAGTCACTGAGGCATTAGAAGAAAAACAGAATGCTGATGTGATATACACGGACTTCGCAAAGGCTTTCGATAAATGTGACCATGGCGTGATAGCACACAAAATGAAGTCAATGGGAATAACCGGTAAAGTAGGGCGCTGGATACTCAGTTTTCTGTCAAACAGGACTCAGCGAGTAACGGTCAACCATATAAAATCTAGTCCAAGTGCAGTTAAAAGCTCTGTACCTCAGGGTACAGTCCTTGCACCGCTGCTTTTCCTTATTCTCATATCAGATATAGACAAAAATACAAGTCACAGCTTCGTATCATCCTTTGCAGATGACACAAAAATCAGTATGAAAATTACCTCGGCTGAAGACATTGAAAAACTTCAAGCTGATATTAATAAAGTTTTCGACTGGGCATCAGAAAATAACATGATGTTTAACAGTGATAAATTCCAGGTACTCAGGTACGGTAAAAATGAGGACCTTAAACATAATACAGAGTACAAAACACAATCAAATGTGCCCATAGTAGGAAAACAGCATGTAAAGGATTTGGGAATAATGATGTCTGACGACCTAACGTTTAGGGAGCATAACCAAGCAAATATTGCGACAGCCAGAAAAATGATAGGATGGATTACGAGAACTTTCAAATCCAGGGATCACATCACAATGCTTGTACTCTTCAAGTCACTTGTGCTGTCCCGTCTTGAGTACTGTTCAGTACTCACTTCCCCCTTCAGAGCAGGAGAGATTGCTGAAATAGAGGGAATACAGAGAACATATACAGCACGTATAGACGCGATAAAGCACCTAAATTATTGGGATCGTCTCAAAGCTCTCCAAATGTACTCACTAGAAAGAAGACGAGAGAGATATAAAATAATATACACCTGGAAGATACTGGAGGGCCAGGTCCCAAATCTACACAGTAAAATAACAACGTACTGGAGTGAACGATATGGAAGAAAATGCAGAATAGAACCAGTGAAGAGCAGGGGTGCCATAGGCACAATCAGAGAACACTGTATAAACATCAGAGGTCCACGGTTGTTCAACGTCCTCCCAGCAAGCATAAGAAATATTGCCGGAACAACCGTGGACATCTTCAAGAGGAAACTAGATTTATTCCTCCAAGGAGTTCCGGACCAGCCGGGCTGTGGTGGGTATGTGGGCCTGCGGGCCGCTCCAAGCAACAGCCTAGTGGACCAAACTCTCACAAGTCAAGCCTGGCCTCGGGCCGGGCTTGGGGAGTAGAAGAACTCCCAGAACCCCATCACCAGGTATCAACCAGGTATCAACATATTGCGCAGGTACAAAATAATCCCTGAACTTCTCTCATGTCACTGAACACCTTCCGTACCTTCCACAGTCTGGCGTCTGTCCTCATTTGCAATATTCTCGAAATGCAGGCACCTGAGAAGCAAGAGAAACCTATCATGCGACATATACAGGTAGAACACGGGCGATGGAACTAGGCTGTCTTTGCTCCAATAATCCTGGATGACAGCTTTCTCAGAGTGCTTCATCATCATGCACAGTGCCAGAAACACGTACATTTCGTCGATTTTCGTGTCCTTCCATCGCATAAGGTGTGAGGCAGGTAAAATGCCGGCATCTATGAGGCTGTGAGTGTAACTTTTTGTCTCAGTCACAAGATGCGTCATGAATACGTTGTAAAAATATGCCTGAAAATATTCCATGTCCGCCATATCATCACCGGTACTAGAGAATAATGGTGTAACACCAACATCGGTATCATCAAACGTTGATATTTGAGGCACAAATGTGGCACAATCCTCCCACACAAGTACACCAGGGGTTTTGGTGTTGGCGCCAACACCACCACGAGCACCAAAACCACGGCTACGTCGTCTGCTGGCGCTGCTGGAGCTGCGTGAGGGTATGCTAGGCGCTGAGGCAGATTTATGTACCGTAGGCCTACCATGAACACCTGATGTTGAGGGGGCCACTGTTGTCGTTGTTTAAATGCTGTGAGACATGCTGCTGCCTGCTGCGGCGTGTTGCCGAGACAGCAAAACCCCGCCTGGTAACACCCCCGCTGCTCGTGCTCGGGTCGTCCACACTACTCGTATCAGAGCCTATGTCACTGAAGCCGGAGAAAGATTCATCGCATGTACTGTCACTGAATAAACTTGCGTCTGGGGACATACATGATGGTGGTGATGATAAAGGTGTTGACCCAGGGCGGCGAGGCACGTGTACTGTACATGCTCGACGCCACATCTTCCACTTCCGTCTTTCCCTCACTCGTATCAGACCTCTGTGTAAGGTCTCTTTCTGGATCATAATCTAGTTCATCATCCATAGCATAGCGCCATCATACAAAATATCGCGTATCTCCTCCTCAGAGAGTCGTTTTCCATGACCGCGGGTCACCGTGGAGCAGGAGCTTGTAGATGATGCGTCAGACATGGTTCCTGCTTTAAAACTGAGGCGCCCCCACGGCCGCGGGGCATGCTGGGATTTTTTTCAAGATGGTGGACGATCACTGGGGCCCCCAGGCATCCATTCCATACCCTCGTCACCGCACGCAAGTTTTAAATGGAACGTGAAAAATAAAAATACCAGGAGGCGGGTTGCACAAACCAGACATGGGCCTGCAGGCGCACTGAGCAGTTTAATGGTTAAGTCCAGCCAATTGTCTTAATGAAATTTTCTAGCTGGGTTTTGGCATTTACGGCTTCAGCGGATAGGCGGTTCGATGGGTTTATAACCCTCTGGATGAAAAAACAAATGTTTTTAGTACTTGAGAGGGCATACTCTCCAACACTATATCTGTATTGCCCTGTTATCAGTGACTTCAGACCAAATGGTATGAGGTACTTTGAGCACTGTAATTACTTCATACACTCAGGAATATTGGACGATATTCTTGTTCTGTACCCAGATTTTACTAGTGGGGAGCTAATAGATCAGCCTTACATTTCTTATTCTTTCTGATTCCATGTATGACTTGCGTCCTGTGAGGTGGGGATCTTGGATGAGCTTGTAGCTAGTTTATGATTTACACTGTAATCTTTCATATAGAAAAGGGTAGCAGCACAGTATACCTAAGCTTGTTAATAAAAAAATCGGTAATAAAGTTTTAAAAAATAGCATATATTATTATTATTACCAGTATTATCCTTATTAATTCATAAATGTTAACCATGGATCATTAAGATATTGATATGTAATGTTAGTAATGTTGACTAAACCACACACTAGAAGAAAAAAAAAGAAGAAACAATGTTATTAATAATTCTTGTGAATCATTAAATTGTGCAGTGTCTCAATTTTTCACTTCTTTGGAATTACATCAGAAGAAAATAGGATAAACAACCAATACATATTTGTTTCATTATATTTTTGTATTTAAATAACTGGATCAATATTTTTACAACTGACAGGATTTGTTTTTCTCACAGGTGCATCATCTATTTAAAAAAATTGGTTTATTGTTACATACAATGATGCTACATAACCTTCCCGGCTTGGTGCCTTCTTTTGATAATTATTGTTACACACAGCCAAATTGTGTAACAGGAAGAGGTCTTGGACACAAATTTGTTCCATGCTAAATGTAGAGGAATCAGATGAGCATTCCTCAAGTAAAATAGCCTGCCTCAGCTTATAAGGTAAATAAAATAAAATAAGCATTCCTCAAATAAGCAACTGCTTCACCTCACTGCCTTAATACTGCTATATAGCCTTCCCGGCTTGGTGCATTATATTGATAATTGCTTATTGTTACACAACCAAATTGTGTAACAAGAAGAGGTTTTGGACTCCTAATTCCCCCCTCTCTTTTTTAACAGGCCATAATAGTCCATACAATCATAATTATAGGTTTAAGTATTCAATGAGAAAAGTTTTTGAAGTTTTTACCCTTCTCCTTATCTAAGATCATTTGTGCAACATATTTTTCTTTCATGTCTAACCCAGATTTAATTTCAAAATAAACCAAGCAAAATAAATTAAAAATGGGTATGTATAGCTAAGGTACACCCCCTTAGCTATACTTATTACTAGGTGAACAGGGCATTTGGTGATAGAAATGCTCCCACCAGCCCAAGTTCATCACCTCTCATATTTCATGTTCACCAGTGTTTATTTACTTAATAACTACTGGTACAATATCTTGCCATTATAAAACTAATTCTTAGTTAGTTTAGTTTAGTTCATTTATTATGCACCCCATACCCATCCCGTGGGCGGCAGTGGAAAGGGTTACAGAGGCATATAATGTGCTCAGGGACTGAACCCCACAATTCATTTAGCTAAGCAAGTTACAATCTTGATGAGCAAGTTACAAAATTCAATATAAGTCGTCACATCAACAATGGGTTCGAGATCGACCTCAAATACAGGTTCTAAATTAAGCAACTGACATATGTGGAGAGCTAGTGTCACAATTTATATGTTTGTCCTGCACACCGCCCCCCATCCAGTGGGTAGCGGTGGATAGGTTACAATCACTCAGTTACTACCTACAGTTAGCAAACTGGGGATATTTGGCTAGAATTTCTGGTAGCAGATCATTTTGAATGAAATATTTACACATCGCTGGAACATTGGTTATAGAATTGTCTCTAAATTCACGTATGTTTTCGCACTGCATCACATAGTGACGGAGGGTGTGGGAATAATTTTGTTGACACAGTTTACATTTGGTTAGGTCTACATCAGCAGATAATGAGAATTCCCAGAGATACTTGTAACCGAGTCTAAGCCGAGCAGTAGTGACATCTAGAAGTCTGCTGATTTTATTGGATGATCCATAGATGTGGGGCTCCTCTTGCATGATAGTATGATGATAGATGGAATTACTGGGGTCAATTTCACTTTGTCTCAGATCTACAGATCTTGTTGAAGTTCTCGGTGTACTGCTGCTCTCAGATTGCTCATTGACAATCCAAGGTTAAACTCAACGGCTCCTTTAAAGGCAGATTCTTTGGCTAACTTATCAGCTCTATCATGCTTTCGGAGGCCAACATGAGATGGAGACCACATGAAATGGACTCTGTTACCATCCTTAATAATTTTGTTGTATTTGTGTTTAGCTTCGGAA
>WNGS01001259.1:37568-81468 GCA_020271785.1 Procambarus virginalis | reverse complement strand
ATATTATCAGCAATAGGCTCAGATTAAATTATATTAACACTACTGTTAGTGGTGTTAAGAACTACTGCAATTAGTAAGGTAATGGTAATTTATTATAATATAATAATAGATGATAAGTGTTGGAAATTTCCAACATAACTCCGGGGGGAGAAAACTCGGTCGCAGTGCCATGTTGAGTACTGACGTACCTATCCCGAAGTTAGTATTAAGGTTAGTATGTTAGTATGTTAGTACACACACAACGGATGTCCCGTAAATGTCAAGGACATACAAGAATTTAAGACATGAAAATTAATGTCATAATTAATAGTTTACACAAGTTAATGATTGAATCATACAATTCAAGTAACTGAGACTCTACTGTGAGGTGAATGTCTGGGTCATTGTGACTTGTAGCTGATTGGTTACTAGACATCACAACACAGTATCATCATGATCACTCAAATTGGATGAAAAATTATTTGCTCTTAGTCAGAGCTATAATAGGCTTGTAGTTTCCTTTTACATTGTTGAGCAGCTGCTCTAGTGGGCGGGTGCTCGGTGGATCAGAATTGTTATCCTCGGAAACTGTTGGTGAAGCTGGTTCTGATAAACACTCTCGTTCTGCTAATTCGAGAGGTACCAACTTCTCTAATGTCTTTAGAGTAGTAGTGCCTTTGCACAAAACTCGTACTACTCTCAGGATGCCTTGGTGATCTGGGTGGATTGCAACAATTTTGCCTATAGGCCATTCTGACCTTGGTCCATCACTGTCAACTAATACTAGGTCTCCTGGTTTAAGCTGTACTTTATTATAGGGGCTCGAAGCTCCATAGTGGTACTCTCGTAGAGCGGTGAGGTACTCTCGAGTCCACACCTCATTCCACCTTTCAATTACTCTTGAGAGATGTTGGTAACTTTGTACTAAGTCACTCCTGGTTACATAGGAAGGATCGACGGGGTCCTCTTCTGCCAAAGGTATCAGAGGGCTCAGCAGGCCTCCATGTATTAAATGCGAGGGACTCAGAGGCTCTCTCTGTGAGAAATCATCTGATAGATAAGTTAATGGGCGATTGTTGACTCGCGCCTCAATTTCCACGACGAGTGTTTGGAGTTCTGAGTAACTAATTTTCTGTCGATGCAAGGTCTTCCTTAAACACTTCTTGACAGTCCCTATCATTCGTTCGTAGAACCCACCTTGCCAGGGGCTCTGGGAGCAATAAATTTCCAGTGGCATTGTCGTCTCTGCATGACAGACTGCACTTCTGGATGATTCCATATCTCTCGTAAGCAGGCTTCTCCTGCCACAAAATTTGAGCCATTATCAGATATCATGAGTTTGGGACAGGATCTGCGAGCTGCAAATCTACGAAAAGCTTGGATGAAGGCTTCAGCACTCATGTCAGAAGTCACTTCTAATGTACGCCTCGTGTGGTAGCACATGTGAAGAGGCAAATATAAGCTTTCACTGGTATCTTATCCGGATTGCCAGTGAGAAGCAAGGCTCCTGTGTAATCGACACCAGTGGTCTCAAACGGACGAAGATGAACTACCCTCTCTTTAGGGAGTGGTGGAGGTCCTGGGTAAGGACACACTCGAGCATCGTAGCGTTTACAGATTATACAGAACTTAATAATGATTTGACAGTTTGACGACCTTGAGGAAGCCAATATTTCTGTCTGAGGTCGGTGAGAGTGTCTAACACTCCACCATGCAAAGTACCATATTGATGGTGATGTAAAACTAGAAGTTTGGTAATAATGTGGTGACGTGGTAGAAGGATTGGATTCTTTGTGTCCAAATCAATTTTTGCATGAAGCAAACGTCCTCCACACCTTAATATATTATGAGTGTTGGTATCATACCAGATACCTAGAGACTTGGTTAATTTATCTGGAAGATTTTCATATTCACTTCCATATGTCTCTTGTTGTGCACGTTTGATCCAGTAGATGATAGGATTGGGAAACTTATGCTTGATTCCTATCTTAGCAAGAAAGTCAAACACATGTGCTGTCACTCTTAATAACTTACTCAAGTTAGAATAATTGTGAGGATTAATAGCTGAGATTCGATGAGGTTCTGGGTCTTTCATGGGAGTAGTGATACTGGTCACTATGACTTGTGGTTTCTGTTTGGGCCACTGACCACTAACAAGCCATGAAGGTCCATTAAACCACATCGAAGACTTACTTAGCTGTTTAAATGTTAAACCTCTTGATAAGTAATCTGCAGGATTGTCCTTAGTGGGGACATGTCTGAATTTATATCCAGCAGATAATTCATGAATTTCCCTAACACGATTACTAACGTAGGGAGTTTTATTATTGTTATTTCTTACCCATTGTAAGACTGCCTCATTGTCTGACCACACTACGATCTCACCAAAGTGAATATTATTGAGTGTCTTGGTCAGGCAATGAGCCAATCTTACTCCCACTAGCAATGCAGTTAACTCCATTTGAGGTAAAGATCTCTTCTTGATTGGAGCAACTCTTGCTTTAGATGTGAGTAAAATTGATTGTGCACTATTGACTAAGTAGGCTGCAGCGCCATATGCTTTGCCAGAGGCATCGCAAAAAATGTGCAAATTTGTAGGTAAGTTTTGTCCTGAAGCATTACGAGGAAATTTCAAAACACCTAATTGATTGAAATCCGCTGCGAGTATTTGCCATTTCTCTTGCAACTCAATTGGCAACGGATCATCCCATCCCATATGTTTCTGCCAGCATTCCTGCATTAGGAGTTTGCCCCTTATTAATATAGGACTAAGTAAGCCTAAAGGGTCAAATGGTTGACTGACATATGAGAGTAATTTTCTCATGGTAAGGGATGAATTATTGGTTTGTACTGACTTGACATTCATCTCGTCAGTACCTGTGTTCCATTCCACGCCCAGAACTTTTAATTGATTAGGCACCTGATAACCTGGAAATTCTTTCTCGATTATCTGGTTTAATGATTTATTGTTTGAGGCCCATGATTGTAGTGGCATATTGGCTCCTAATAACTCACGGTTAGCCTCATGGTAAATTTCTACCAATTTGGATTTATCATTAGTAGTTCCCTGGAAATTATCGACATACAAGTTGTCACTGATCTCTGCCTTATAAGGGCTATTTGACTTCTTCAAATGTGTATCTAATGTGGCTTGAAGTAGAAACGGTGAGGAAGTCGCTCCGAAAAGCACAGAGGCAAACCGATAGGTTATGACCTCACTGTCAGGAGCCTGGGGATCTTTAATCCAGAGAAATTTGGTGTAATTACGATCCTCCTCTTGCAAGCCTACTCTAAGGAAAGCTTTACTGATATCAGCAGTATAAGCGAAAATACCAGTACGGAATCGTAACAGTACATCATGTAGCCTTTGTGTTAGGCTAGGTCCCGTTTGGAGACATTCATTCAAAGACACGCTGTTTGCCTTCACTTTGGCACTACAGTTGAAAACAATACGTATTGGTGTTGTCAATGAATCTTTCAACACAGCGTGATGGGGTAAATAGTGACCTGTTTTTCGGTCATCATTATCAACAACTTCAATAAATTTACTGTTGAGTTGTTGCTGAATTAATTGATGGTACATATTTAATTTATCTGGCTGTTTTTTCAGCCGTATTAATTGTGACTGTAATTGAGAGGCTGCCATGAAATAATTAACTGGAAGTTGTGGATGATTCAACTTCCATGGCAATCTCACCCAGTATTGTTTGTCTTTATAGACAACTGTATCCAGATATTGCTGGTAAGTCCACATATCATCAGGACTTGGTTGTTCAGGGACAATACCTAAAGTGTCTAATCCCACAGACGATGTACAGGTGGATCAGACTCATAATCTTCAGATATTTCTCTGAAATGTAGGGGTGACTGTTCCAAGCCTAGTCACGCCACTATTGCATTGTTAGCTTGTTTGTTGGTTGACGCTGGGTTTTGTTGAAAAAGCACCGGTCCAGTAAGCAACTTGCCTCCAGCAGATGACAACAAATTCATTCCGTGTTGTCTGGTGCATCCAGTTATAAATTTATAATAATGGTCAGCGCCTATAAGTATACCAACATCTGTGAGGCAGTCAGAATTTATTTTGTAATCTGCTAGCCTCATGCGGTTTCGTTTAAGATATCTCGCAGTGCGAGCTAGTCCTGTGACCTGCAGGTCTGAAGGCAGTTTATCAACTACTACCGCTTGTATTGGACTAGTAGAAGATCCAAGTCTCACTAATACCTTGACTACTTGGTATTCACGAGGTCCACTATTAGTCAAGAACCCAGAAATATTCAGTCTCACAATTTTGGCAGGTTTTAATTTTAACTGCTCAACTAATTGTTGGGTGATGAAGGTTTTGTGTGATCCCTGATCAAAGAGACTGTCATGTTCACAGAAAATGGTACCATCCGTTTTCTATGTGCGGCGGGACGCCACTAAAGGAGGTAAACAAGAGCGCACAGGACGCCTGCCAAGCTTGGGAGCCATAGTCATGTAATCGTTTATAAGTATTAAAGTCAGTAACCAGGAATGACTTTACATCAACCTTACTACCAAGACTATCTCAGCTATATACAGACACCACACTGGCGACGAGGATGAACTGGGAACGCAGGTATTTTGTTCAACAAAACACAAGGAAGAGCATGCTGCCTCACGCGCCCGGAGGAGGAAAGAGAAGCTGTGAGCACCATACCCCATGCTTTGTGCTGACCGTTGCTGTGTGCTGACGTTGCTGTGTGCTGGCCAATGCTGTGTGCTGACCGTTGCTGTGTGCTGGCCAATGCTGTGTACTCCAAGCTGTGCTGACAAGCTGTTTACTGAGGAATCTGCGATACATGTGTGCCGACGCTGTGTACGAAACGACGCTTTGATGCAGTGTACAAAACCCGATGTTTTGGTTACGAAACGACGCTCCGTGCTACAAAATTCTTCACGCTGTGAGCCAACTGCTGCCTACTGCTGTACCAACTGCTGACAACTGCTGTACCAACTGCTAACAACTGCTGTGTTGCTGTGAGTAGGAACAACACATGTACACAAGGGCTAGGTAAGAAATCAGTTGCTGCTGTGTTGTGCACTGTTGTGAACTTTTGCATTAAAATGCTTGTGTGCTTTGCAAAATTAAAGTAATTACAGTGAATTCTTGAATAACATATACAGTGCAGTAAGTGTTATATATTCTGAGGAACATTTTAAGTGATAAGTTTAATTTATTCAGTAAAAATGGCAAATATACCTCAGTTTCCTGCATTTGATCCTGACTGTGACCAGACAAACCTGTCACAGAGGTGGGTCAAATGGCTTAAAAGGTTTGAAAATTTGTTGATAGTTTCTGACATCAAAAGTGCTGAAAGAAAGCGTGCCTTTCTGCTTCATTATGCAGGTGATAGAGTTTGTGACATCTTTGATACACTGAAAGATACTGGTGGTGCCAAAGATTATGACACTGCCAAGGCCAAATTAACTGAGCATTTCAAACCAAGGCAAAATACTGCTATGGAAATTATGCATTTCAGGAGAGCAAAACAACTCTCTAATGAAACTGTTGATCAATACCATACACGTCTGCAGGGTTTAGCAGCCCACTGTGAGTTTGCTGATGTTGACAACGAAATCAAACAGCAAATAATTGAAACATGCACATCTACACGTCTTCGTCGAAGAGCTCTAGAACTTGTTGATGATGAAAGTTCTCTTAACAAGATACTGGATATGGCTCGTCGAATGGAAGATGCTGCACGTGATGCTCGTGTCATGGAGTGCAGTGCCAACAACGGTTCTGCCACTGTTACTAACAGTCATGAAGTATGTAAGGTTCAGGGAGTACACCATGATCGTAGAAGATATCATGCCAAACCTAACATTAAATTGAGCCGAGAACCACATCACAACTGGAGTCATGGAACAAGACTCAAGCAGTCACAACGACTCACATCAGAGGTTGTCAACAATAAATGTTACAAGTGTGGAGGAGACTACCCACACCAAGATAATGTTTGTCCTGCACAAGGTAAGAAATGCTATGAGTGTAGAAAACTAGGTCATTTTGGTGCTATGTGTCGTTCCGCACTAAAGAAACCACAATCAATAAATAAAAGCAATGTACGAGGATCAAGTCATAGGAGTCGAGGTGGCAAACACAATATTGCACCTCAAATCAAGAATGTTAATAATATACAAGACAACATTTCATTACAACCAGTCTCAGATGACAGTGAATGTGATTATATTTATGGAGTACAATCAATCACAAAATGGAATGATCTTCCAAACAACCCAGAGACTATAGTATACATTGCTGGCATTTGTCTCAAAATTCTCATTGACACTGGATCAAACATTGACACCATTGCTGAGTGCCACTATGAATAATTTAAAAAACAATTCCCAAAGCTTGAAAAATACAATGGTAAAGCCACTGCCTATGCTTCAAAGGTAGCCTTACCAGTGATTGGAACTTTCACTGCAGAGATTAAGTCAAAGAATGCAATGCTCATTACTACATTCCATGTTGTTAGGAATGCAAAGGAGTCTTTACTCAGTTACAAGACTTCAACCAAATTGGGGCTACTTCAGCTTTCTAATGCTGTAGCAGTGGAATCTGCAAACAATGTTGATGCTATTGTTGCTGAATTTTCTGATCGGTTTAAATCCATAGGTTGTTATACTGATAGTAAGGTACATCTGCATATCAACCCAGATGTAATTCCAGTTGCCCAACCACATCGCCGACAACCATTCCATACTCGCAAGAAAGTCGATGCCGAACTGGATAGGCTGATAGAACTAGATATCATTGAACCGGTAACAGGCCCAACACCATGGGTAAGCCCAATTGTCACTCCACCAAAGCCGAAGAATCCAGATGAGATACGCATTTGTGTAGACATGCGTGTTCCCAACAAGGCAATAATGCGTGAACGCCATCCTACATCCACTGTAGATGATATGATATACCGCTTGAATGGTGCAACTGTATTCAGCAAGTTAGATTTAAACAAGGGCTATCATCAGCTTCAACTTGATGATGAGAGTCGATTCATCACAACGTTTACGACACATCGAGGTCTGTATAGGTACAAGCGCCTGAGTTTTGGTATTAACAGTGCTGCTGAGGTATTCCAGCATATCATCAGCCAGGTATTGCAAGATATACCTTATGCTGACAACATGTCTGATGACATCATTGTTGTGGGAGTATGCCTCCCAAGATCCTCCCACAGCTGACTTGAATGGCATTGCAGTGCACAGATCTTCGTGCACAAAGCCTATCTCTCTTAATCCTGGATAGTGACCTAGCATGTTGGGTATCTCCAGAATGCCCACTTAACCAGGAACACTGTTAAAATACGTAGGCCGCCGTATGTCTAGGCAGGAAGTAGATACAGGGAGCTAAGTATACTTGCTACCAAAGGGTCAGTGAGTACATGGCTGGTGCCCGCTGAGACAGAGGGGAAGGCGCCAGCAGCGTCTGACCTCTGGGGTCAACCGGCGCGATCGGAATAACAGCTATGACGTGTTCATGACGTCACTCCTGCTACTGCTCATCGAACGAGCTAATATGATTGGTTCCCGCTCATTTGCTGCAATGCTATTGGTCAATTGTAACTCCTTTTGTGTTGTGTGCCACGAGATGCCCGGCACCCTTGCAAACTCATTCACGTGAGAGAGACCATACGAAGAGGACGTGTTCTGTTCTACCGGCCAATAGACTGATCACCGTCTATCCCTCACCGTCAAGTTAACTCAGCGTCTTTGCGATATACCACACACTCGCCAGAATCACGAGTGGGAATATATTGTTTAGAAGCCTAAAGTGACAAATCTCCAGAGCGAAACAGACTGGTATCAGGTAACCCCTGGTGACAAAGATCGTCGTGAGTGACCTAGAGTGAACTAAGGCAGTGCCGCCGCCTAAGTAATCTGTGTGTGACATTACCACAGTGTACAGTGTAGTGCATGGTACCGCCACTCATCCTGAGCGTGTACCTCAGTACCTCGAGCGCCCGCCGCCGCCCTCACTCCTATGTGACGTCACCACCTCACGCACCGTCAGTGCCAGTGTGTGCGCGTGTGTCTGTCTGTTAAGCATACAGCACGCCCTACTCACGAAATCATCTCAAGATAATGCGAGTACCCTCCGTGTCTACGAGCGAAACCAGCTATCAGGCCACCTACGAGTGCTTGTATAAACGAGTCTGAGTGAGTGCGTAAGGAAAGGTACCTTATCTGTAAGTACAAGATCTTGTCATTGTTTTATTGTGTCTGTGTTGATCTGAGGGATCAACCACAGTTCTCACCTTCTTATACCTGTCGCAGGTTATAGGTGAATCGACGGTGAATGCGTGTTTATCTGTGTGGTATCACTGCATTTCATTCGTCTGTGAATGTGAGCTTCACATACACCACACATTTAGTTATTGTGTGATTATTTGTTGATTTATTGCATAGCATCATTACCGAGTATCCGGTTGGAACTCTTGTGATCCCTTTGCATACCGGCAGTTAGGTTGCCGTGTTAGTGATTGGCTGTCAACTGTGTTAAGTTAGGTGTTTCTCCACGAGTGGATACGAGTCGATTAGCCAGACGTCAAGAGTCTCGCTAATGCAACCATAGCTTTGCTGACGCCAATCGAAAGTAAATCAAGCACCCTGTGTATTAGTGGTTAAGTTAGTAAATAAACTACTGTTAAGCTTTATGCGGTGTTTCCGTTGAACCACTTCTGAATACTGCCAATATTACTCCAGCCTTCAGCTCTAAGTGTCTTCAACACCGAGTTGCCTGTAAGTCACTAAACTATAAATTTGATGAGGACCCTAGGAGTCCCTTAAAGTGTTACATCATTGAGGAGATTCCAACGACCAACGTGGAGCAGGACCAGGTGAGGCTAGTCTGAGAAGAGACCCACAAGGACTCTAACTCGACCTTGCTCCCAGGCCCTGTACGGTTGCTCTCGTATTTTCTATTTTGCTAATTCTGACCGCTTCGTGAAGCGTCTGCCACATGTACATTGGCGACGTACGCATTGCAGTCGTGACAGTAAAAAAAAAAAGAAAACATCCCACAATTGTTTATGGCCGTACCCAAGCTGAACACGACAAAGCTCTTCGTGCAACATTGCAACGCTTACGAGAAAAGAATTTGATGCTAAGCCGAGCAAAGTGTGAGTTCAATCAACATAAAATTGAATTCTTTGGACATGTACTTAGTGACAAAGGTCTGTCTCCAGATCCTAAGAAAGTTGCAGATATCAAGAATGCTGCACCTCCTTCAACATCCNAAATCCAGCTGATCTCTTATCAAGAGGTATGACGTTTAAACAATTTGCAAAGGCAGATATTTGGTTTTATGGGCCTAGATGGTTAGTGAATGGCAGTTGGCCTGAACAAAAGCCGCACGTCATCACGACACAAACCATAACTACCACCAGGCAGCAAACTCAAATATCAGTCTTGGATTGTACTCGTTACTCCTGCTCATCAAATTAATCAATGTAACACAGAACGTGTTTCAATATCTCAGGAAAAAAGGTATAAAATACACTTTTCCTGATGCACTTATCTATTGGGTAAGACAAGCCCAGAGAGAAACTTATGGTAAGAACTATGAAAATCTTCCGCATAAGTTAAAACACAATCTCGGTCTGTGGATAGACCAAGAAAATCACAACATTCTGCGTTGTGGAGGGAGACTTAAACACGCAGATGTCAATCTAGATACCGTGCATCCATGGCTTTTACCAAAAAATCATTGGATCACCAGGTTGATTGTGTTACATACACATCAACAAATCATCAAACATGGAGGAGTGTTAGACACACTCACACAAATCAGACAACAGTACTGGATTCCTCAGGGAAGACAGTCAGTCAAATCAATCTTGAAAAATTGCATGATATGCCGAATGTACGATGCAAAAACTTGCTCTTATCCAGGCCCACCACCCCTGCCAAAGGAACGTGTGGTCCATCTACATCCTTTCGAAACGACCGGAGTAGATTATACAGGAGCAATATATCTAACAGGGACTCCAGATAAGCAACCTATCAAGGCATACATCTGTCTGTTCACCTGTGCTACCACCAGGGCAGTACATTTAGAGGAAACACCCGATATGACTGCTCAATCATTTATTCAAGCTTTCCGCAGATTCGCAGCACGCCGATCATGCCCCAAGCTGATGATTTCAGATAACGGAGCAAACTTGGTAGCTGGAGAAGCATGTCTACGGGAAATCTGTTCCCATCCTGCAGTTACTTCCCCACTGGAACAGCGTCATTGCAGATGGAAATTTATCCCTCCGAGAGCCCCATGGCATGGAGGATTTTATGAACGGTTAATAGGAACTGTCAAAAGATCCTTGAGAAAATCTCTACACCGTCAGAAAATCAATCTTCAAGAACTCCAGACAGTAATCACGGAAATAGAATCAAGGGTGAATAACCGGCCGTTGACTTACTTGTCTGATGATCCTACTCAACATGAGCCATTAAGTCCTGCACACCTAATGTATGGAAGACTTCTGACTCCAGTACCATCTCTAGTGGATGATGAGATCAGAGATCCCTCATATGTGGGTCAGAGCGAGTTGGTTCAGGGGTATAAACATCTGTCCAGCATAATCCAAAAATGGAATGATGTTTGGACAAAAGAATATCTTACATCTCTACGAGAACATCACTATGGGGCCAATGTCCCACATAATATATCTAATCTCCAACCTGGCGATATTGTCTTGGTAGACAGTGATGGCCCTAGGGCTGACTGGCAGTAAGGTAAAATTGTCTCAGTCCATCTAGATAGACAGGGGATTTTGAGAATAGTCAAGATCCTGTCTAAAGGAACAACTTCCCTGAAGACATTGGACAAACTCGTCCACATGGAATCAGTGAGCCAGCTGCAGTTAGATCCTGAGAGACCTCAAGACATTCTAACTGCACATGACCCACAGACTCCCAACAGGCACAATCGTCCACAATGGACAGCCGCACAAAAGTGCAAGCAAAATTTGCACTTGTATTATCAATCCGATGGAGAGTAAATAAATACATATGGTTACTACTGTCCTTAGTATAGGACTCTGTGCCAGTTCTCTCCCTCTGGAAGATGTGGGAAATTTTTACCCACCATATCTAATAATCATCTAAGAAATCTATATCATATCTATATCAAATCAATATCATATCAAATCATATCTATATCATATCTATATCAAATCTATATCATATAAATAAATAAATAAATAAATATGTTTATTCAGGAAAGGTACATACATAGAGAGATTTTACATAAGTGGATCGATTTATAGATAGAGCTAGTACATACAATGCCTAAAGCCACTATTACGCAATGCGTTTCGGGCAAGAAAACATTAATATCTAAAACTTAATGCTAATTGAACAAAAAGAATAAAATGTTTTGAGAACAGATACAAATAAAGGTACAAAAAAAAAGGGGGGAACATGACTGAAAAGCAGCACAAATACAATATGTAGACAAACAGCGTTGAATAAGAAAAAAAAAAGAAAACAAAAAAAATAAGACATGGGTTGACAATAGAGGGGTAAGGTAGGTTACAGGGAGTTTATCAGGTAGTGTTTAGTTTTAATCTTAAACTGGTTGAGAGAGGTACAGTCTTTAACATGGTTGGGAAGGTCATTCCACATTCTGGGTCCCTTGATTTGTAGAGCATTTCTAGTTTGGTTAAGTCGTACTCTTGGAATATCAAAACTGTATTTATTTCTGGTGTGGTGCTCATGGGTTCTGTTACAGCTTTCAATGAAGCTTTTGAGGTCAGGATTGGCATTACAGTTCAGCATTTTATATATGTATAATACAAATGAGAGAATGTGCAGTGACTTAATATCTAACATATTGAGAGATTTGAGCAGGGGTACCGAGTGATGTCTGGGGCCACAGATTCTGGGATATCAGAATCATATCAGAATCACAATAGATTCATTATATATAGCTTGATCCTAGATGATGCCACTATGATCACGTACGCCATAGGGCCCTATAGATGCCTACGTGACTTTGTGCATGATCTCGCAAGGATCCAGAAGCTTCTAGAAGGATTCATTAATTAAAAATTTGTTGGAACACTGACGTAGTATCCGGTAGAGATAAAATCGAATCCTTATTAAGAGTCAGTGGTATTATCAAGTACTACTTATAATCTTTAAATCCTATATCATATTTTATTATAATCACATCTCATCTCAATCATAAGTCTAGACTGTAAAAATAATCAATCAATATTCATTGTAAGTTACCCCTTTCAAGGGAGAGGGAGGAGGATCTTGGGAGCAAGAAGCGCCCAGGACACGACCACAGCCCGCGGGCAGAACGCGTATGTTTACACAACTGTGAACAGTGACGGTCCCTTAGCGAACATTATTTTGGCTTAGGACACCTTATCTAATATCATTATCACCAGTGAACACTCTCTAGAACCGGGGGAGTACCTGGACAATATATCAACAAGGAAAATCCTAGAACATTTATATCTATAAGTGTAGAGCGGAGTACACAGTGACACTTGTCTCCACCACCTTCATCAACTATCATCCTTCTGCAACGCAGTTAAAATCCCGTAGCGACGCTACTAGATCATACAGCAACGCTGTTTTATAAAATATCGTGCCTAAACTCACCAATAGAGTTTATTCAGTCTGGCACACTTGTCAGACAGGCACCCGACTGGCAGAGAAGTATATTGAATGTTATTTTGGTATATGATTGGCCAATTGTATGCTTGTGACTTTAATATTCTATAAATCTGTCTTTCGGTAATAAGGCGAGGCAACGCCTCATATTTCTGTGAGTTTATTATTAATATTGTGGTACAGCAGAATCTTATCCAAGCTCTGAACCTCATGAGTGTCCACGGTCAGAAAAGATTGTCGCAATAAATAAACAAATACTCATGAGTGTCCAGAGTGTAGGAAGAGATTCAACAAGCTGACTGTATTTAATCATATACATTGATCATATACATTGCATATACTTGAATATATAAATTAAGTTAACAATTGCTTGCTTAGTTGTTTTTAAGTAATCATATAATTTCATTTAATTGAATATAATTTTAGTACTCAGTAACAGTACTCAGACCATACATTAAGGTCATTTATCATACTTTACAATTTACAATTTAAGTTGTTTATGGTATAAATGTATTGGCTGTTAATTGCTAAGGTGCTAGGCTAGACTGTGTATGTTTAAATCTCTGATTTAAACAGAGCCAGTGTTCAGTCAAATAACTGAATTTAAATCTTATCCTTGTATAAAATACAAGCTGATGTGAGATACCTGTTGGCAGGTGGACGTGGAACTGCAATCAACCTATCAACTAATTCCCTCACCCCACCTGCCCCTTACAGCCCATTATCTGTCATTAGGAAAAGAGGAGCTAGGATTTACAACCCTAGCTAGAGATTTTAGTTGAATTAATTTGCATACAGTAAATTTTAATTTAGTTCAGTACAAGTCCCTGGTAGTCTCCTCTTATATCAATCACAGCAGGTTTTTCCCACATGTACAACCCCAGGAAGAGTTCACTGTAGTCACTTGAGAGGTTGAGCAGAGGCTCCCGTTTTCAGGGGTGACAGCAAGGCCAAGTTCGAGCCTGATGGTGAGAGCGCAGCAAGTCAGTGCTGGCTCAAATGCAGATTGCAAGGGGGCAATCTCACACAGGGAAGGGAAGCCAAACCCACCCTATTGCACTTAACCCGGTGACAAGGTATGAAGGTAAAGATACCTAGCTTAGCAGCACTGAGAAAGACGATTCGATGGATGCATACATCGATGGCCTTTTCAAGAAAGGCTGCCAATGCAGGTTGGCAAAGGTCATTTTGGGCTGGTGATTTTCCATGGTTCAGATCCCCAGCAGCATAATGATTTTGTTCTTTAGGGATTGCCTTTGTAAAGGGTTATAGTAGATCTGCAGAGGGAATGCTGATCACATTCCAACGGATCAGGTTATGTCCAGGTAGAAACGGACAAGGTAGTGACAGATGTCAAAAGTTTCGCTCGAGTCTTTGATTGTGTAGCGAGTAAACCTATACTCACTCCATTATCTCATCATCTTAATGTCATAACTAATTACACAAGCTATTATCCTATCCCTATTTACAGGTAACGGTTTTTCCACCCTCCTGTCTTACTGTGAGGTGTAGTAACCGTATATAAGCCAGCGATTTGAGAACAGCAAACCAGTACAATCTCCAGTCAAGAATGTAGTACTCGGCGTGGGCAGTTCTAATCGACCCAAGACGCTACAGCTTCGACACAGAGCAGACAGCAGACTATGACCGCATCCAGCTATAACGCTCTCGCTCCCCGAGTTCAGACACTCGCAATTCCCAATTGAGCTGCCACACTCTCCCGCATAGAGCTCCACGACTCCGGCCTCACTCTAAACACTTTGTCTCTAATCAACCCAACAATGTAACATAATCGTACGTTACAGTGATGACCCCAGAGAGTTTCGACGAAACTTAGCCACGATGGACTACAACATGGATTCTCACTGGACCTTCACTCCTGCTGTTGCTTGCTGTGGACCACCTCGTGACACCTGTCACGGAACGCTGCCAACATCCTCGCCACACCTATGATTTTCACCGCGATCGTCTCGGCATTTTCATCAACTACAGCTTGCTGCACAGCGAGTGTTACTTACTCATCTGACAGTTTCATCAGTAACAACATAATGTGGGATCTACAGCCTGTCCTGCCGACTCTCCGTCGCTGCCAGGGCACTGCTTGTCCTACAGGGACGCCCACGAACGCTGCTCTTTTGTCAGATTCATCTACACGTTCACTGCATTCTGATACTCTGCCGACTCAAGCACCTTGCGCAGTACAGGACTTACAGCTTGCGTTTCCGACTCTTCGTCGCCTCCAGGACAATTCAGCTCTAGCTGATTCCCTCGTTGTCCTAACTACGTGCCTACATTACCTCCTATTGTCCTGGTGCTCGAACCCATCTGCCCCGGATCTAAATGCTCTACCAGCGACCCAAGGACGCAACATTCATGCACATTCTTCTCTGCTGCTACACCGAGCTTGTCCACACACTGCCGGCATCTTATGGTACCAGACTACATGTTCCACACCGACCCAGGGAACAGTAGCCTCGTATTTTTTTGTTATATTGTTTTCTTCCATTTCCTGGCAGGGGGAGTCCTGTAGCGAGTAAACCTATACTCGCTCCATTATCTCATCATCTTAATGGCATAACTAATTACACAAGCTATAATCCTATCCCTATTTACAGGTAACGGTTTTTCCACCCTCCTGTCTTACTGTGAGGTGTAGTAACCGTATATAAGCCAGCAATTTGAGAACAGCAAACCAGTACAATCTCCAGTCAAGAATGTAGTACTCGGCGTGGGCAGTTCTAATCGACCCAATACGCTACAGCATCGACACAGAGCAGACAGCAGACTACGACCACATCCAGCTATAATGCTCTCGCTCCCCGAGTTCAGACACTCGCAATTCCCAATCGAGCTGCCATGCTCTCCTGCATAGAGCTCCACGACTCCAGCCTCACTCTAAACACTGTGTATCTAGTCAACCCTACAACGTAACATAATCGTACGTTACAATAGAATAGTGAGACCTAGGAAAAGCAAGGGAGTGACCCCAAGTTCAGTAGGGTGAGAGTAGGTACTTGTAGAAGAGATTTTCTCCCAGATAGTTCAGTCGGTAGAACAAGACCGGCTTGTGTTTGACAGTTGGACAGGCAGAGTGATCCTGTCAACTTGTTGCAATGTCAGGTGGTAAACTGACAGTAAGTTCTTTATAGGCTGAGGGGAGTTAAGAAGTGCTTCATCGGTAAGGCCACACCAGTGTGTTGCACATGTGTCCAGTATGACACAGATCAAGGACGGAAATAGGAGGTTCAGTGATGGAAATGGTTGCGAGGTGTTGAACCGGCCAGGACCAGAGCTGGAGCCGAACATGTTGCCACTCCAAGGTCGGGCAGCATCACCAAGGGTGACCCGGTGGTAGTGCACAGAGACCCTCAGGCCAGAGACGTATAGAAAACAGAGTTTCACACTCCAACACTTATTTAGCTAGTACACCTGTTGAGCAGGTGTGTGCAGAAAAGCTAGCTGGTGTTTTGAATGTATTTTCCTTCCAGGAAAATATATTCTTTAGTGGGAGGTAGTGTGAGGGAATGAAAATTCCCTCGGCTAATTTTTCTAGTTTGCTAGATTAGGCTAGAGTCGCTCTAGGAACTCTAGACAAGAAGTTTTCCAACTACATGCACTTGTGTGGTGTTGCATGAAAGCTTATGCTAAGGACCATCGTTTAAGACTAGCCAGAGGTCTGTGACTGCTCAGTAAAGAGAGTTACAGAATTTAGTCTGTTTTCTGTGAAAATGTGATTTGAGAGTGAAGTGAGGTGTTGGTGAGGACTTGACTCGCCAACGGTTTTTGAGGTGGGGGGGAATGAGGGGTGAACGTCGCCTCCCCCACCATGTGAGGTATGACGTCATACTCCTAGGCCTCCCCCTCCTTGTCTACGTCACGGGACGCCTCATGGTAAGGGCGTCTATGATTCGTCTAGGCACCTCAGCCTCGTGGCGCGTTTTAGGCGCGAACGGCTGTAATTGGAAGCGCCACGAGGGGTTGTACTGGCTTTGTGCTGATTGGTCAAGACAAATTAGGGGGGGTGATGGGCATTTGAGTTCCCCTATGCCGCCAAAAGCTTCAGTCTTAGCTGGGCAGCAAGCTGAGGAGAAGGTGTCCCCAGGTGGGGGGTGGCATCTGCCACCTCCACCACCGTTAATCGCTGTGTCACCCTTATTACTCATCATACACAGCACTCCTGCTATCATGGGTTGTGTCGAGGCCCAATTTGTGTGAAATGGGACCAAGGAGTACGGAAGGAACAGTGAAAATCTAAGAGACAGTGTTCACCCATGAGGCAGCTGACAGGCCTCATGGTGTATCAAATGGTTCCAAACATCAGTTTCGAGTATCCTGTCTATGTTAACGGACAATTGGTGGAATAAGGGCAGGGCCTCCTAGAGTAATTGTGGTGATATTACAGGCCCCTGTTGGACTTTGAATTCCACCTTGCTGTGTCCGCCATGTGGTGACGCCGGCCATTATCACACCAGGTGTACAATTAAGCAAGGCATGCTCTGGTATGATGGGGGTGTGGGTGCTCTCCCATCCACGTTGTGTATGCCTGTGGCCAGCCAGCCAGCCTGAGGCAACCCCATGTGCGCGCCGCTTAGTGGCAAGATGGTGGGGGCCACGTGATGGCCACACCCTGGCCACCTGCCTGTTGGCCATCCTGGCCACCCCCGCGCCACCATGCGCGCCACCTCATCCCGGATGGGCGCTGTGACGCCCCACGCTACTCAGTGGCCACCCCTTAGGGCCATGCGGTGGCCACATATGCCCTCGACAACCTAGGGCCACACCTAGTCGACGCACGTGGAGCGAGCTAGGTGTTCTGCAGCCAGGGAGGTAGTGACCGGGGAAAGGAATGTAATGAGAATGGAAATCGTGAGTACAGTACACATATTATTGACACAGTGTCTCAGATCTGTTGTTAATTCCGGTAACAGCTGTGTTGTCCCATAGCGCCTGCCAAGCGAGGGAAGCAGCTGAGAGACCGCTGTTTGTACTGACGTCCAGCTGTCTGTGATGCACCTGGAGACGGATGTTTATACGGTACCACACATGTAGATGTAAATAGATATATGTTGCGTGTAGACTGACTCAAGTATGTAACCGGTCAGTGTAGAGATTTATCATGTAAGTGATCCAGTTCTGTCGATTCTACATAATCGTTCAGAGTCTAGATTAATGCCATGTTGCCGCATGTTGATTATATCATTGCAGAGGTAGGCAGGCCAGTATGGTAGGGTTGTCAGTTACCCTGAGGGCTGTATAATTATGTATAATTTATCTAGTGATATAATTTTCATTGATTAAGAGAATGCCATTTCCAAGTGTTTTCATTTGCATGTATATATATATATATATGGTGTTGTGTGGTGAGTCAGTAAATGTGATTGCTGACTGATTGCCTAATAATGTCATTAGCATGTGGGGTATGCTGACGGCATCATTAGGTTGTGGGTTTGGGCAGTGTTGTTGGTGGTATACGTCATATTATTGCCCTAGGAACTGTGTTGAGGATTTAAGGAGGTCCCTTTGATTATTCAGGGGAATTCACAGTACTTAATGAGAGTGAGCAATTGATTAGTTATTGCCTAATTATAAGAATTAGTGCCAGCTGTCCGCGTAGCGAAGGTGTTTTATATTAACATAAATTGTTTTGCTGAAGTAGTAGTGATTGCGCACAGTAGTCCCTTGCAACTGTTGCAAGATTAGAGGGGCAGAATGTAGGTAAATTTTTGTTGTTGCCAAATCGTGTCATTACTGTGTGGGTACAGTAATTAACGTGTTGCAGAAGCTGCCACCTGCAGCTTTTTATTTAAGCTGCATTTATTTTTGTTATGCCACTGTAAGTGTGACCTATGTAACCTAGGTTACTTTGTATTCTTTAAGTTGTATTGAGGACTTAAGGATTCAGTGAGTTGATTAATGGGAATTAACTTTATAAGGGGTTGCAAATTACTTGATGAGTGTGAGAGCTGTTAGGGAAACAGTATTGAGCTTATTGAGATATGTTTCCGGTGCAATTAATTGTCCGTGTGACAACAGTTGACCACTCTAACTAATTATGTAATTAGCATTCTCATCATGAATTCACATAGTGGGAGAAGAACTGTCAGAGTCTGTCAGTATTTGTGTTAACGTAATTTGCTCAAGACTAATTACCTTTCTGGGGTATAGCAATTAGTGGCTTATGTTAATTAGTGGAGTAATTAACATCAGGAGTGACGTCATGACTCAGATGACTCGGTAAAGCGAGGTCATGGAGCTAGCATAACTCGTTATATTAATCATATCCTGTCTGATGACAGTGGATTAAGATGCACTCTTGTTAATTAGTGGAGTAATTAACTCCTCACCCGCGAATTCACAGTGTTTGATGAGACCTGCTTAGGCAGTGCGGAGTGAGACGTATTTATGTATGATTAATTATCGGTCCTGGTGACAGTTAATTAATTGCTCGGGGTTAATTAGGGTAATTAACACTCATTAAAGTAAATTTTGACCTAGTCTGTTGAGAAGCTATCAAGTTAGTGGTAGGCTTAGTTAACGTAACTCGATGGGGATTTAATTAGTTGTCCGTTTGATATTAATTAGGAATTACTCAATGAATACTTGCAAGGAGTCAAGTGTGATGTAATGTAAGAGAGACTTTGAGTTATTGTTAACAAGATGACTTGTGTTAAGGGAGACAAGTGTTGATGATTAACGTAGAGTACCATCTTGTTGTTGTCTAAGGGAGACAAGTGTTTGTGATTAACGTAGAAGTACTTTGTTGCTGACTGCTGTGATCATTCAATTAACGTAATTAATCACATGATCAATTTTGTAATTGATTAAGGCATTTTCTTTTGTTACCGCCTGGTGACGAGAGTAAAGTAACTTGGGGATTACTGGAGTAGTGTCTCAGAATCCCACCGTACCTGGCTTTGTTTACTATTTACAGTGCAACTTCTTGCAGGGAATTGCAAAGAGTGTTCACATTAGGTTGTGATAGGGGGAGTCACTGTTGGACTACCCGCCTACTTACGTGGGTATCTCGACTGTAGGGTTGGAGGACCCGTAAGATTGTGATTATAGTATCTGTTCACCGTGAAGCCGTGACAAATATTGATTGCAAGCTTGTGTCATCAGTGGGCATCATTGTTTGGTTAGTTCATGTAATCAGCCGCAGTGCGAGGGGCTGTTGAATAGCTGTGTTGCAAGTGCCACTGGTTAGACAATAACGTAACATTGACTCACTGTGGTGTAACTTAGGCTTGTGATATTTTAGTTTGCAATATTGCGTCGTCGGTGGGTACACCTGTGTTCAGGTTAGGTCAGTATGCAGACACACAGCAATGGTTGGAGTCTTTGCTATTTTAGCTGTTTGTTATAGTGCCACTGGATGGACATTAACGTAACGTAAACTCGATGTTAAATAAATAAATAAATAAACAATTTTTTATTCAGGTAAGGTACATACATACAAGGTAAGATACAAAAGTTGATGAATTTATAGATAGAGCTAATACATACAATGCCTAAAGCCACTATTACGCAAAGCGTTTCGGGCAGGAAAAACACAAAGATTAAAACTTAATACTAATTGAGATTAAAGTATAAATTGTGTTGAGAAAAAATAAGAAAAGAATAGAAAAAAGGGGGGGGAAACATGGCAGAAAAAAAGCAAAAATACAATTTGTTCAACAAAACAGCATTGTTTAAAATAGAAGACATGGGTTGACATTTTGGGGGTGAGGTAGGTTACATTGAGTTAATTAGGTAGTACATAGTTTTTATCTTAAACTGGTTGGGAGAGGTACAGTCTTTAACATAATTGGGAAAGTCATTCCACATTCGAGGTTCCTTGATTTGTAAAGCTTTTCTAGTTTGACTAAGTCGTACTCTTGGAATGTCAAATAGGTATTTGTTTCTGGTGTGGTGCTCATGGGATCTGTTACAACCTTATAGGAAGCTTTTAAGGTCAGGACTGACATTACAGTTCAGCGTTTTATATATATAAAATACACATGAGAGGATGTGCAGGGACTTAATATCTAACATATTCAGAGATTTGAGTAAGGATACCGAGTGATGTCTGGGGCCAGAGTGAGATATTGTCCTAATTGCAGCTTTGTGTTGAGTAATTAGAGGATGTAAATGATTTTGGGTAGTAGAACCCTGAGGTAAAGGAGAAGCATTGCCAGACATGTGGCTTTATTGAACAAATAATTACAGTACAGTTACATCCTGCAATACACAAGCCATATATTATACAAAACTTATAAAGACTAACAGTGCTTAAGATATATAATATAATAAGCAAAGTACACATGACTAACACTAGAACAAATAGAAATTAACTAGGAGTGAACATAAACTAACCTGTACACAGGCACGACACAGCTGGTCTGACAACAACAAAACAGTCAAGCGAGCATCCAAACAAAACAGTCAAGCGAGCATCCATCCGGGTACAATAATACAATAACACTTTTACTACATTCACCCCCTCTAGCTTTAAGTAACATAGTCCCGAAGATGAGTAGGAGTACTTCGCGTCCTTCCAGATCGTCGAAGGGACTCCTGCAAAGTTGATGCCTCTAGTGTTCCAGTCGGTTTCTGCATACCACCTTCTCGAGGGAGTGTTACATCAGAGAAAGGTTTCCAATTAGGTGTTTCAAAGTTAGGTGGTTCGGAACGAAGTAGTCCAGGATGAGGTAGTTCAGGATGAGGTAGTTCAGGATGAGGCCGTTCAGGATGAGGCGGGTTGGGGTTTACCCCATCTTTCACAATCGCTGGGTGTTGCTGTTGAATGTTGAGATTGGGGTCCAAACTCTCGCAGCCCTCTGTGGCCATGGGTGCGAGGTGTCTTAATGATACAGTAGTAATCCTGCCATCCGGGAACTTGACATGGGCATATTCCGGATTCACATCTACGACCTCAACCTCATCAACTAGAGGATCATTTTTGCTTTGACGCACCTGACGTTTTAGGAGGACAGGGCCTCTGCAAGCAAGCCACGTAGGTAGTGTTCGCCCTGAAGTAGACCTTCTTGTATGCTGGAAGAATCGTTCATGTGGTGTACAATTTGTAGAGGTGCACAACAGTGATCGAATAGAGTGGAGTGCATCAGGAAGAACAACTTCCCACTGGGATACATCTAAGCCTCTCGTCCTAAGAGCTAGCAGCACTGTCTTCCAAATAATCCCATTGTACTTCTCAGCATGGCCATTTCCTCTAGGGTTGTAAGGAGTCGTACGGCTAGTTGCTACCCCTTTTTTAGTAGAAAATCTTTCAACTCCTCCGACATAAAGGAAGTTCCCCTATCAGAGTGTATATATGCAGGCATACCAAAGATTGCAAACAACTGCACCAGGCACTGAATTACTGTACCAGTAGTCATATCTGAACAAGGGAATGCAAAAGGGAATCTAGAGAATTCATCTACAACATACAACAGTAAGGATATATTTATTCCTTGAATGTGATGGAAGTGGTCCTTTAAAATCTATGTTGAGTCTTTCAAATGGCTGAGTAGCTTTAATCAAATGCCCAGAGTCAAACTTGCAAAACCGAGGTTTAAGTTCAGAGCATGCAGAGCAAGAATTAGTCATCTTCTTCACTTCCTCCACAGAATAAGGCAGATTTCGACATCGGACAAAATGAGCCATACGAGACACTCCAGGGTGACACAGATTGTCATGCAATTCCTTTAATTCATCCATACTGGTGGCACCACATACACGTGAGAATGCATCATCTGGTATGTTCTTTTTACCTGGGCGATATACAATGTCATAGTGGTAACAGGAGAGTTCGACTCGCCATCTAGCAATTTTATCATTTTTAATCTTACCAGCTGAGTTAGAGTTAAACATAAAAGCGACACTGCGCTGGTCAGTCACAAGCCGAAAATGGCGACCAATAAGATAGTGTCGCCACTTCCTTAGGGCTTCCACAATGGCATACGCTTCCTTCTCCACTGATGAGTGCCTTTGTTCACTATTTGAAAGTGTTCGGGAGAAGAAAGCTACTGGTTGTTCATTCTGGGTTAGGGTAGCGGCAATAGCATGATCTGAAGCATCGGTTTCCACAGTGAAAGGAGTTGTTGGGTCGATTGCTCGAACCACTGCCTCAGCAATGTCTTGTTTCAATCCTTCAAAAGCTTTCGCAGCAGCAGCAGATAAGGGAAAATCATTGGCATGAGAGAGAGGACGGATCTTCTCAGAAAAACTCAGCACCCAACGAGAGTAATGTGCAAGCATTCCCATTGTTCTGCGTAAAGAACCTGTGTTACTTGGTAGTGGAAGTTTTAACAGTGGCTCGAGGCGTTCCGGGTCAGGTCTAATTTCTCCTTCTTGTATAAGATATCCCAACAGCTTTATAGACCTGAGTCGAAAACTACACTTTTCAAGATTCAGGGTCAGGTTATATCTTCTCGCAACGTCCATAAAATGTTTCAGATTTTTATCATGGTCTTCCTCAGACTCTCCACACACACAGACATCATCAACGTAAGCGAAGGTACCCTCCACTCCTTCTTTCTCAAGGATGCCATCAATTACCCTTTGAAAACTAGCCACTCCATTAGTGACCCCAAAAGGGATACGATTAAATTCAAAAGCTTCCCACAAGCTTCAAAGGCTGTATAGGGTTTTTCTTCCTCTGTTAAACCCACTTGATGGTAAGCACTTCTCAAGTCCAGAGTGCTGTATACTTTAAATCTAGCAACATTATTCACAATCTCATCTATGTGTGGTAAGGGGTAGGCATCCAGCCCCGTGAATCGATTGATTGTTTGTGAATAATCTACAACCATTCTTTTCTTGTGATGTTCTCCTTTAGTTACTAATACCTGGGCTCTCCATGGAGAATGACTGGGTCTAATTATCTCTTCACGTAGCATCCGAGCGGTCTCAGATTTAATAAACAACTTGTCAGCCTCAGAATAGCGTCTGGATTTTACAGCAATCGGCTTGCAGTCTGGTGCTAAATTACTGAAGAGAGATGGAGCCGGAACTTTGACGGCAGCTAATCCACATATTCTAAGAGGAGGTCTATCTCCTCCAAAAGCCATCTCAAGCACAGAATGATTTTGTAAAAAGTTATGACCTAAAATCACATCAGCACACAAATCGGGTAACACTTTGAGATTCACACCATGGTAAGTTTCTCCTTGTAATTCTAAGTCTACAGAACACTGACCCAGGAATTTTGAAGAGAACGATACAGTAGCCATAGAAACTGCCCCATTGTCAGGATAGACGAGTAACCCACTCTGGTCGGCAATATTCTTATGAATAAAGTTCTCAGAGCTACCAGTGTCAATCAGTGCACTGACTGGAATACCATTGATCTTAGAGCTAAGCACTGATTTATTGAGGCATGCGGGCGAAGTCCCAGCTAAAGTAGCAAGCATAGCAGCGGAATGTTGGGTGTTTGAAGCACTATTAGTCTGTTTCAGAGATCGGCAGACCTTAGCATAATGACCCTTTTTCTTGCAATTCATACACAGAGCCTCTCTAGCCGGACATCGACTGCGAGGATGTCGAGTGTAACCGCAAAAGAAGCACTTAAAACCACTAGTTGTAGCTGCAGAAACTGTGTCAACTTTTTCTTCTGCACTTTCTTGTCCTCCTAAGTCCTCCAGGTCTAATGAGAGTGCCATGGCAGCATTTGTAACCCCTGGCTGAGCATAAGAGGCAGAAAGTTTCTGTGCCGTTTCTAGAGTGTGAGCCTGGTCAAAGGCTGACTGTAAGTCTAAAGTTCTATTTTCAAGTAAGCGCTGCCTTATTGTGGCAGAACCTAGCCCATTAATGAAAGCATCTCTCACATAGTTATCACTGGCTTCTACAGCAGTCACTGCTTTGAACTGGCAATCTTTAGCTAATAACTTTAAAGCCTGAAGAAACTGATCAAGTGACTCACCGGGTTCTTGGCGTCGTGTTGCAAGCACATACCTTGCGAATACTTCATTCTTGGGCTTCACAAACAGTTCTGTTAGGGATTTTTCAGCAGCATCATACGTAGTGCAGTCAGCTATGTAGTCGAACACACGTGGAGCAACGTAGTTTATTAAGAGACACAGCTTGTCCACGGTGGGAGTATTTTCTTCTACTGCAAGAGTGAAGTTTTGGAACGTCTTGAGCCAGTGACGCCATTCTTGAGCGGCGTTGGTGGCGTTCGGGTCAGTAGCAAACCGCTCGGGCCGTAGTAACCGCTTCATGTTCACTGGCTGAATTATTTGTTCAATAAATTGAGGTAAAGGAGAAGCATTGCCAGACATGTGGCTTTATTGAACAAATAATTACAGTACAGTTACATCCTGCAATACACAAGCCATATATTATACAAAACTTATAAAGACTAACAGTGCTTAAGATATATAATATAATAAGCAAAGTACACATGACTAACACTAGAACAAATAGAAATTAACTAGGAGTGAACATAAACTAACCTGTACACAGGCACGACACAGCTGGTCTGACAACAACAAAACAGTCAAGCGAGCATCCATCCGGGTACAATAATACAATAACACTTTTACTACAAACCCCAAGCACAAATACCATAGTTGAGATAAGGATAGATGAGAGAATAATAGAGTGTCACCAGGGCAGGGCGAGGTACATAATATCTGATCTTAGAAAGAATGCCAACAGTTTTCGAAACTTTTTTTTATATATTTAGAATGTGTCCCTGGAAATTCAGCTTGCGGTCAATGAGAACGCCAAGGAATTTGCCATCTACTTTGTTACAAATTTGGGTATTGTTAATCCTGAGATTTATTTGATTTGAGGATTTATTGCCAAACAAAATATAGAAAGTTTTGTCAATATTGAGGGTGAGTTTGATGGCAGTTAGCCAGTGATGGACATTATTTAGCTCAGTATTCACTGTGACATTTAGAGCAAGGGGGAGACTGGAGTAAACGAAGACTGGAGTAAATGAAGGTCGTATCGTCAGCAAATAGAATTGGTTTGAGATGTTGGGAGGCATTTGGAAGGTCATTAATGTAGATGAGAAAGAGGAGAGGGCCAAGTATGCTGCCCTGGGGAACACCAATATTGATGAAATGGGAGGAAATTGAGAAGGGTGGGAGAAATTGAATTATTCACAGAAACATACTGGAGCCTGTCAGTAAGGTAAGACTTAATGTACTGCAGGGAGTGACCTCTGACTCCATAATGTTGTAATTTAAGAAGAAGGTTTTGGTGGTTGACAGTGTCAAAAGCCTTAAGCAGGTCTACATATAACCCAACAGGGAACTCATTTTTATAAAGAGCTGTATGTATCAAGTTAATCATACTAATAAGTGCATCGTTAGTGCTTTTTTTGGGTCTTAAGCCATATTGACAGGAGCTAAGTATATTGAGTTGTAGTAGTTTAGTCTCTTGTTGTTTAATAAATTATTTATTTTATAGAAAACGGTCTTTTATGTCAACCCTTCAACCATTCTTTTCCACCCATGTTCTGCTTTATACGATTGATGATGATGTGATCTTTAGAAATGACGGCTGTTCTTGGGAATTTAAATTCCAATTCATGGCACCACATCAAATATAAATATTTGATTGTGAGAACCCGTCGGTTACTCTTTATTGGTTTTAACGTCCTGTTTAATTAGGAGGAACCAGCGGCCTATGTGGACAGGTTTTCACCCTTGTGGTGGAAGCCTGGCGGTTTGCTCCCGCTTTTCCTTTTTCTATTGGACTCATGCTTATCTGCAGTGTGCAGTTCTTTAAACTTGAGGTCCACCTCCTAAGGGAGGTAGGCGTAGAAAAAAACCTCACATAGAGTACACAAGAGAGGATGTGCAGTGACTTAATATCTAACATATTCAGAGATTTGAGTAAGAGTGCTGTCCACATTTGTGAACAGAGGTTACTCTCACTTTTTTTTTAGAATATCTGGAAAGGTTTGGAGTTCAAGTGACTTGTTGAAGAGCAATGCAATAGCAGGACCTAAGATCTGGAGTTTTTTTTTTGTAAATTAAAGTTGGTATCTCCTCAAGGGCAGTAGACTTGGTTTTAAGGGAAAGGTTTATCTCATTAACATCAGTGGAATTTACAGGGCGTTAGGTACAGAGACTGTGCATAGTTACCTGTAAGATAGTTGTTATGACCCTGGGTTCCTCAGTGGAAACCAGAGGTCAAATTGAGCTCTAAAATAGTTTACTTTACATTATTTGGTGCGCTTGTTGATGCGCGTTCCTATCTCCTTTGCCAGATGTAAGACGAATCTTGTTCGCACAGAGCATTCAGACTCTTGAGCTTGTTGTGGATTAAGTATAACAGTGAAGTAATTATTAACTATCCTTAGAACGAGTAAAATTAAACAGTATTGTACGTCGGTGAAGATTTGTAATGTGTATAAGCTGCATGATCAATTAGGCTCTTTCCGGCAACCACAACAACAACTCGGGAGCTCAGGACTGGACGCTGGCTCCCTCTTCTCTGTTCAGACTGTGTGGTGTCAAGATCTACCTGTGGGGCTCTGCCTTGATATCTCCTCCTCCTCCTTCTCCCTTTCCCTTAAGTTCCTGTAACTACAAAGTTAAGTACCTTTATGTGTAACCGTGCTAACTGCTATAGGCTTGTAAGACTTGTGTAGATATTGTGTAATATAAGCCAGTGTTTTGGGTATCCCTAAGTGTTGTGTTGTGTTAGGGTACCACGTGGGCTCACTACCCTAAGCTAGCTGCCTCAAGCTTTCAAGTTCTTCACTAGTAGATTTTACCCTAGCTTGTCCTAATTGTAAAGCCTTGTATCCTGCATAAGTGGACCAAGGCTTTTAAAGTAAGATAGTGTGGTAAAGTAGTTATTGTTATTGTTATTTAATGTATATGGGGGGTTGTTAAGAGAGTTTAATAAATAAGTTAGTTTTTGAGGTGTATCTATTACTCCTGTTGTAGTGGCGTAGATGATTGTATCCCAGACGACAGATCTGTTCTAAAACCTTAAAGCATAAACAGGAACCTATGTTCCTTGGGGGCCGGGCCTATTTGTGCCACTCTGATACATCTTGATTCTAATTGCTGGCCCTTCTCCATAATACTCAAGACCCCCATTAACAGCCCATAAATTTATAACAAAAGTCATGAACATCAGTACTGGAAGATGGAATATCATTTGCAAGGGATGACCCAATGGAAGAGAAGAACCTATTGAACTCAATAGCAGTATCAGAGGCTGTAGGCTGGCCATCATTAGTAGACATTACTAATTCTCAGGTCTTTGTGCTGTTTTCAGGATTTAATTCATTTATATAACATTGTGTGACCACTGCAAAGTGGGGGCCAAATTTACTTATCTCAGGTGCCTTGTGATAACTCTGTGCCTATATTTTAACCATTGTGCTGCTCGCCTTCCAAATACGGCACCTCTCCCCCTTGCACAGGAAATAAATTATCGGGAAAAAATTATTTTTGTTTTTGAAAATGTTAAATACCCTTCTCTGATCACAGATATGCCAAAAAAAATCGAAATTATAATTACTTTTACCGCAATGTGGTCCAGAAAATGGCGTCACGATTGTCACAATTGATGTCACGATTTGGTGGTCGCCCATGACGTAGACTCCTGAAGCCAGTCGCCCGCCAGCTTCAACATGCGCGAGTTGCCACAAATCTTTTTTGTTAATTTTTTGCGTATATTTCAAGATACATTTGTTTTGTTTTTTCTTGTCAAGCCTATGTATAATGAACACGTACACAATATTATGGCAGTAGAACATCCGTACTGTCCCAAGACACTGTGTAATATGTGTCTCAAATCTGTCCACATATATTGCTCATATATCCAATGTTTCATGTTCATTTATGTATATTTACAACATATTTACACAGTATACACTATCACACACTATATACATTCACCATCAACACACTCAGAACTCCGTGAGTGTGATCGAGCTGCCACACCCAGCCAGCTCTCCCTCACTCCTCCAACACCTAACTTTTTCTGAGGTTGGAAGAAAAGTGAGCAGGTGAGCGTTTTGTAAGTGAGCAGCTGCTTGCTTGTCGGGAAGAAGGGGCCACCCGGTCTGCAGGCAGAGCTTATATAACCTCGGCTTGTTGTGCGTGCAGCTTGGGCGGTTAAACTCAGCTTCCAGACATACGTTTTCTCTCCCTCAGAAAACCCACCGTTTTTTGGGAAAAAAAAGTGTTCTTATTCCTTACACCTTACTCGCCAACACTGCTCCTCCCACCATACTGTTATTGTTTTTATTACGCTATTTACACACGTTATGTATACGTATCTACATGTTTTATTCACCATAACTATGCAAGTAAGCCGATATTGGGTCCAAACAGCATAGTGGCCACCAGCATACACTGCATGAGAAATCACACAGCAGCCAGCAGACGACGCTAAAAGTACGATGCCACCTCCTTCACCAAAATGGCTCCTCCCAACATACTCCTGTTGCTGTTATTACACTATATACGCACATTGTATATACCCATGTACATATGTGTTCACCATAGCGAACCACTAAACTAGTATGGTGAGCAAAATAAGAGTGGCTGCCACACACACTGATGCTATCTAGATTCCCTCCCTCACCAAAATTCCTCCTCCTACTATGCTACGCACATATGTACATATGGGTATATACACATATTGCATATACCATGTACATATGTGTGCACCATAGCGAACCACTAAGCTAGTATGGTGAGCAAAACAAAAGTGGCTGCCACACACAATGACGCTACCTCAATCTTTTCCCTCCCTCCATCCCCCACCAAAATTCCTCCTCCCACAATACTACGCACATATGTACATGGGGTATATACACACATTGTATATATCCATGTACTTATGTGCTCACCATAGAGAACCATTAGGTTAGTATGGCGAGCAAAATTAGAGTGGCTGCCACACACAGTGACGCTGCCTCGATCATTACTCCTGTAGCGAGTAACCTTTATACTCGCCCCATTATTTATTTATTTATTTATTTATTTATTCATATACAAGAAGGTACATTGGGAATGTGAGAATATATAATATGGTAATTACAATCTTGTAAAGCCACTAGTACGCGCAGCGTTTCGGGCAGGTCCTTAATCTAAGAAAAATTTTAGTAGGTAAATACTAGCAAAAATTATAAAAAAGAAATAATAACAGTTACATGGCAAGAAAAGAAAAAAGAAAAAAAAAGATGAGAGAAAATTGTAGGTACAGTATAATAAAGCACTTAGGTAGCTAAGATTGATTGCAATGAAAGCTTGAATGGTAGTTGACAAAATTTGGTAGGCACAATACAGCAAATGGCTAGCACATAAAGGAAGACAGCAATGAACACAATGATAAGGTTGTTTGGGTTAAATACATAAGAATTAGGAGATTGGGTAACACTAGATACAGAGCAAAAAATAAAGCTCAGTGTAGGAAACTAAGAAGATGAAATTAAGTACTTTTTGGTTTTGTTTTTAAATAAGGCAAAAGTTTTACAGTTTTTCAATTCACTAGGGAGTGAGTTCCATAGACTAGGTCCCTTAATTTGCATAGAGTGTTTACACAGATTAAGTTTGACCCTGGGGATATCAAAGAGATATTTATTTCTGGTGTGGTGATAATGGGTCCTATTACATCTGTCCAGAGAGAGTTTCAGAGCATGGTTTGCATTTAAGAACAGGGTTTTGTAGATGTAGTTGACACAAGAGAATGTGTGGAGGGAGTTAATATTTAGCAAGTTTAGGGATTTAAACAAGGGAGCTGAGTGTTGTCTGAAAGCAGAGTTAGTTATTATTCTGATAGCAGATTTTTGCTGGGTGATGATGGGCTTAAGGTGGTTTGCAGTGGTAGACCCCCATGCACAGATACCATAATTAAGATAGGGGTAGATTAGAGCATAATAGAGAGAGAGGAGAGCAGAGTTAGGAACATAATATCTGATTTTGGAGAGTATACCAACTGTCTTAGAGACTTTCTTAGTTATGTGTTGAATGTGGGTGCTGAAGTTGAGTCTCTTGTCTAGGAATAGGCCAAGAAACTTGCCATCATTTTTATTACTGATGTTAATGTTGTCTATCTGTAGCTGAATTGCATTTGATGATTTGCTTCCAAATAAGATGTAGTAAGTCTTTTCGATGTTTAATGTTAGTTTGTTAGTTGACATCCATAAGTGGACTTTTTTTAATTCATTATTCACAACATTATTTAGTGTATGTGGGTTGAGGTCTGAATAGATAAGAGTAGTATCGTCAGCAAACAATATAGGTTTGAGAATATTAGAGACATTAGGCAGATCGTTTATATATATAAGAAATAGAAGAGGTCCTAAGATACTGCCCTGTGGCACTCCAACGGTAATTGGTAGAGTGGAAGAAGTTGTTTCATTGATAGTTACATATTGGTGTCTGTCACTAAGATAGGATCGGATGTAGTCAAGGGCAAGGCCTCGGATTCCATAATGCTGGAGTTTAAGTAAGAGGTAGTTGTGATTAACAGTATCAAAGGCTTTTCTTAGGTCAATGAAGAGTCCAATCGGAAACTCATTTTTGTCAAGTGCTGAGTAGATTACGTCAAGGAGACTAATGATTGCATCGTTGGTGCTCTTTTGGGACCTGAAGCCAAACTGGCAGGGGCTGAGTATGTCGAATTTTACGAGGTAGGAATAGAGCTGTTTGTAAATAATTTTTTCAAATATTTTTGATAGAATGGGTAGATTTGATATTGGTCTATAATTGTTTATGTCCGCCGGATTGCCTCCTTTATGGACTGGCGTTACTCTTGCTTTTTTGAGGATATCAGGGAAGGTGTGACACTCTATAGATTTGTTGAACAGTAGGGCTATGGGTGGGGCAAGGGCATGGGAGGCTCTCTTGTATACAATGGACGGAATTTCACTGGTGTTCCCTGCCTTTGTTTTTAGAGAGTGTATGATGGACACAACATCTGCCGGGCTGATTGGTGAAAGGAGTAGAGAGTTTGGATAGCTGCCTGAGAGATATGTGTTAATATGTGTCTGAGTCTGTGGGATTTTACTGGCAAGATTAGCACCAACCGATGAAAAGAAACTATTAAATTCATTTGCCATTTCTAAATCAGTTGACGGTATATCCCCATCCTTGTAGAGTTTTATTTGGTTATGTGAGTGTTGTTTAGTTCCTAGGATACTAGAGATGGTTTTCCAAGTGCTTTTCATGTTGCCTTTTGCTTCATTGAATCTATTCACATAATATGCAAGTTTTGCCTTTTTTATGATACTGGTAAGCATTGATGAGTACCTTTTAGCTACTTCCTTTGAAACTAGGCCAATCCTAAGTTTCTTTTCATATTCATGTTTCTTGTTGATTGAATTGAGAATGCCGCTTGTGAGCCATGGATTGTTTAATCTTTTGTCAGTTACTTGCTTGGTAAGAAGGTTGGTAAGAAGGGGACAATGAAGGTTGTAGAGGCTTAGAGTTTTGGAGAGGAAGAGGTTAGCTAATGAATTTATATCCTGGGTATTATTGAATTCAGAATCCCAGTTAATATTGTGAAATGCATCTGTAAGATTGCCCAAAGCTGATTCACTGTGTAGCCTAAATGAAAGTTTCTTGCTTTTTGGTGGTGTTATGTCCATGTTCGCTATGAGAAAGGTAGGATAGTGGTCAGTTGTTCTGTCGTAGATTATACCAGATACAAGGGGAGCTGTTATGTTTGTCCATATGTGGTCCAAGGTAGTGGCTGATGTTTGAGTGACTCGGGTAGGTTTGGTGATTGTGGGGATTAGCATACAGGAGTTCATGCTGTTAAGGAAATAGTCAACTTGAGAGCAATTTTGTTGACCCAGGTCAATATTAAAGTCTCCTCCCAGAATGATGTGGTTTTTGTTGAGATTGTTGTTTATAATAAGATTACTTAGGTTGTCTGAGAAAGAAGCTATGTTAGTATTGGGAAATCTATAGATGGCTCCAATAGTCAATGAGGATTTAAGGGATTTAATTGTAAACTGAGCAAAAGTATATTCACAGTAGTCATCTCTGTCACTAATAATACTGTTGTATTATTGTATAATATTGTATAATCTCATTATCTTAATAGCATAACTAATTAGCACTCATTACAGAAGCTGCAATCCTTTCCCCAATTACAGTGTGGGAGTATGCCTCCCAAGATCCTCCCACAGCTGACTTGAATGGCTCATTGCAGTGCACAGTGCACTGATCTACGTGCACAAAGCCTATTTCCCTTAATCCTGGATAGTTTTCTGGCATGTTGGGTATCTCCAGAATGCCCATTTAACCAGGAATACTTTCGTAATACGTAGGCCGCCGTATGTCCAGGCAGGAAGTAGATACAGGAACTTAAGCATACTGGCCACCAAGGGTCAGTGAGTACAGGCTGGTGCCCGCGTGAGACAGAGGGGAAGGCGCCAGCAGCGTCTGACCTCTGGGGTCAACCGGCGCGATGGAGAATAACAGCTATGACGTGTTCATGACGTCACTCCTGCTACTGCTCATCGAACAAGCTAATATGATTGGTTCCCGCTCATTTGCTGCAATGCTATTGGTCAATTGTAACTCTTTTGTGTGTGCCCACGAGACGCCCGGAGCTTCAGGCAAGATTCATTCTTGTGAGGGATCTCTTGCAAAGTGGACGTGTTCTGTTCTACCGGCCAATAGACTGAATATCGTCTATTCCTCACCGTCAAGTTAACTCAGCGTCTTTGCGATATACCACACACTCGCCCAGAATCACGAGTGCGAATATATTGTTTAGAAGCCTAAAGTGACAAATCTCCAGAGCGAAACAGACTGGTATCAGGTAACCCCTGGTGACAAAGATCGTCGTGAGTGACCTAGAGTGAACTAAGGCAGTGCCGCCGCCTAAGTAACCTGTGTGTGTGACTTTACCACAAGTGTACCTGCATGGTATACCACAGCAGCCACCAGCCGCCACTCATCCCGAGCGTGTACCTCAGTACCTCAGTACCTCAGTACCTCGAGCGCCCGCCGCTGCCGCCAGCCGCCGCCAGCCGCCGCCGCCCTCACTCCTACGTGGCGTTACCACCTTACGCACCACCAATGCCAGTGTGTGCGCGTGTGTCTGTCTGTTAAGCATACAGCACGCCCTATTCACGAAATCATCTCAAGATACTGCGAGTACCCTCCGTGTCTACGAGCGAAACCAGCTGTCAGGCCACCTACGAGTGCTTGTATAAATGTGCCTGACTGAGTGAGTGAGTAAGGAAAGGTACCTTATCTGTAAGTACAAGATCTTGTCATTGTTTATTGTGTCTGTGTTGATCTGAGGGATCAACCACAGTTCTCACCTTCTTATACTTGTCGCAGGTTATAGGTGAATCGACGGTGAATGCGTGTTTATCTGTGTGGTATCACTGCATTTCATTCGTCTGTGAATGTGAGCTTCACATACACCCCACATTTAGTTATTGTGTGATTATTATTATTGTGTTTATTGCATATCATCATTACCGAGTATCCGGTTGGAACTCTTGTGATCCCTTTGCATACCGGCAGTTAGGTTGCCGTGTTAATGATTGGCTGTCAATTGTGTTAAGTTAGGTGTTTCGCCACGAGTGGATACGAGTCGATTAGCCAGACGTCAAGAGTCTCGCTAATACATCCATAGCTTTGCTGACGCCAATCTAAAGTAAATCAAGCACCCTGTGTATTAGTGGTTAAGTTAGTAAATAAACTACTGTTAAGCTTTATGCAGTGTTTCCGTTGAACCACTTCTGAATACTGCCAATATTACTCAAGCCTTCAGCTCTAAGTGTCTTCAACACCGAGTTGCCTGTAAGTCACTAAACTATAAATTTGATGAGGACCTTAGGAGTCCCTTAAAGTGTTACATCATTGAGGAGATTCCAACGACCAACGTGGAGCAGGACCAGGTGAGGCTAGTCTGAGAAGAGACCCACAAGGACTCTAACTCGACCTTGCTCCCAGGCCCTGTATGGTTGCTCTCGTAATTTCTATTCTGCTAATTCCGACTGCTTCGTGAAGCGTCTGCCACATGTACATTGGCGACGTACGCATTGCAGTCGTGACAGCAAAAAAGAAACACCCCCACATACAGGTAATACTCTTCTCATCTTGTTGGAGGGAGCTGAGGTGTAATCACCATATAAGCAAGCGATATGAGGAATGGAAAACAGTACAATTTCCAGTCAACAATGTAGCACTCGGCGTGTACAGTTCTAATCGACCCAAGACGCTACAGCTTCGACACAGAGCAGACAGCAGACTACGACCGCATCGAGCCGCCACTCTCTCGCTCCCCGAGTTCAGACACTCACAATTCCCGATTGAGCCACCACGCTCTCCCACATAGAGCTCCACGACTCCGGCCTCACTCAGCTCTCTGCTCTGCTCCAGGCTTCGTCTCAACATCTACGACACTGCTGTATCCAGGACTACTAAATAAATATGAAACTCACTAAACACTGCATATCTAATCAACCCAACAACGTAACATAAACGTACGTCACACCCTCCTTCCCTCCATCACCTACCAAAATTCCTCCTCCCACAATATTACACACATATGTACATGGGTATATACACATATTGTATATATACCTATGTACATACGTGTTCACTATAGCGAACCATTAGGCTAGTATGGTGTGCAAAACAAGAGTGGCTGCCACACACTGCATGACACTACCTCGATCTTCTCCCTGCTTCACCAAAATTCCTCCTCCCACAATACTATGCACATATGTACATGGGTATATACACACACATTGTATATACCCATGTATGTATGTGTTCACCATAGCAAACCACTAAGCTAGTATGGTGAGCAAAACAAGAGTGGCTGCCTCACATAGTGACGCGATCTGGATTCTCTCCCTCCCTCCCACGTCAAATATCCTCCTCTCACAATATTACGCACAGCGCTACTTATCACCACACTCCTGCTATTATCACAATCTTGGCAGGACCTAGATTTACGAAGCTCCATGTATTTCTTCGTAAGTATGTGTGCTATGAAGGTTCCTAAGTACCGGCTAAGAACGCAGCAAAGAGCGATTCAGAACAGTGTATGTACGAAGATTTTAAGAACAGTACAGTAGTTCACTTAGGTCTCACTAGATGTAACTAGGGCTTTTAGTTTGGCCAATCAGAGAGAAGGTAACATTTTTCATCTTACAGCTGTAGCCAATCACGACGCTGGCATATCAGAGCTTATCCACGATGCACTTGCCACTTATTTACAACAAAATTTCTTGTAAAATTTGTATATTTCAAAGTAAAACTATGTTTTTTCAACTTGTACAATCAGCACCGATATTGTAGTAAGGTAAGGTAATTATCAGGGGAAAGCACCAAGCCATTACGACTATATAGCACTTGGAAGGGGCCAGGATAAGGATTTGGGATGTGACGGGCGGAAAGGAATGGTGCCCAACCACTTGGACGGTCGGGGATTGAACGCCGACCTGCAGGAAGCGAGACCGTCGCTCTACCGTCCAGGCCAAGTGGTTGGGCAAATTGTAGTAAACAAATATGTTGAATTTTTTGTTTACCTACGTAATCCTAAGAGATAGTGTATAGCTTTCCTTGTTGCTCCCAAGATTTGAGAAGCGATGGTATTTAGGTCTCAATTTGATGTATTTTTCACGTTTCATTCAAAACTCCCGCGGCTACATGGGATTCACATCAGCTTCCTCAGGGCTCTTGTAAACAGATGCCATCTTTAAACAAAATCGTGGGACACATTCCCTGGATGTGAGAGCCTCAGTACTGAGTGAGCAACCAAAGCTGGCACACGCAGCATGAGCTCACAGCACTGCTGTTCAGCTTGTAACCACAGCATCACCTAATAATGTCAATATATATATATATATATATATATATATATATAATATATATATATATATATATATATATATATATATATATTATATATATATATATATATATATATATATATATATAACTTATTTAGCCTTGATAGTATTACAGAAGGGCCGAAGTGTGATAATGACTGTGTACAATGTTCCGATATCAGTGATTCAATGCTGTTCACGATGTTCACAGCGCTAGCCACAGCACCACAGCATTATTTCGTCCATCTAGGAATCTTCAAACGACTTCCTAGTTTCCTTTACAAAATAAACTTGTGGTCAATTATTCATTTACAGGATTTAGTGACCAGTATTGTGATAACAGAATGATTGTGGTGATAATTAGCACTGTGCGTAGTATTGTGAGAGGAGAAATTGTGGTGAGGGAGCGAGGGAGAGAATCGAGGTAGCCTCACTGTGTGTGTGGCAGCCACTCTTGTTTTGCTCATCATACTAGCTTAGTGATTCACTATGGAGAATATATATGTACATGGGTATATACAATGCATGCATATACCCATGTACATATGTGCGTAGTATTGTGGGGAGGAGGAATTTTGGTGAGGGAGCGAGGGGGAGAATCGAGGTAGCCTCACTGTGTGTGGCAGCCACTCTTGTTTTGCTCATCATACTAGCTTAGTGGTTTGCTATGGTGAACACATTTGTACATGGGTATATACAATGTGAGTATATAGTGTAATAACAGCAACAGGAATATGTTGGGAGGAGCTATTTTGGTGAGGGAGGTGACGTAATCGTAGCGTCGTCTGCTGGCTGCTGTGTGATTTCTCATGCAGTGTATGGTGGCCACTGTAAAGTTTGGACACAGTACCGGCTTACTTGCATAGTTCTGGTGAATAAAACATGTAGATAGGTATATGTAACATGTGTAAATAGTGCAATAAAAACAATAACAGTATGGTGGGAGGTGCAATGTTGGGGAGTAACATGTTGGAGGAGTGAGGGAGACTGGCTGGGTATGGCAGCTGTTGATGGTTAATGTATACATTGTGTGATAGTGTGTAAATAGATTGTATATATACATAAATTAGCATGATACATTGGAAATATGTGCCGGATATGTGTACACATGTATCATGCACGTAACACAGTGTCTTCGGACAGTACGGATGTTCTACTGCCATAGTATAGTGTGTGTGTTCATTATGCATAGGATTGTCACGTAAAAACAAATAAAATGCATTTGGAACTGTGCGCAGAAAATGAACAAAAATATATTCGGGGCAACTCGCACATCCTGCCCCGGGGGCGTACACCACGGGCGACTAGGGAATGATGACATCACGCGCGACCTTACGGACTCCATAGCAGCCAAAGTACGTACAATTTCGACCTTCTGTTACTATAAAAGGTTTATGACACTTTCAAAACCAAAAAATAATTTTTTCCAGAGAATTTATTTCCTGCGCACTGGGGAAGTGTCATATTTGGAAGCCGAGCAGTTGAGGGGTTAAAATAAATAGATAAAAGTCCAAACAACATAGTGGTACCTACATTTTCGAATTTAATCCGTTCCCAGAGACGGTTCTAAAACCAAAAATTTTAAACTGAAACAAATTTTTCCATAAGAAATAATGTAATTTGAATTAATTCGTTCCACACCCCCAAAAATATTTACTTAAAAATATATTTTATACATACTGCTACTTACATTTTGTACTACAGTACGTACAAGTACATGTTACCTTTATTGGAGAGCCGGTTGGCATATGAAAGACGGTGAGGAAGGGAGGAAAGAGGAGAGGTGTTAGTGTATGGAAGAGGAGTCCCCTTCCATTATGACAGCAGTGATGACATTTCTGGGGTACTCTCTCTCTTACGTTTTGCAGGCATACCACATGGACCAGGTTGTGGTCTGTCTATAGTTACTTGGTTTTCCCTAAGTTTAACCACTTGTCTGTAGTGAGACATCACATTGTCTTACTATAAATGATCTCTTGTTTTTCCTTTGTCGTCATCCTCACAACTATTTTCTTAGGTTGAACTTTACCACTGAGTTAATTGGAACCCATGGCATGATATATAATAAGAAATTTTATGTTTAGAAACCAAAAAGGCACAAAAACAATAATTCAAGCACAGTCATCACTAGGTGGGAGACACTGGTAAACTGAAGCACGCCATGTGCTTGATCAATTTAAGGACCTCTTATTTACTGTTCTGCCGGTTCTAACTACCGATTTTAGATCGTTAACTGGCATCTTATTTACTGAGTCATTGGCTGTTAAATCCGGAATAAGGTATTGAGTTTACCGTATTACAGAGTCCAGTACACATTAACTGAAAGTCAGTATCATGTTTGTTGTGACACCCTTGCTTTTGCTAGGCCAGCAGTTACAATTTCCCCTCACAAATTTCACTGCTTCCGTCAGGGCTAGTCACAGTCGCAACCATGTCACAGTGGCAGCCATGTCACAGTCAGGCAGGCATTCACAGTCACAAATTAGTCAGGCATTCACAGTTTGTAAACAACATTTGTCTGATGTTTACAGAACACCAGTGTTATGTACTCTCACAAACCCAATGTACCTTCTATATAAGTCAGTCAGGTAGGTTA
Organism: Procambarus virginalis; assembly: GCA_020271785.1. NCBI lineage: Eukaryota > Metazoa > Arthropoda > Malacostraca > Decapoda > Cambaridae > Procambarus > Procambarus virginalis. The sequence goes on along the minus strand of WNGS01001259.1, from coordinate 42,466 downwards.
ATCAGTCAGAGCAGTTAGGAAGTCTACCTCCAAGGTCACCATCTGGTAGGAAGGTAGCTGAGAATCAATCTGAACTGTATTAATTCCGAATCGATCGTCTACACACGCCTGGAAGGGTGGGGGGGATATTTCTGGGAGGGCCCAGTGTGGGGATGGGGAGGTGGGTAGGATGTAGTGGGAATGGGGGAGCTGAGTGGATGTGGCTTGACCACAGTTGCTAGCTAGCCCACCTGCCTGCCTGCTAGCTAGGCAGCCAGCCTGCCTGCCTGCCTGCCTTCCTTCTGCTGCCTGCCTGCTAGCTAGCCAGCCTGCCTGCCTACTAGCTAGCTAGCCTGCCTGCCTGCCTGCCTGCCTGCTGCCTGCCTGCCTGCCTGCCTGCCTGCCTGCCTACTAGCTGCTAGCTGCTGCCTGCCTGCCTGCCTGCCTGCCTGCGCCTGCCTGCAGCCAGCCAGCCTGCCAGCCTACCTGCCTGCCAGCCTGCCTGCCTGCTAGCTAGCCAGCCAGCCCGCCTGCTAGCTAGCAGCCTGCCCACCCACCTGCTAGCTAGCCAGCCTGCCCACCACCTGCTAGCTAGCCTGGCCTGCTAGCCAGCCCACCTGCCTTCTAGGTAGCCAGCACACCCGCTCCCCTGCTAGCCAGCTCACGTGCTAGCTTACCTTGAAGTTACCTTGAGATGGTTTCGGGGCTTAGCATCCCCACGGCCTGGTCCTCGACCAGGCCTCCTCGTTGCTGGACTGGTCAACCAGACTGTTAGATGCAGCTGCTGCGCAACCTGACATATGAGTCAGGGCCTGGTTGATCAGGTATCCTTTGGAGATGCTTATCAAGTTCTCTTTTGAACACTGTGAGCAGTCGGCCAGTTATGCCCCTTATGTGTAGTGGAAGCGTGTTAAACAGTCTTGGGCCTCTGATGTTGATAGAGTTCTCCCTCAGAGTACCTATTGCATCTCTGCTCTTCAATAGGGATATTCTGCACACCCTGCCATGCTTTCTGGTCTCGTGTGGTGCTATTTCTGTGTGCAGGTTTGGGACCAGCCCATCTTAATATTTTCCTCGTGTAAATTATTATTATCTCCCGTCTTCGCTCGAGAGAATACAGATTTAGGCATTTTAGTCGGTCCCAGTAGTTTTAATGTTTTACTGAGTGGATTCTAGCAGTAAAGGAAATCTCTGCACGCTCTCCAGGTCAGCATTTCACAGGTTTTGAAAAGGGGCTGTGTCAATTGTGCAACAGTATTCCACTCTATAGAGCACAGTCTTGAAAAGTAGCATCATCATTATATCCTCTCTAGTGTAACGAATTCTTATTATCTAACCTGTCATTTTTTCTGGGGGGAGCCCCGTCGGCTCCCCGGAGCTATCCCAGGCTGATATGCTAATTTCAGACTTTGGCATCAGTCATGTGTATGGAGTTCTTAGGCCTACCGGAGACCACGGCCAGAACCGGGCCCCCTCAGAGAGGCACGGGGAGCAATGGCCTATAGAAGCCCCCGTGTGGTTGGAAGCATTCTATGTCTGCCATCGACCGGGACAGGCACCCAGAAAGGTAAGCGCCCCAAAACAAACCCCTATTCTGGTTAAAATTGCTACCAAAATCCGAACTAGTGGATAGAACTCCCAAACAGAAAAACAAGCAAACTAGTGTGACGTCACACGTCACCGCGCCGCTGTCTGCGCAGCTCCCCCCTCCCCGGGAGGGGGAAGGTGGAGCCCCAGACCTCCCACGCCGGCTATCCACCCATCAGTTCTTCGGCTGATGCTATAGGCACCGGTTATGTGCTCCGGCTCCAGTGGTTGTTTCAGCACTGCACCTAGAGTGTGGTGTCTGTTTTCTAGGTGGTGCGCGAGCCGGGAGTGATTCTCCAGTACTCGGGCTGCATGCGCCTAGGGTTCCCTTCCCTAGGTGCCCTGTAAGTACTGCCCTTGGGACTTGGGGCCACCTTCCACAAGTTCCTTGGGGTCTGCCCCTGCTAGGCCGTTTACTGCTTGGTTTTCGGCCGCTCTTTGTGTGCTCGGGTGTTCTGTCTCCCTTGTTCGCCTTAGAGTAAGGGGCAGTTTTTGCACTGGTGGGGCGCAGGGTACTGTGCAGCTTGTCTTTTCCCAATCATAGCGGCCGGCTCTGTTCCGCTTGGGTACGCTGTCCTCTTGCGGGGTTTTCTTTTTCTTTTTGTTTATCTACCTGGTGGGGGGGTCTGCCTTCGTTCTTGCCCCTGGTGTCCCTTGTGTTCTGAGTTTTCTGGTGGTACCCCCTGCTAGGTCCCCGTGAGTGTACACGTCCCGGGGGTTCAGCTCTTAGAAAGTTGTTTGGTAGTTTTGGGTGCCGGTTAGCAGTACCCTGCCTGGGATTACCTGAGCGCGAGTCCTCTTATAGTAAACGCTCGGGACCCTGGGAAACCCCTGGGGCGCGTGGGTCCGATGGATGTGACCCCAGAGCCCCCCCTCGCTTCCAGCGAGTTTGAGGGTTGCTCACCCCTTGTCTCTGGGTGACTCTCTGTTTTGCCTCCGTCTGCTGCTGCTGTGGGGTCGGTGACACCTTCGACCCGGAGCCCTGCGAGTTTGTTGCTCGTTATGGCTCGGTTACCCAGTTGTGCTCAGCTGGTGCGGGCAGCAGAGGCGTTGCACTTGAGCCTTGGTGGTGGCAACGCTCTCGTGGTAACTCCCCGGGAGCCCCGGGGCTGCCCCGTTTTGGTTCTTGTTTTTCCCCTGGATTCCCCTTCCTGCCTGCATCCGGTTCCTTACCGTCTGTAGGTTCAGGGCGGGGTTTGGTGGTGTTGAGACTCGGGCAGTCTCGGGGAAATCCCCTTCCGGGGTAGTGACGGGGGCATTCGAGCCTGTTCCTCCAGCCGTGTTGTAAGAGTCTGCCAGTGGGCTCCCTTCCTTAGTGTTTTCACGGCTGTCCCGGTTTTCTGGTACGGCCGGGGCTTTAGGGGGACGGCTCGGCCCCGGGGCCTGTTGTGTGGGTTCCCGGGGCTGCGGAGGGGCTGACTTGGGGGGCCTTGGCCCCATAGGACCCCGTGGGGGTTTTTATCCCCCTCTCGGCGGGGCTTGTGGTTACGCGGAGTGGGGTTTTCCTCTCCACTCGCCGTACGTGCTGTTGGGCGTCGGCCCCTCCCCGGGCTCGGTTCCTTGGCCTTTGAGTCGGTTGGTTCCGTCCTGTGGGTGGATGTTTCCCCCCACCCCTTTTTTGGGGGGGGCGGTGTTTTCGTCATGTTTCCCCGTTTTGGGGGTTCTACATGACTACTGGTCTCGGGTGCGCATGCGCCTTTGTGTGCCTTCGGGACTGGTTTTGGCTTCCGTGTTCTCGAGGGTTCGGGAAGGTTTTTCCTCCTTCCCGCGTTATTGGAACGTCTGTCGGCTCCTCGTCCTTGTTGGCGAGTTTGGGCTACTTGTAGCCCTGTTGGGCTCCTTGTGGTCCTGTTGTGCTCCTTGTAGCCCTGTTGGGCTACTTTTGGCCCGGTTTGGGCTCTTTCGGGCTGTTGGGCTACTTGTGGCCCTGTTGGGCTACTTGTGGCCCTGTTGGGCTGTGCCGTGGCTACTTGTGGCCCTGTTGGGCTACTTGTGGCCCGGTTGCGTGCTTTTTTTGGCTCTGTCTTCGCTTCTTTGGCCGGTTTTCTTGTTCCTGCTCACTCTTTTGGCTACTTTTCTTGTGCAGTAGTCTTGGTTGCCGCCTTCCCGCAGGGTAGGTTGCGCGTTTTCGGCCGGCATGTCATGCGCGTGCGCCGCGGAGTTTGTTTTGGTCTGGGCGGTGTGTAGTGCCGGTGTTCGTCGTCTTTTTGCTCCAGTGCTTCGCCTTTCGCTCTTCTCCCTTGCCGCGGTATGTGCCCCTTTTCGCTCCGGGGTGTCCTGGGTTCCAGTTGTGGGGAGGCCGCCGAGGTTCCCCTGTGTCATGGGTGTGGGCCGCCTTCTTCGCCTCTTCCTTGCTCTCCTGCAGGTCCGGCTCTGGCTTCTTCACCTGGCGGTGCTCCCAGGTTCTTCTGGGCTCGGTTGAGTCGTGTCACTTCGAGCCACCGTTTGCCAGGTGAGTTTCTGCGGTCTGGCGTCTTTTGGCAGGGCGCTGGATGTGGTGTTATATGCCTGTCTTTCTTTAGGTCTCTTTTTGTACGACTGAGACCGTTCGCACACCAGTGTCGGTCCCCTTTTTTCACCCCTTCCTGTCCCACTCTTGTGCATGTCCATCCCATGCTAGGGTCATTCAGGGGTCCCACCTTTGTTAGTGTTATGTGGTGTGGGGGTTTGTGGTGTTGGTTCTGTACTCGCCTGGTAGGGCTTCTGGCTGTGCTTGCAAGGTTTATGCGCTCTGGCTTTTGGGTCCCGCCTATCTGGTAGAACTTGCGGGATAGTACCAGTGGAGTGCAGTGGTGCCATAGGCACACTCGGGGAACACTGTATATCCATCAGAGGTCTGCAGTTGTTACACGACCTCCTTGCGAGCATACGCCTTCTCGCTGGTACCTTATCTTGAGGTTAACTTGAGGTGCTTCCGGGGCTTAGCGTCCCCGCGGCCCGGTCATCGACCAGGCCTCCTGGACTGGTCATGCTGGCTGTTGGACATGGCTGCTTGCTGCCCGACGTATGAGTCACAGCCTGGTTGATCGGGTATCCTTGGAGGTGCTGATCCGGTTCTCTCTTGCACCAACCCGTCACCGCATCTTTATTACGTCAATATTGACTTCTTCGTTCCGTGCATAGGTGCCATACTAAACATAATGGTTTCCCTTAAAAAAACTTCGTGGAAACACCGACCTTACCTGACCTACTTAGTAGGTTACATAAGCATCTTATGGTTTCGTAATTACAATTGTTACTTAACCTATTATCGGTATGCCACTGAACTCTGTGAGGGGATTGCAAGTTATGCCCCTATGGTACGGTCTGTGGACTTTCGGGGCCACTAGCTT
>WNGS01001259.1:0-20920 GCA_020271785.1 Procambarus virginalis | reverse complement strand
TGTTTACTTTCGTGATTGATATATATATATACATATATATATATATATATATATATATATATATATATATATATATATATATATATATATATATATATATATATATATATATATGTCGTACCTAGTAGCCAGAACGCACTTCTCAGCCTACTATGCAAGTCCCGATTTGCCTAATAAGCCAAGTTTTCGGGAATTAATTGTTTTTCGACTACCTAACCTACCTAACCTAACCTAACCTAACTTTTTCGGCCACCTAACCTAACCTAACCTATAATGATAGGTTAGGTTAGGTTAGGTAGGGTTGGTTAGGTTCGGTCATATAACTACGTTAATTTTAACTCCAATAAAAAAATTGACCTCATACATAATGAAATGGGTAGCTTTATCATTTCATAAGAAAAAAAATTGAGAAAATATATTAATTCATGAAAACTTGGCTTATTAGGCAAATCGGGCCTTGCTAGTAGGCTGAGAAGTGCGTTCTGGCTACTAGGTACGACATATATAATATATATATATATATTATATTATATATATATTATATATATAATATATATATATATATATTATATATATATATTATTATATATATAAAAGACAATAACTATGAAAGTGTTAAACCTCTCCCTGCAAGATGACCAGTGGGACCAAGCAACGCTCCCAGTTAGACTCGGGGGTATAGGTATTCGCAAGGCGACACAGTTAGCATTGCCGGCATTCTTATCCTCGACTAGTGCTACAAGTGAATTAGTGAAGGAAATACTACCAGAATACCTAAGGAACTCCATTGGGATTCGTGATCCCAAATTTGTGGAAGGAGCTGGTCGGTGGGACACACTCGCCAATTCACACACCCGACCAACTTGTCCAAACGACGGTAAACAGGCCAAATGGGATAGCCCCATAGTGGAGAACATCGCCAAAGCATTGCTGGACGTAGCTTCTCAGAAGGACAGAGCGCGTCTCCTAGCTGTGCAAGCCCCCCATGCTGGGGACTTCCTGTTGGCAGTCCCTAATTCCGCCTTGGGCACCCGCCTGGATCATCGGGCCCTAAGTATTGGTGTTGCTCTGCGCCTTGCCGCCCCTATCTCCACCGAGCACCGGTGTATTTGCGGCCAGGCACGGGCAGACCAATACGGCAGCCATGGTCTCATCTGTCGTAAGACACAGGGAAAGATTGCCAGACACGAGGCAGTCAATGACATCATCAAGAGAAGTTTGGCTACAGCTGGGTGTCCAGCACAAAGGGAACCCCAGCTGTGCAGACCTGACAACAGCCAAAAACGCCCAGATGGAGTCACCCTGCAGCCATGGAGGGAAGGTAAACAGGTCGTATGGGATTACACCTGTGCATCTACATTGGCTGATACCTATTTACGTTACAGCTCAGCGGAGGGAGGTGGGGCAGCCACCTTCAGGGAGACCCAGAAAATCCACAAGTACAGAGACCTAGAACGTTGTTACAGGTTCGTGCCGATAGGCTCAGAGACTCTGGGCTCCTGGGGTAAATGTGCACTCAAGTTTTTAAAGGAGGTTGGTGAGGAACTCATTGGGAAAACTAGAGATCCACGAGCAGCCAGTTTCCTATTCCAGCGCCTCAGTGTCGCAGTACAGAGGGGAAATGCGTGCTGTATCCTGGGTACGCACCAACCTCCGAGGAGCTGGACGAGGTCTTCGAACGCTGATTGTTTAATTGTTATATATTTTGTGTGTGTGTGTGTGTTCTCTGTAAACTGTAGCATTGCAATAAAATAAAACAAAACATACAAAAAAATAATAGGGGTGGTAGGAGAAGAAAAGAATTAAGTATTCAGTGAGAATCCACAAGATCTTCTCTGAATGCTCTTTGTTTTCTTCTTCGAGGATGTGGGTCCCTGCAATTGCACCAGAGGTGGTACCCCTATTATATATATATATATATATATATATATATATATATATATATATATATATATATATATATATATATATATATATATATATATATATATATATATATATATATATATATATATATATATATATATATATATATATATATATATATATATATATATATATATATATATATATATATATATATATATATATATATATATATATATATATATATATATATATAACGCTGAATTTGGTCGCTGAATATACAATTTGGTCGACAAACAGCATTGTTTAAAATAGCAGACATAGGTTGACATTCAGGGGAAGGTAGGTTACATGGAGTTAATTAGGTAGTGCTTAGTTTTTATCATAAACTGGTTGGGAGAGGTACAGTCTTTAACATGATTGGGAAGGTCATTCCACATTCTGGGTCCCTTGATTTGTAGAGCATTTCTAGTTTGATTAAGTCTAACTCTTGGAATATCAAATATGCATTTGTTTCTGGTGTGGTGCTCATGGGTTCTGCTACAACCTTCTAGGAAGCTTTTAAGGTCAGGATTGACATTACAGTTCAGCGCTTTATATATATATAAAATACACATGACAGGATGTGCAGTGACTTAATATCTAACATATTCAGAGATTTGAGTAGGGATACCGAGTGATGTCTAGGGCCAGAGTTGGATATTGTCCTAATAGCAGCTTTGTGTTGAGTAATTAGAGGACGTAAATGATTTTGGGTAATAGAACCCCAAGCACAAATACCATCGATAAGGGAGTAATAGAGCATCACCAGGGCAGAGTGAGGTACATAATATATGATCTTAGAAAGAATGCCAACAGTTTTTGAAACTTTTTTTTATATATTTAGAATGTGTCTCTGGAAATTCAGCTTGTGGTCAATGAGAACGTCAAGGAATTTGCCATCTACTTTGTTACAAATTTGGGTATTGTTTATCATGAGATTTTTTTGATTTGAGGATTTATTGCCAAACAAAATAAAGAAAGTTTTGTCAATGTTGAGGGTGATTTTGTTGGCAGTTAGCGAAAGATGGACTTTATTTAGCTCAGTATTTAGTGTGACATTTAGAGCAAGGGGTTCAGGATTGGAGTAAATGAAGGATGTTTCGCCAGCAAATAGAATTGGTTTGAGGTGTTGGGAGGCATTTGGAAGGTCATTAATGTAGATGAGAAAGAGGAGAGGGCCAAGTATGCTGCCCTGAGGAACACCAATGTTGATGGATAGAGTGGGAGAAATTAAATTATTCACAGAAACATACTGGAGCCTGTCAGTAAGATAAGACTTAAGGTATTGCAGAGAGTGACCTCTGACTCCATAATGGTGTAATTTAAGAAGAAGGTTTTGGTGGTTGACAGTGTCAAAAGCCTTATGCAGGTCCACAAGTAACCCAACAGGGAACTCATTTTTATTAAGAGTTGCATGTATCAAGTTAATCATACTAATAAGTGCATCGTTAGCTAGTGCTTTTTTGGGTCGGAAGCCATATTGACAAGAGCTAAGTATATTGGCTAGATTAGAGTAAAGCTGCTTGTATATTAGTTTTTCAAATATTTTTGACAAGTTTGGCAGAATTGATATAGGTCTGAAGTTGTTGACATCAGTAAGATCACCACAAAATAATAATAATAATAATAATAATAATAATAATAATAATAATAATAATAATAATAATAATAATAATAATAATAATTTATTTAGGAACAGTACATACATAGTTGCAGCATTACAGTACAAACATTCTGTTAGATTTAAAGATAGAGGTAGTACATACAACACCTAAAGCCACTAGTACGCATAGCGTTTCGGGCAAGGAGAGGTGGGGAAAAAAATACTTAGCCTAAAACTTAATAGTAATTGAGCTTAAAGTATAAATTGTGTTGAATGAAAAAAAAAATAATAAAAGATAAAAAAAGGGGGAACATGGTAGAAAATAGCCAATATACAAGTTGGTCAACAAACAGCATTTTTTCTTTAAATAGTAAGACATGGGTTGACGTTTATTTATTTATTTATTTATTTATTTGTTTATTTATATACAAGAAGGTACATTGGGTTTGTGAGAATACATAGCAGAGTATTTACAATCTTGTAAAACTACTAGTACGCGCAGCGTTTCAGGCAGGTCCTTAATCTAACAGATAATTTTAAGTAGGTAAATTCTAGCTGAATTAATAAAATGATAACAGATACATTGCAAGAAAAAATGAGATGAGAGAGATTAGTAAGTATATTAAAGCACATTGGTATATTAAAGCTCTGATTGATTACATTGACAGCTTGATTGGTAATTTAAACAAGATTAATAGACACCATACAGCAGATTGATAGCACATTTAAGAAGACAGCAATGATCACAATGGTAATGATGTTCGGATTGGGTACATAAAGATTGGGAGATTGGGTAGCAATAGATACAGTGCAATGCAAAAAGCAAAAGGTAAAAAACTATGAAGATGAAATTAGGTACTTTTTAGTATTGTTTTTGAATGACGCAAAAGTTGGACAGCTTTTCAATTCAATAGGTAGTGAGTTCCACAGACTGGGTCCCTGGATTTAAAACTAAGGTAGGTTACATGGAGTTAATTAGGTTGTATTTAGTTTTCATCTTAAACTGGTTGAGAGAGGTACAATCTTTGACATAATTGGGAAGGTCATTCCACATTCTGGGTCTCTTGATTTGTAGAGCATTCCTAGTTTGATTAAGTCTAACTCTTGGAATATCAAATAGGTATTTGTTTCTGGTGTGGTGCACATGAGTTCTGTTACAACCTTCTAGGAAGCGTTGAAGGTCAGGATTGACATTACAATTCTGAGTTTTAAATATATTGAGCGTGAGGGAATGAAAATTCCCTCAGCTATTTTTTCTAGTTTGCTAGATTAGGCTAGAGTCGCTCTAGGAACTCTAGACAAGAAGTTTTCAAACTACATGCACTTGTGTGGTGTTGGATGAAAGCTTATGCTAAGGACCATCGTTTAAGACTAGCCAGAGGTCTGTGACTGCTCTGTAGAGAGAGTTACAGAATTTAGTCTGTTTTCTGGGAAAATGTGATTTGAGAGTGAAGTGATACCTGCTTGATACCTGCTTGATGGGGTTCTGGGAGTTCTTCTATTCCCCAAGCCCGGCCCGAGGCCAGGCTCGACTTGTGAGAGCTTGGTCCACCAGGCTGTTGCTTGGAGCGGCCCGCAGGGCCACATACCCACCACAGCCCGGCTGGTCCAGAACTTCTCTTAGAAAATAGTCCAGTTTTCTCTTGAAGATGTCCACGGTTGTTCCGGTAATATTTCTTATAGTCGCTGGGAGGACGTTGAATAACCGCGGACCTCTGATGTTTATACAGTGCTCTCGAACTTCAACAAGATCTTGTAGATCTGAGGCAAAGTGAAACTGACACCAGTAATTCCATCTATCATCATACTATAATGCTAGAGGAGCCACACATCTATGGATCATCCAATAAAATCAGCAGACTTCTAGATGTTACTACTGCTCGGCTTAGATTCGGTTACAAGTATCTCTGGGAATTCTCATTATCTGCCGATGTAGACCTGACCAAATGTAAACTGTGTCAACAAAATTATTCGCACACCCTCCGTCACTGTGATGGAGTGCGAAAAGATACGTGAATTTAGAGACAATTCTATAACCAATGTTCCAGCGATGTGAAAATATTTCATTCAAAATGATCTGCTACCAAAAATTTTAGCCAAACATCCCCAGTTTGCTAACTGTAGATAGTAAATGAGTGATTATAACCTATCCACCGCTGCCCACTGGATGGGGAGCGGTGTGCAGGACAAACATATAAATTGTGACACTAGCTCTCCACATATGTCAGTTGCTTAATTTAGAACCTGCACTTGAGGTCGATCTCGAACCCATTGTTGATGTGACGACTTATATTGAATTTTGTAACTAGCTCATCAAGATTGTAACTTGCTTAGCTAAATGAATTGTGGGGTTCAGTCCCTGAGCACATTATATGCCTCTGTAACCCTTTCCACTACCGCCCACGGGATGGGTATGGGGTGCATAATAAATGAACTAAACTAACTAACTCTCTGATTGTGCCTATGGCACCTTTGCCCTTCACTGGATCAATCTTGCATTTTCTTCCATATCGTTCACGTTGTTATTTTACTGTGCAGATTTGGGACCTGGCCCTCCAGTATTTTCCATGTGTATATTATTTGGTATCTCTCTCGTCTCCTTTCTAGAGAGTACATGTGGAGAGCTATGAGACGATCCCAATAATTTAGGTGTTTTATCGCGTCTATGCGTGCTGTATATGTTCTCTGTATTCCCTCTATTTCAGCAATCTCTCCTGCTCTGAAGGGGGAAGTGAGTACTGAACAGTACTCGAGACGGGACAACACAAGTGACTTGAAGAGTACAACGGGTGGGTACTTGACTCGCCAACGGTTTTCGAGGTGGGGGGGAATGAGGGGTGAACGTTGCCTCCCCCACCATGTGAGGTATGACATCATACTCCTAGGCCTCCCCCTCCTTGTCTACGTCACGGGACGCCTCATGGTAAGGGCGTCTGTGATTCGTCTAGCCACTTCAGCCTCGTGGCGAGTTTTAGGCGCAAACGGCTGTAATTGGAAGCGGCACGAGGGGTTGTGCCGGCTTTGTGCTGATTGGTCAATACAAGGTAGGGGTGGAGATGGGCATTTGAGTTCCCCTATGCCGCTAAAATCTTCAGTCTGAGCTGGGCGGCAAACTAAGGAGAAGGGTTCCCCAGGTGGGGGTGGCATTTGCCACCTCCACCACCGTTAATCACTGTGTCATCCTTATTACTCATCGTGCACGGCACTCCTGCTATCATGGGTAGTGTCGACGCCCAATTTGCATGAAATCGGGCCAAGGAGTACGGAAGGAACAGTGAAAATCTAAGAGACAGTGTTCACCCATGAGGCAGCTGACAGGCCTCAGATGGTTGTATCAGATGGTTCCTCACGTCAGTTTCGAGTATCCTGTTTAGTTAACGGACAATTGGTGGAATAAGGGCAGGGCCTCCTAGTGAAATTGTGGTGATATTACAGGCCCCTGTTGGACTTTGAATTCCACCTTGCTGTGTCCGCCATGTGGTGACGCCGGCCATTATCACACCCGGTGTACAAGCGAGGCATGCTCTGGTATGATGGGGGTGTGGGTGCTCTTCCATCCACGTTGTATATGCCTGTGGCCAGCCAGCCAGCCTGAGGCAACCCCATGTGCGCGCCGCTTAGCGGCAAGACGGTGGGGCCACGTGATGGCCACACCCTGGCCACCTGCCTGTTGGCCACCCTGGTCACCCCGCGCGCCACCATGCGTGCCACCTCATCCCGGGTGGGCGCTGTGACGCCCCACGCTACTTCGTGGCCACCCCTTAGGGCCATGCGGTGGCCACATGCCCTAGACAACCTAGGGCCACACCTAGTCGACACACGTGGAGTGAGCGAGGTGTTCTGCAGCCAGTGAGGTAGTGACCGGGGAAAGGAATGTAATGAGAATGGAAATCGTGAGTACACATATTATTGACACAGTGTCTCAGGACTGTTGTTAATTCTGGTAACAGCTGTGCTGTCCCATACCGCCTGCCAGGCGAATGAAGCAGCTGAGAAACCGCTGTTTGTACTGACGTCCAGCTGTCTGTTTGTGATACACCTGGAGACGGATGTTTACAAGGTACCACACATGTAGATGTATATAGATATATGTTGTGCGTAGACTGACTCAAGTATGTAACCGGTCAGTGTAGAGATGTACCATGTAAGTGATCCAGTTCTGTCGATTCTATATAATCGTTCAGAGTCTAGATTAATGCCATGTTGCCGCATGTTGATTATATCATTGCAGAGGTAGGCAGCCCAGTGTGGTACGGTTGTCAGTTACCCTGATGTTGGGATTGAGTACTACAGATGTTGGAGGTAGCATGTTTGGAGCAGATGCTCTTTTGTTTATGATCTTGTTAACATTATTTCATGTACCTGATTATTGTTTTGTTGTTGTTACTGGCGGAGAATAAAACCATGAGGACGAAGATTGTTTCTCTGACCACAACCATAACAGTGGCGACGAGGATTAAACATCTCCGGCAGAGAGCTTGGGTACGAGACGTGGTGTGAGGATCAAGAGAGAGCAGGGTACGTCGTGTGGACGAGTGGACGCTTCGCGCACAACAGTACAGTGTGCTACCACCGTGACAATGACTACGCCGCTCATGTCAATGGAGCCGTTAAACACTGCCAAGATCTCGTTGGACCTGTGACTCAGCCTGCTGGAAGCACACTTTCAGTGCCGGGAGATTAAGGAGGACGCCAACAAGAAAGCAGTACTCTTAGTTTCACTGGGCTCGGAAGCATATAGTGTACTCGGAAATTTGTGTTCACCGGAGCTACCTCACACGAAGACCTATGTAGACCTGATTGCTCTGCTTAAACGTCAGTATGTGGTGAAACCATCATATCACAGGAGTTTGATGGATTTCCAGAAGAGGACGAAAAAGCAGCACGAATCAGTACAGGATTTATTTGCGGATTTGAAGGCTTTGGCTAACCTCTGCAACTTCGGAGCACAGTTGGACGGTAGGGTTAGGGACCAGTTGTTCATGGCAGTGGAAAAGGAGGATTATTTCCCTAACCTGGTGGCAGAAAATTTGGATCTACAATCGATGACTTCATGGACAGTGCTCGAGAAGATATTGAACCTGGAAAGGGCTTTTGGAAGTAAGACTTCTACTCAGGAAATTATGGTCGTACAGGGCCAGACCAGATGCAAACACTGTGGATACAGGCACATAAGTAGCAAGTGCAAGTTTCGTGCATATATATGCAACTTTTGTAACAAGGAGGGACACTTGCAGAGAGTGTGTAGGGAATTTCTGAACAGGAACAATAAGGCCTGGGAGAGGAGACGACCAGGTAATGCAGGAAGAAGAGGTAGTGGTACTGTAGTCAAGGTACTGTACTGTAGTCAGATTTTGCAAAAGCTTTTGATAAATGTGACCATGGTGTTATTGCCCATAAAATGCGCTCAAAAGGAATCACCGGAAAAGTAGGCAGATGGATCTACAATTTCCTGACCAACAGAACCCAATGTGTAATAGTCAACAAAATAAAATCCAACCCGTCAACCGTTAAGAGCTCAGTCCCCCAGGGTACTGTGCTTGCTCCAGTACTTTTTCTCATCCTTATATCGGACATAGACAAGAACACAACCTATAGCACTGTATCATCCTTTGCAGATGACACTAGGATCTTCATGAGAGTAGGCAACATAGAGGACACGGCGAACCTCCAGTCAGATGTAGATCAGGTCTTTCTATGGGCTACAGAAAATAATATGGTGTTTAACGAAGACAAGTTCCAGCTCATGCGCTATGGAAAGAATGAAAATATAAAAACTGAAACCACGTACAAAACTCAGGCAAATCATAACATAGAACGAAAAGGCAATGTAAAGGATCTGGGTGTACTCATGTCGGAAGACCTTACCTTTAAAGAACACAATAAAGTAGCCGTCACAACTGCAAGAAAAATGACAGGTTGGATAACAAGAACTTTTCACACTAGAGATGCTATACCGATGATGACACTTTTCAAAACGCTTGTGCTCTCTAGAGTGGAGTACTGCTGCACAATGACAGCCCCTTTCACTGCGGGTGAAATTGCTGACCTGGAGAGCGTGCAGAGATCCTTTACTGCTAGAATCCACTCGGTAAAACATCTAAACTATTGGGACCGACTAAAGAGCCTAAATCTGTATTCCCTTGAGCGCAGGCGGGAGAGATACATAATAATTTACACGTGGAAAATATTAGAGGGGCTGGTCCCAAACCTGCACACAGAAATAACATCACATGAGACCAGAAGACATGGCAGGATGTGCAGAATACCCCCGTTGAAAAGCAGAGGTGCAACTGGTACTCTGAGAGAGAACTCTATCAACATCAGAGGCCCGAGACTGTTCAACACGCTTCCACTACACATAAGGGACATAACTGGCAAACCCCTCACAGTGTTCAAGAGAGAACTGGATAAGCACCTCCAAAGGATACCTGATCAACCAGGCTGTGACTCATACGTCAGGCTGCGAGCAGCCGCGTCCAACAGCCTGGTTGATCAGTCCAGCAACCAGGAGGCCTGGTCGATGACCGGGCCGCGGGGACGATAAGCCCCGGAAGCACCTCAAGGTATCCAAGGTAAGGCGGTAGAGGAAGGTAAACCGTCTGAAGAAGCTGCAGGTGAGGAAAACCGACTATATTCGGTGAAAGAAAAGGTATGTTCAGTGAAGTCACAAGTGGTGAATTTTGTAATTAATGGGAAGTTAGTTCCCTTGGAACTGGACACTGGTGCGGCAGTGTCAACATTGTCTAGAGATTGGGCAGATACTTTGCGATTGAATGTAAAACCAGGTAAAAAATCTTTAAGTGCTTATGATAATGTACCGATTAAGGTCTATGGCAAGGTGTCGGCAAAAGTAGGTTATAATGGAAAAGAAATTGTCCAGGATTTTTATGTAGTGGATTCACATAATCCTAGCCTATGTGGTAAGGATCTCATGGAAAAAGTGGGAATTTTCTTGGCGGGCCTAGATGAATTGTCGATAGTTAAAACAATTAAAAGTGCCGAACCAATGTTAGATAAATATTCAGTGGAGGCAGATAAGCCAATTAATAGCATGGTTGCAAAAATTCACCTGAAAAGTGGGGCTTCACCTAAATTTTTCAAGGCAAGAACAGTGCCGTTTCATTATAAGCAATTGGTAGAATCAGCCCTGGAAAAGCATGTGGCAGAAGGCATCTTAGAGCCAATTACACATAGTGAGTGGGCAGCCCCAATTGTACCAGTGTTGAAGGCAGATAGGAAATCTTTGAGAATCTGTGCAGACTTCAAGGAACTGAACAACCGCATACACTGTGAGAAGTATCCTTTACCTAAGATAGATGAGTTATTGTCAGTGGTCTGCAAAGGAGCAATTTTTTCTAAGATTGACCTGAAGGATGCTTACTTGCAAATTCCTGTAGAGGAGGAGAGCCAGAAATTGTTAGTGATTAATACCCACAAGGGGTTATTTAAGTATAAAAGACTTCCTTTTGGACTCTCCTCGTCTCCAGCAATTTTTCAGAGATTCATGTCCCAGTTGTTAGTTAACATTGAAGGTGTGGCTAGTTTTTTAGATGACATTATTGTATGTGGAGAGAATGAGGAAGTGCATGATGCTAGATTAGAACAAGTTTTGAATCTTTTGCAAAAGCACAATGTGAAGATTAATAAGGGAAAAACAACGTTGAAGACCAAGGCCATTGAATACCTGGGGTACCATATTTCAGGTAAGGGCTTTACTCCTTCTCACAAAAATGTAGCTGCTATAATAGATGCCCCAGCCCCAACATCAGTTGGGGAAGTACAGTCTTTTGTTGGGATGGTTACATATTTTTGTAAGTTTATGAAGAACTTTTCAACAAAATTAGCACCCTTGTATGAATTGTTGAAAAAAGGGGCTAGATTTAAGTGGGCAGCAAGAGAGGAAAATGCATTCAGGAATATTAAGCAGGAATTGATCAATTCTCCAGTGCTCACTAATTTTACAGGTAGACTCCATTAAAACTGGAGGTAGATGCTTCCCCAGTAGGAGTGGGTTGTGTATTATTACAGGAAGTAGATGGTCAGGATAAAGTAGTATATTTTGCTAGCAAGAAATTATCTCCTGCGGAACAGAATTATTCTCAGTTAGATAAAGAAGCTTTAGCTTTGGTATATGCTGTAAAGAAACAGGTATTTTCTGCTGGGGAGGAAATTTCTTGCTAGAACAGATCATAAACCCCTGCTAGGATTGTTTGGCAGAGGTAAGCAAATTCCAGTTAATGCCAATGCTAGAATTCAAAGATGGGCATTACTACTCTCACAGTTTGAGTATGATTTAGAGTTTAAGCCAGGCAAGGATAATGTAGTAGCTGATGCATTAAGTAGATTGCCTGTGACAGAAGAATTAAATTCCAGTATTCCAGTGGAGTATGTTAACCTGGTGGAAGCTATGTCTTTTGAGGATATTTCATTCCAGACTATTAGGAAGGCAACTGGTAGAGATCCCAAATTAAGTCTGTTGTTGAAATATGTCAAATATGGTTGGAATGATAATTTGTTATTGTCAGAGTATGCTGCAGTGAAGGTTGACCTTAGTATTCACCAGGATGTACTCTTGTATAGGAATAGAGTGGTGGTGCCTGGGGAACTGAGATGTAAGATTTTGGAACAGCTGCATGTAGGCCATAATGGCATAAATGCTATGAAAGCAGAAGCTAGAAGTTGGGTTTGGTGGCCAAAAATAGACCAGGATATTGCTGAGGTAACAAAAAATTGTCATATTTGCTTTAAGAATTATCAGAAACCCCAGGCCCCAGTACTTTTTGGCCATGCACTGGAAAACCCTGGTCTAGACTTCATGTAGATTATGCGGGACCTATGGATAATAAATATTACCTAGTGGTGGTGGATTCATACACCAAATTTCTGGATGTGCATGTGTGTAATTCCACCACATCATCTGTAACTTGTGAATTACTAAGGAAAACATTTTGTAATTTTGGATTGCCAGACATAATTGTCTCAGACAATGCTCCTTATTTTGTTTCTGTGGAAATGGAGGATTTTTTTAGAAAAAACATGTAACACCTGCCCCCTATAATCCTTCTTCAAATGGTCTAGCAGAGAGAGCAGTGAGATCCTTGAAAGAAGGGTTAAAGCGGTTTACGGAAGGTACTATTAATACAAGGCTTTGTAGATTTTTATATAATCAAAGAAAAACTGTTCATTCTACTACTGGTAAATCTCCTTCTGAATTACTGTTTAATAGACACTTTAAAGTGCACATGGAAGCAGTAAAGACAGATCCCAATAAAGAGAAATCGGTAACTAGCTTGGCCAGTCAGTTGGCTCAGGGAGAGGAATTGTTGTTTAATGAAGGGGATGCAGTATATGCAAGGAATTTTGAAAGTGGAAAGCCCTGGGTGGAAGGGAAAATTAGGGAAGTCCTGGGCCGCAGGAACTTCACTGTGCAAGTGCAGAGTTTTGGGAACATTAATTGGAAAAGGCATGCCGATCAGCTCATGCCAAGGTTCACAGGGAATTTTGAAGACCCTTCAGGTGGGGGTGGGGCAACTAGTGATATCCATCCTAATAATGAAGGGATAGCAGCACCTGCAGGTGACCGTGAGGCAGAGCAAGGGGCAGCAGAGGGTTATGGGGATACAGTCAACCCTATGGACTCTACAAGGAGTAATTCAGACGAATGTTTCCCAGAAGTAACAGGTCAGGACTTCCAGTTGAGAAAATCAGGAAGAGTCATACGACCGCCTGATAGACTTAACCTGTAGGGATAGAGTTTATTTAAAAGGGGAGGAATGTTGGGATTGAGTACTACAGATGTTGGAGGTAGCATGTTTGGAGCAGATGCTCTTTTGTTTATGATCTTGTTAACATTATTTCATGTACCTGATTATTGTTTTGTTGTTGTTACTGGCGGAGAATAAAACCATGAGGACGAAGATTGTTTCTCTGACCACAACCATAACACCTGAGGTCTGTATAATTATGTATAATTTATCTAGTGATATAATTTTCATTGATTGAGAGAATGCCATTTCCATGTGTTTTCATTTGCATGTATATATATATATATATATATATATATATATATATATATATATATATATATATATATATATATATATATATATATATATATATATATACGGTGTTGTGTGGTGAGTCAGTAAATGTGATTGCTGACTGATTGCCTCATGATGTCATTAGCATGCGGGCTATGCTGACGGCATCATTATGTTGTAGGTTTGGGCAGTGTTGTTGTTGGTATACGTAATATTACTGCTCTAGGAGCTGTGTTGAGGATTTAAGGAGGTCCCTTTGATTATTCAGGAGAATTCACAATACTTAATGAGAGTGAGCAATTGATTAGTTATTGCCTAATAATAAGAATTAGTGCCAGCTGTCTGCGTAGCGAAGGTGTTTTATATTAACATAAATTGTTTTGCTGAAGTAGTTGTGATTGCACACAGTAGTCCCTTGCAACTGTTGCAAGATTAGAGGGGGCAGTAATGTAGGTATACTTTTGTTGTTGCCAAACCGTGTGTCATTACTGTGTGGGTACAGTAATTAACGTGTTGCAGAAGCTGCAACCGAATGTGACCTGTGCATTTATTTTTGTTATGCCACTGTAAGTGTGACCTATGTAACCTAGGGTTACTTTGTATTCTTTAAATTGTATTGAGGACTTAAGGATTCAGTGAGTTAATTAATGGGAATTAACTTTATAAGGGGTTGCACATTACTTGATGAGTGTGAGAGCTGTTAGGGAAAACAGTATTGAGCTTATTGAGATACGTTTCTGGTGCAATTAATTGTCCGTGTGACAACTAATTGACCACTCTAGCTAATTATGTAATTAGCATTCTCATCATGAATTCACATAGTGGGAGAGAAACTGTCAGAGTCTGTCAGTAATTGTGTTAACGTAATTTGCTCGAGAGTAATTACCTTTCTGGGGTATAGCAATTAGTGGTTCATGTTAATTAGTGGAGTAATTAATGTCAGGGGTATTGATGACTCAGATGACTCGGTAAAGCGAGGTCATGGAGCTAGCATAACTCGTTATATTAATCATATCCTGTCTGATGACAGTGGATTAAGATGCACTCTTGTTAATTATTGGAGTAATTAACTCCTCACCCGTGAATTCAGTGTTTGATGAGGCCTGCTTAGGCAGTGCGGAGTGAGACGTATTTATGTATGATTAATTATCGGTTCCAGTGACAGTTAATTAATTGCTCGGGGTTAATTAGGGTAATTAACACTCATTAAAGTATATTTTGACATAGACTGTTGAAATGCTACCAAGTTAGTGGTAGGCTTAGTTAACGTAACTCGATGGGGATTTCATTATTTGTCCGTTTGACATTAATTAGGAATTACTCACTGAATACTTGCAAGGAGTCAAGTGTGATGTAATGTAAGAGAGACTTTGAGTTATTGTTAACAAGATGACTTGTGTTAAGGGACACAAGTGTTGATGATTAATGTAGAAATACTTTGTTGCTGACTGTTGTGATCAGTCAATTAACATAATTAATCACATGATCAAATTTGTAATTGATTAAGGCATTTTCTTTTGTTAGCGTCTGGTGACGAGAGTAAAGTAACTTGGGGATTACTGGAGTAGTGTCTCAGAATCCCACCGTACCTGGCTTTGTTTACTATTTACAGTGCAACTTCTTGCAGGGAATTGCAAAGAGTGTTCACGTTAGATTGTGATAGGAGGAGTCACTGTTGGACTACCCGCCTACTTACGTGGGTATCTCGACTGTAGGGTTGGAGGACCCGTAAGATTGTGATTATAGTATCTGTTCACCGTGAAGCCGTGACAATATTGATTGCAAGCTTGTGTCATCAGTTGGCATCATTGCTCGGTTAGTTCATGTAATCAGCCCGCAGTGCGAGGGGCTGTTGAATAGCTGTGTTGCAAGTGCCACTGAATAGACAATAATGTAACGAATCACTCACTGTGGTGTAACTTAGGCTTGTGAATATTTTAGTTTGCAATATTACGTCGTCGGTGGGCACACCTGTGTTCAGGTTAGGTCAGTATGCAGCCACACAGCAATGGTTGGAGTCATTAATATTTTAGCTGTTTGTTATAGTGCCATTGGATGGACATTAACGTAACGTAAACTCGATGTCGTAGTAGTTTAGTCTCTTGTTGTTTAATAAATTATTTATTTTATAGAAAACGGTCTTTGATGTCAACCCTTCAACCATTCTTTTCCACCCATGTTCTGCTTTATACGATTGATGTTGATGTGATCTTTTGAAATGACAGCTGTTCTTGGGAATTCAAATTCCAATTCATGGCACCACATCAAATATAAATATTTGATTGTGAGAACCCGTCGGTTACTCTTTATTGGTTTTACCGTTCTGTTTAACTAGGAGGAACCAGCGGCCTATGTGGACAGGTTTTCACCCTAGTGGTGGAAGCCTGGCGGTTTGCTCCTGCTTTTCCTTTTTCTACTGGACTCGTGCTTATCTGCCATGTGCAGTTCTTTAAACTTGAGGTCCACCTCCTAAGGGAGTGTGGTGTCTGTGTATAGCTGAGATACTCTTGGTAGTAAGGTTGATGTAAAGTCATTCCTGGTTACTGACTTTAATACTTAACAGACGATTACATGATAGAGTAGCTCCCAAGCTTGGCAGGCGTCCTGTGTGCTCTGTTTACCTCCTCTAGTGGCGTCCAGCCGCCGCACATAGAAAACGGATGGTACCATTTTCTGTGAACATGACATCCCTCCTTTTCTTTAAAAAGAATGAATACAGGATGTCTACCATGCTTGTAGCACAAAGCAAAGTTATTGACACAAAGTAAGTTATTAACATATCAAGAGATATTGCATACATTTAACATTAATTAAACACACAAAGAATTTAAACAATCTTTACCACAAAGGATTTCAATGTTAAAAATACATATGCAATGTTAAACAAACATGAAAGAAACTGTAATACAAAGTTACAAAATATTGAATGAGAGATCTGCATTATTCAAACAATATTAAATTTAGTTCAGCATAACAAGTAAATACTTTGCATTACATAGGAACACAATTAATCATCATATCGTGTAGGGCGTTTAACATGACGTTTTGGACGAGAGTCCTTAAATACAAAAACATCCCTCGATGAATTGTTTATCGAGTTATAACTCATTTTTTCTTTTTCTTTTGCACGACTTTGCACTTCATCATTTTCTACACTATTTGGAATCACTTTGAAATAAGCCATATTACGTGTTATACTATGATCTCTATTACTCGCTGTTACCATAGTTCCTTTTACACTAATCACTTTATATGGTTTTGTATCATACGGCATATCTAGCTTTCCCTCTTTTTTCTTTTTAACGAGAACAGTATCTCCAACCTTTATGAATTGTTCCTTTGCACGTTGATCATGAGCAATTTTCATTTTGCCCTTGGCTAGTGCATCCTTCTGAGCGAGACGTTTATCCGTTACCTTGGCTGGCATGACAGGTAGTGCGATTCTCATAGGACGTCCAAATAAAAGTTCGCCAGGCGACTTGCCCAGTGTTCCATGCGGTGTTGCACGGTAGTTCCTGAGAAAAGCATACATAGCTTGTTTCCAGGATCGTCCTTCGGCATGAGCACAGCGTACAGCTTTCATGAGAGGTTGCATGAATCTCTCTACTTCTCCATTTGCTTGAGGATGTAGTGGCATCACACGGCGGTGTTTGAATCCAATATGCTCAGCAAAGTTGACAAAGTCTTGTCCATTAAATGGCGGTCCATTGTCCGTCTTGACAACTTCAGGAATGCCAAAGTTTGAAAAGATCTTGTCGAGTTTCGGGATGACAGCCTTTGCAGATGTGGAAGTGATGATTTCTACTTCTGGATAACGTGAGTGATCATCAATGACTACCATCAAGTACTCTCCAGTTGGTAGCGGTCCACAGAAATCCATCGATACTTCCATCCATGGTGCAGCAGGTAGTGGTGAAGGTTGTAGAGGTGTTGGTCTTGAAGTATCCACTGCAGCTTGGCAAGGGACACAGGCATCATGCATGTCCTTAGCTTGACGATCAATGCCAGGAAACCACACCTTTTCTCGTAGCAGCTGTTTGGTCCTTACAAGACCTTGGTGTCCTTGATGTGCAAGCTTCAGAGCACGTTGCTGGAGAACAGCTGGAATGACGATACGAGTACCTCGCAGCACGGTGTCGCGTTGTTGCGTAACACTTAATTCTGTCTGGATGCGTTCAAGTGCTTTGAATGCATCTTGGTCAACTCCTGAGGGTGGGATGCGTGGAAACTTTTTCTTAGTCAATGCATCCACTGTTGCTTGCAGAGTTGGGTCCTCTAGGGTTGCAGTACGGATTTCATCAAGAGTGAGAGCCTTAGGGACTGCATCACAGGTTACAGAGTGTACATATTCCTCGGCAACTTGCTGATGCTTGGTGATGGTGAAACTGTTGGCAGGATGTCGACTGATGTAATCAGCGGGATTGCCTGCACCTGGCTTGTATTTCACCGTAAAGTTGTATGGTTGCAGACGAAGAGCCCATCTCTCAATGCGAGCTGGTGGTTTGGACTTTGGATTATTGAAGATGGTCTCCAACGGTTTGTGGTCAGTGACTATCGTGGTAAAGGGTGCACCAAGCAGATACACATTGAAGTGTTCACAGCCCCATACAAGAGCAAGAGCTTCCTTCTCTGTCTGACTGTATCGTTGCTCAACATCTGTGAGAGAACGGCTGGCGTAGGCAATTACTACTCTTGAATCTGGTTGACCAGGTTTGTGTTGGGCTAACACAGCACCTAAACCAACAGGACTAGCATCCACCGTTAACTCAGTGTCCATTGATGGATCAAAGTATGCAGCAGTCGCATTTTCTACTAGTGCATCTTTCACAGCATCAAATGCATTTTGCTCGACATCGCTCCAGTACCATGATGCATTTTTCTTCAGGAGCTCACGTAGAGGCTTCGTAATGGTAGCAAAATCTGGAATGAAGCGAGAACAGTAGTTTGCCATTCCCAGAAAACTATGTACTTCAGTGGATGTTGAAGGAGGTGCAGCATTCTTGATATCTGCAACTTTCTTAGGATCTGGAGATAGACCTTTGTCACTAAGTACATGTCCAAAGAATTCAATTTTATGTTGATTGAACTCACACTTTGCTCGGCTTAGCGTCAAATTCTTTTCTCGTAAGCGTTGCAATGTTGCACGAAGAGCTTTGTCGTGTTCAGCTTGGGTACGGCCATAAACAATGATGTCATCAGACATGTTGTCAGCATTAGGTATATCTTGCAATACCTGGCTGATGATGTGCTGGAATACTTCAGCAGCACTGTTAATACCAAAACTCAGGCGCTTGTACCTATACAGACCTCGATGTGTCGTAAACGTTGTGATGAATCGACTCTCATCATCAAGTTCAAGCTGATGATAGCCCTTGTTTAAATCTAACTTGCTGAATACAGTTGCACCATTCAAGCGGTATATCATATCATCTACAGTGGGTGTAGGATGGCGTTCACGCATTATTGCCTTGTTGGGAACACGCATGTCTACACAAATGCGTATCTCATCTGGATTCTTCGGCTTTGGTGGAGTGACAATTGGGCTTACCCATGGTGTTGGGCCTGTTACCGGTTCAATGATATCTAGTTCTATCAGCCTATCCAGTTCGGCATCGACTTTCTTGCGAGTATGGAATGGTTGTCGGCGATGTGGTTGGGCAACTGGAATTACATCTGGGTTGATATGCAGATGTACCTTGCTATCAGTATAACAACCTATGGATTTAAACCGATCAGAAAATTCAGCAACAATAGCATCAACATTGTTTGCAGATTCCACTGCTACAGCATTAGAAAGCTGAAGTAGCCCCAATTTGGTTGAAGTCTTGTAACTGAGTAAAGACTCCTTTGCATTCCTAACAACATGGAATGTAGTAATGAGCATTGCATTCTTTGACTTAATCTCTGCAGTGAAAGTTCCAATCACTGGTAAGGCTACCTTTGAAGCATAGGCAGTGGCTTTGCCATTATAGTTTTCAAGCTTTGGGAATTGTTTTTTAAATTTTTCATAGTGGCACTCAGCAATGGTGTCAATGTTTGATCCAGTGTCAATGAGAATTTTGAGACAAATGCCAGCAATGTATACTATAGTCTCTGGGTTGTTTGGAAGATCATTCCATTTTGTGATTGATTGTACTCCATAAATATAATCACATTCACTGTCATCTGAGACTGGTTGTAATGAAATGTTGTCTTGTATATTATTAACATTCTTGATTTGAGGTGCAATATTGTGTTTGCCACCTCGACTCCTATGACTTGATCCTCGTACATTGCTTTTATTTATTGATTGTGGTTTCTTTAGTGCGGAACGACACATAGCACCAAAATGATTTAGTTTTCTACACTCATAGCACTTCTTACCTTGTGCAGGACAAACATTATCTTGGTGTGGGTAGTCTCCTCCACAATTGTAACATTTATTGTTGACACCTCTGATGTGAGTCGTTGTGACTGCTTGAGTCTTGTTCCATGACTCCAGTTGTGATGTGGTTCTCGGCTCAATTTAATGTTAGGTTTGGCATGATATCTTCTACGATCATGGTGTACTCCCTGAACCTTACATACTTCTTGACTGTTAGTAACAGTGGCAGAACCGTTGTTGGCACTGCACTCCATGACACGAGCATCACGTGCAGCATCTTCCATTCGACGAGCCATATCCAGTATCTTGTTAAGAGAACTTTCATCATCAACAAGTTCTAGAGCTCTTCGACGAAGACGTGTAGATGTGCATGTTTCAATTATTTGCTGTTTGATTCGTTGTCAACATCAGCAAACTCACAGTGGGCTGCTAAACCCTGCAGACGTGTATGGTATTGATCAACAGGTTTTTCATTTAGATCCGGAGGTTGTCTTGACTACTCACTCCTGAACTGCATAATTTCCATCGCAGTATTTTGCCTTTGGTTTGAAATGCTCAGTTAAATTGCCTTGGCAGTGTCATGAATCTTTAGCACTACCAGTATCTTTCACTGTATCAAAGATTCACAAAACTTGTCAGTCCTCTAATGAGGGCAAGAAAGAGCACGACGCTTTCTTTCGAAGCACTTTGTAGATGTCCGAAATACCGATCACACAAACTATTTCAAACCGTTTTAAGCCATTTGACCCAACTCTGTGACAGATTGTCTGGTCACAGTTCGATGATCAAATGCAGGAACTGAGGACTATATTGCCATTTGTTACTGAATAAATTTAAACATTATCATTATAGAAATGTTCCGTCAGAATAATATAACACGTCTACTGCAACTGTATATGTTTATTTAAGAATTCAACTGTAATGTAACTTTAGATTTCTGCGGCAAAGCGCAAGCCAAGCAATTTATATAGTGCACATAAAGTCTAACAACAGTGCACAACC
>WNGS01001257.1:35327-55930 GCA_020271785.1 Procambarus virginalis | reverse complement strand
GGGTCAATAGTGTCCCCAGGGACTGTCTAACACTTACTGGGGTCTATAGTGTCTCCAGCGACTGTCTAACACTTACTGGGGTCTATAGTGTCCCCAGCGTCTGTCTAACACTTACTGGGGTCTATAGTGTCTCCAGCGACTGTCTAACACTTACTGGGGTCTATAGTGTCCCCAGCGACTGTCTAACACTTACTGGGGTCTATAGTGTCCCAGCGACTGTCTAACACTTACTGGGGTCTATAGTGTCCCCAGGGACTGTCTACACTTACTGGGGTCTATAGTGTCCCAGCGACTGTCTAACACTTACTGGGGTCTATAGTGTCCCCAGGGACTGTCTAACACTTACTGGGGTCTATAGTGTCTCCAGCGACTGTCTAACACTTACTGGGGTCTATAGTGTCCCCAGCGACTGTCTAACACTTACTGGGGTCTATAGTGTCCCCAGGACTGTCTAACACTTACTGGGGTCTATAGTGTCTCCAGCGACTGTCTAACACTTACTGGGGTCTATAGTGTCCCAGCGACTGTCTAACACTTACTGGGGTCTATAGTGTCTCCAGCGATGTCTAACACTTACTGGGGTCTATAGTGTCCCCAGCGTCTGTCTAACACTTACTGGGGTCTATAGTGTCCCCAGCGACTGTCTAACACTTACTGGGGTCTATAGTGTCTCAGCGACTAACACTTACTGGGGTCTATAGTGTCCCCAGCGTCTGTCTAACACTTACTGGGGTCTATAGTGTCCCCAGCGACTGTCTAACACTTACTGGGGTCTATAGTGTTCCCAGACTGTCTAACACTTACTGGGGTCTATAGTGTTCCCAGCGACTGTCTAACACTTACTGGGGTCTATAGTGTCCCAGCGACTGTCTAACACTTACTGGGTCTATAGTGTCCCCAGCGTCTGTCTAACACTTACTGGGGTCTATAGTGTCTCCCAGCGTCTGTCTAACACTTACTGGGGTCTATAGTGTCCCAGCGACTGTCTAACACTTACTGGGGTCTATAGTGTCCCAGCGACTGTCTAACACTTACTGGGGTCTATAGTGTCCCAGCGACTGTCTAACACTTACTGGGGTCTATAGTGTCCAGCGACTGTCTAACACTTACTGGGGTCTATAGTGTCCCCAGCGACTGTCTAACACTTACTGGGGTCTATAGTGTCCCCAGCGTCTGTAACACTTACTGGGTCTATAGTGTCCCCAGCGACTGTCTAACACTTACTGGGGTCTATAGTGTTCCCAGCGACTGTCTAACACTTACTGGGGTCTATAGGTCCCCAGCGACTGTCTAACACTTACTGGGGTCTATAGTGTCCCAGCGACTGTCTAACACTTACTGGGGTCTATAGTGTCCCAAGACTGTCTAACACTTACTGGGGTCTATAGTGTCCCCAGCGACTGTCTAACACTTACTGGGTCTATAGTGTCTCCAGCGACTGTCTACACTTACTGGGGTCTATAGTGTCCCCAGGACTGTCTAACACTTACTGGGGTCTATAGTGTCCCCAGCGACTGTCTAACTTACTGGGGTCTATAGTGTCTCCAGCGACTGTCTAACACTTACTGGGGTCTATAGTGTCCCCAGGACTGTCTAACACTTACTGGGGTCTATAGTGTCCCCAGCGACTGTCTAACACTTACTGGGGTCTATAGTGTCCCAGCGACTGTCTAACACTTACTGGGGTCTATAGTGTCCCCAGCGACTGTCTAACACTTACTGGGGTCTATAGTGTCTCCAGCGACTGTCTAACACTTACTGGGGTCTATAGTGTCCCAGCGACTGTCTAACACTTACTGGGGTCTATAGTGTCCCAGCGACTGTCTAACACTTACTGGGGTCTATAGTGTCCCAGCGACTGTCTAAACTTACTGGGGTCTATAGTGTCCCAGCGACTGTCTAACACTTACTGGGGTCTATAGTGTCCCCAGCGACTGTCTAACACTTACTGGGGTCTATAGTGTCCCAGCGTCTGTCTAACACTTACTGGGGTCTATAGTGTCCCCAGCGTCTGTCTAACACTTACTGGGGTCTATAGTGTCTCCAGCGTCTGTCTAACACTTACTGGGGTCTATAGTGTCCCAGCGACTGTCTAACACTTACTGGGGTCTATAGTGTCCCAGCGACTGTCTAACACTTACTGGGGTCTATAGTGTCCCCAGCGTCTGTCTAACACTTACTGGGGTCTATAGTGTCCCAGCGTCTACACTTACTGGGGTCTATAGTGTCCCAGCGACTGTCTAACACTTACTGGGGTCTATAGTGTCCCAGCGACTGTCTAACACTTACTGGGGTCTATAGTGTCCCAGCGACTGTCTAACACTTACTGGGGTCTATAGTGTCCCCAGCGACTGTCTAACACTTACTGGGGTCTATAGTGTCCCCGCGTCTGTCTAACACTTACTGGGGTCTATAGTGTCCCAGCGTCTGTCTAACACTTACTGGGGTCTATAGTGTCCCCAGCGACTGTCTAACACTTACTGGGGTCTATAGTGTCCCCAGCGTCTGTCTAACACTTACTGGGGTCTATAGTGTCCCCAGCGACTGTCTAACACTTACTGGTCTCTATGGTCCCAGCGACTGTCTAACACTTACTGGGGTCTATAGTGTTCCCAGCGTCTATCTAACACTTACTGGGGTCTATAGTGTTCCCAGCGTCTGTCTAACACTTACTGGGGTCTATAGTGTCCCCAGCGACTGTCTAACACTTACTGGGGTCTATAGTGTCCCCAGCGTCTCTCTAACACTTACTGGGGTCTATAGTGTCCCCAGCGACTGTCTAACACTTACTGGGGTCTATAGTGTCCCCAGCGACTGTCTAACACTTACTGGGGTCTATAGTGTTCCCAGCGTCTGTCTAACACTTACTGGGGTCTATAGTGTCCCAGCGTCTGTCTAACACTTACTGGGGTCTATAGTGTCCCCAGCGACTGTCTAACACTTACTGGGGTCTATAGTGTCCCCAGCGACTGTCTAACACTTACTGGGGTCTATAGTGTCCCCAGCGATGTGTCTAACACTTACTGGGGTCTATAGTGTCCCCAGCGACTGTCTAACACTTACTGGGGTCTATAGTGTCCCAGCGACTGTCTAACACTTTTGGGGTCTATAGTGTCCCCAGCGACTGTCTAACACTTACTGGGGTCTATAGTGTCCCCAGCGACTGTCTAACACTTACTGGGGTCTATAGTGTCCCCAGCATCTGTCTAACACTTACTGGGGTCTATAGTGTCCCAGCGACTGTCTAAACTTACTGGGGTCTATAGTGTCCCCAGCGACTGTCTAACACTTACTGGGGTCTATAGTGTCCCCAGCGACTGTCTTACACTTACTGGGGTCTATAGTGTCCCCAGGACTGTCTAACACTTACTGGGGTCTATAGTGTCCCCAGCGTCTGTCTAACACTTACTGGGTCTATAGTGTATCCAGCGTCTGTCTAACACTTACTGGGGTCTATAGTGTTCCCAGCGTCTAACACTTACTGGGGTCTATAGTGTTCCCAGCGACTGTCTAACACTTACTGGGGTCTATAGTGTTCCCAGCGACTGTCTAACACTTACTGGGGTCTATAGTGTCCCCAGCGACTTCTAACACTTACTGGGGTCTATAGTGTCCCAGCGTCTAACACTTACTGGGGTCTATAGTGTCCCAGCGTCTGTTAACACTTACTGGGGTCTATAGTGTCCCAGCGACTGTCTAACACTTACTGGGGTCTATAGTGTTCCCAGCGACTGTCTAACACTTACTGGGGTCTATAGTGTCCCCAGCGACTGTCTAACACATACTGGGGTCTATAGTGTCCCCAGCGACTGTCTAACACTTACTGGGGTCTATAGTGTCCCAGCGACTGTCTAACACTTACTGGGGTCTATAGTGTCCCCAGCGACTGTCTAACACTTACTGGGGTCTATAGTGTCTCCAGCGACTGTCTAACACTTACTGGGGTCTATAGTGTCCCCAGCGACTGTCTAAACACTTACTGGGGTCTATAGTGTCCCCAGCGACTGTCTAACACTTACTGGGGTCTATAGTGTCCCAGCGACTGTCTAACACTTACTGGGGTCTATAGTGTCTCCAGCGACTGTCTAACACTTACTGGGGTATAGTGTCCCCAGCGACTGTCTAACACTTACTGGGGTCTATAGTGTCCCAGCGACTGTCTAACACTTACTGGGGTCTATAGTGTCCCAGCGACTGTCTAACACTTACTGGGGTCTATAGTGTCCCCAGCGACTGTCTAACACTTACTGGGGTCTATAGTGTCTCCAGCGACTGTCTAACACTTACTGGGGTCTATAGTGTCCCCAGCGACTGTCTAACACTTACTGGGGTCTATAGTGTCCCCAGCGACTGTCTAACACTTACTGGGGTCTATAGTGTCCCCAGCGACTGTCTAACACTTACTGGGGTCTATAGTGTCCCCAGCGACTGTCTAACACTTACTGGGGTCTATAGTGTCTTCAGCGACTAACACTTACTGGGGTCTATAGTGTCCCCAGCGTCTGTCTAACACTTACTGGGGTCTATAGTGTATCCAGCGTCTGTCTAACACTTACTGGGGTCTCTAGTGTTCCCAGCGTCTAACACTTACTGGGGTCTATAGTGTTCCAGCGACTGTCTAACACTTACTGGGGTCTATAGTGTCCCAGCGACTGTCTAACACTTACTGGGTCTATAGTGCCCAGCGTCTGTCTAACACTTACTGGGGTCTATAGTGTCTCCAGCGTCTGTCTAACACTTACTGGGGTCTATAGTGTCCCCAGCGACTGTCTAACACTTACTGGGGTCTATAGTGTTCCAGCGACTGTCTAACACTTACTGGGGTCTATAGTGTCCCCAGCGACTGTCTAACACTTACTGGGGTCTATAGTGTCCCCAGCGACTGTCTAACACTTTCTGGGGTCTATAGTGTCCCCAGCGACTGTCTAACACTTACTGGGGTCTATAGTGTCCCCAGCATCTGTCTAACACTTTCTGGGGTCTATAGTGTCCCCAGCGACTGTCTAACACTTACTGGGGTCTATAGTGTTCCCAGCGACTGTCTAACACTTTCTGGGGTCTATAGAGTCCCCAGCGACTGTCTAACACTTACTGGGGTCTATAGTGTCCCCAGCGACTGTCTAACACTTACTGGGGTCTATAGTGTCCCCAGCATCTGTCTAACACTTACTGGGGTCTATAGTGTCCCAGCGACTGTCTAAGACTTACTGGGGTCTATAGTGTCCCCAGCGACTGTCTAACACTTACTGGGGTCTATAGTGTCCCCAGCGACTGTCTTACACATACTGGGGTCTATAGTGTCCCCAGGGACTGTCTAACACTTACTGGGGTCTATAGTGTCTCCAGCGACTGTCTAACACTTACTGGGGTCTATAGTGTCCCCAGCGACTGTCTAACACTTACTGGGGTCTATAGTGTCTCCAGCGACTGTCAAACACTTACTGGGGTCTATAGTGTCCCCAGCGACTGTCTAACACTTACTGGGGTCTATAGTGTCTCCAGCGACTGTCAAACACTTACTGGGGTTTATAATGTCCCCTGCGACTGTCTAACACTTATTGGGGTCTACAGTGTCTCCAGCGACTGTCTAACACTTACTGGGGTCTATAGTGTCCCCCGCGACTGTCTAACACTTACTGGGGTCTATAGTGTCCCCAGTGTCTGTCTAAAACTTACTGGGGTCTATAGTGTCCCCAGTGTCTGTCTAACACTTACTGGGGTCTATAGTGTCCCAGCGACTAACACTTACTGGGTCTCTATAGTGTCCCAGCGTGTCTAACACTTACTGGGGTCTATAGTGTCCCAGCGTCTGTCTAACACTTACTGGGGTCTATAGTGTCCCGCGTCTAACACTTACTGGGGTCTATAGTGTTCCCAGCGACTGTCTAACACTTACTGGGGTCTATAGTGTCCCAGCGACTGTCTAACACTTACTGGGGTCTATAGTGTCCCAGCGACTTCTAACACTTACTGGGGTCTATAGTGTTCCCAGCGTCTAACACTTACTGGGGTCTATAGTGTCCCCAGCGTCTGTTTAACACTTACTTGGTCTATAGTGTCCAGCGACTGTCTAACACTTTCTGGGGTCTATAGGTTCCCAGCGTCTGTCTAACACTTACTGGGGTCTATAGTGTCCCCAGCGACTGTCTAACACTTACTGGGGTCTATAGTGTCCCCAGCGACTGTCTAACACTTACTGGGGTCTATAGTGTCTCCAGCGACTGTCTAACACTTACTGGGGTCTATAGTGTCCCCAGCGTCTGTCTAACACTTACTGGGGTCTATAGTGTCCCAGCGACTGTCTAACACTTACTGGGGTCTATAGTGTCCCCAGCGACTGTCTAACACTTACTGGGGTCTATAGTGTCCCAGCGACTGTCTAACACTTACTGGGGTCTATAGTGTCCCCAGCGACTGTCTAACACTTACTGGGGTCTATAGTGTCCCCAGCGACTGTCTAACACTTACTGGGGTCTATAGTGTCTCCAGCGACTGTCTAACACTTACTGGGGTCTATAGTGTCCCCAGCGACTGTCTAACACTTACTGGGGTCTATAGTGTCCCCAGCGACTGTCTAACACTTACTGGGGTCTATAGTGTCCCCAGCGACTGTCTAACACTTACTGGGGTCTATAGTGTCCCAGCGACTGTCTAACACTTACTGGGGTCTATAGTGTCCCAGCGACTGTCTAACACTTACTGGGGTCTATAGTGTCCCAGCGACTGTCTAACACTTACTGGGGTCTATAGTGTCCCCAGCGACTGTCTAACACTTACTGGGGTCTATAGTGTCCCCAGCGACTGTCTAACACTTACTGGGGTCTATAGTGTCCCAGCGACTGTCTAACACTTACTGGGGTCTATAGTGTCCCCAGCGTCTGTCTAACACTTACTGGGGTCTATAGTGTCTCCAGCGTCTGTCTAACACTTACTGGGGTCTATAGTGTCTCCAGCGACTGTCTAACACTTACTGGGGTCTATAGTGTCCCCAGCGACTGTCTAACACTTACTGGGGTCTATAGTGTCCCCAGCGTCTGTCTAACACTTACTGGGGTCTATAGTGTTCCCAGCGTCTAACACTTACTGGGGTCTATAGTGTCCCCAGCGACTGTCTAACACTTACTGGGGTCTATAGTGTCCCAGCGTCTGTCTAACACTTACTGGGGTCTATAGTGTCCCCAGCGACTGTCTAACACTTACTGGGGTCTATAGTGTCCCCAGCGACTGTCTAACACTTACTGGGGTCTATAGTGTCCCCAGCGTCTGTCTAACACTTACTGGGGTCTATAGTTTCCCAGCGTCTGTCTAACACTTACTGGGGTCTATAGTGTCCCCAGCGACTGTCTAACACTTACTGGGGTCTATAGTGTCCCCAGCGTCTGTCTAACACTTACTGGGGTCTATAGTGTCCCCAGCGACTGTCTAACACTTACTGGGGTCTATAGTGTTCCCAGCGACTGTCTAACACTTACTGGGGTCTTAGTGTTCCCAGCGTCTGTCTAACACTTACTGGGGTCTATAGTGTTCCCAGCGTCTGTCTAACACTTACTGGGGTCTATAGTGTCCCCAGCGACTGTCTAACACTTACTGGGGTCTATAGTGTCCCCAGCGTTCTAACACTTACTGGGGTCTATAGTGTCCCCAGCGACTGTCTAACACTTACTGGGGTATAGTGTCCCCAGCGACTGTCTAACACTTACTGGGGTCTATAGTGTTCCCAGCGTCTGTCTAACACTTACTGGGGTCTATAGTGTCCCAGCGTCTGTCTAACACTTACTGGGGTCTATAGTGTCCCAGCGACTGTCTAACACTTTGGGTCTATAGTGTCCCAGCGACTGTCTAACACTTACTGGGGTCTATAGTGTCCCAGCACTGTCTAACACTTACTGGGGTCTATAGTGTCCCCAGCGACTGTCTAACACTTACTGGGGTCTATAGTGTTCCAGCGACTGTCTAACACTTACTGGGGTCTATAGTGTCCCCAGCGACTGTCTAACACTTACTGGGGTCTATAGTGTCCCCAGCGACTGTCTAACACTTAGGGGTCTATAGTGTCCCCAGCACTGTCTAACACTTACTGGGGTCTATAGTGTCCCAGCGACTGTCTAACACTTACTGGGGTCTATAGTGTCCCAGCGACTGTCTAACACTTACTGGGGTCTATAGTGTCCCCAGCGACTGTCTAACATACTGGGGTCTATAGTGTCCCCGGACTGTCTAACACTTACTGGGGTCTATAGTGTCCCCAGCGACTGTCTAACACTTACTGGGGTCTATAGTGTCCCAGCGACTGTCTAACACTTACTGGGGTCTATAGTGTTCCAGCGTCTAACACTTACTGGGGTCTATAGTGTTCCCAGCGACTGTCTAACACTTACTGGGGTCTATAGTGTCCCCAGCGACTGTCTAACACTTACTGGGGTCTATAGTGTCCCAGCGACTGTCTAACACTTACTGGGGTCTATAGTGTTCCAGCGTCTAACACTTACTGGGGTCTATAGTGTCCCCAGCGACTGTTAACACTTACTGGGGTCTATAGTGTTCCCAGCGACTGTCTAACACTTACTGGGGTCTATAGTGTTCCCAGCGACTGTCTAACACTTACTGGGGTCTATAGTGTCCCCAGCGACTGTCTAACACTTACTTGGGTCATATAGTGTCCCCAGCGACTGTCTAACACTTACTGGGGTCTATAGTGTCTCCAGCGACTGTCTAACACTTACTGGGGTCTATAGTGTCCCCAGCGTCTGTCTAACACTTACTGGGGTCTATATAGTGTCTCCAGCGACTGTCTAACACTTACTGGGGTCTATAGTGTCCCCAGCGTCTGTCTAACACTTACTGGGGTCTATAGTGTCTCCAGCGACTGTCTAACACTTACTGGGGTCTATAGTGTCCCCAGCGACTGTCTAACACTTACTGGGGTCTATAGTGTCTCCAGCGACTGTCTAACACTTACTGGGGTCTATAGTGTCCCCAGCGACTGTCTAACACTTACTGGGGTCTATAGTGTCTCCAGCGACTGTCTAACACTTACTGGGGTCTATAGTGTCCCAGCGACTGTCTAACACTTACTGGGGTCTATAGTGTCCCCAGCGACTGTCTAACACTTACTGGGGTCTATAGTGTCTCCAGCGACTGTCTAACACTTACTGGGGTCTATAGTGTCCCCAGGACTGTCTAACACTTACTGGGGTCTATAGTGTCTCCAGCGACTGTCTAACACTTACTGGGGTCTATAGTGTCCCCAGCGACTGTCTAAACTTACTGGGGTCTATAGTGTCCCCAGCGACTGTCTAACACTTACTGGGGTCTATAGTGTCCCCAGCGACTGTCTAACACTTACTGGGGTCTATAGTGTCCCAGCGACTGTCTAACACTTACTGGGGTCTATAGTGTCCCCAGCGACTGTCTAACACCTACTGGGGTCTATAGTGTCCCAGCGACTGTCTAACACTTACTGGGGTCTATAGTGTCCCCAGCGACTGTCTAACACTTACTGGGGTCTATAGTGTCCCCAGCGACTGTCTAACACTTACTGGGGTCTATAGTGTCCCAGCGTCTGTCTAACACTTACTGGGGTCTATAGTGTCCCCAGCGTCTGTCTAACACTTACTGGGGTCTATAGTGTCCCAGCGACTGTCTAACACTTACTGGGTCTATAGTTCCCAGCGACTGTCTAACACTTACTGGGGTCTATAGTGTCCCCAGCGACTGTCTAACACTTACTGGGGTCTATAGTGTCCCCAGCGTCTGTCTAACACTTACTGGGGTCTATAGTGTTCCAGCTGTCTAACACTTACTGGGGTCTATAGTGTCCCCAGCGACTGTCTAACACTTACTGGGGTCTATAGTGTCCCAAGCGACTGTCTAACACTTACTGGGGTCTATAGTGTCCCCAGCGACTGTCTAACACTTACTGGGGTCTATAGTGTTCCCAGCGACTGTCTAACACTTACTGGGGTCTATAGTGTTCCCAGCGACTGTCTAACACTTACTGGGTCTATAGTGTTCCCAGCGTCTGTCTAACACTTACTGGGGTCTAGTGTGTCCCCAGCGACTGTCTAACACTTACTGGGGTCTATAGTGTCCCCGCGTTCTCTAACACTTACTGGGGTCTATAGTGTCCCAGCGACTGTCTAACACTTACTGGGGTCTATAGTGTCCCAGCGACTGTCTAACACTTACTGGGGTCTATAGTGTTCCAGCGTCTGTCTAACACTTACTGGGGTCTATAGTGTTCCCAGCGACTGTCTAACACTTACTGGGGTCTATAGTGTCCCAGCGACTGTCTAACACTTCTGGGGTCTATAGTGTCCCCAGCGACTGTCTAACACTTACTGGGGTCTATAGTGTCCCCAGCACTGTCTAACACTTACTGGGGTCTATAGTGTCCCCAGCGACTGTCTCTAACACTTACTGGGGTCTATAGTGTCCCAGCGACTGTCTAACACTTTCGGGGTCTATAGTGTCCCAGCGAGTCTGTCTAACACTTACTGGG
Source organism: Procambarus virginalis (assembly GCA_020271785.1). Taxonomy (NCBI): domain Eukaryota; kingdom Metazoa; phylum Arthropoda; class Malacostraca; order Decapoda; family Cambaridae; genus Procambarus; species Procambarus virginalis. The sequence goes on along the minus strand of WNGS01001257.1, from coordinate 45,429 downwards.
GTCTATAGTGTCCCCAGCGACTGTCTAACACTTACTGGGGTCTATAGTGTCCCCAGCATCTGTCTAACACTTACTGGGGTCTATAGTGTCCCCAGCGACTGTCTAAACTTACTGGGGTCTATAGTGTCCCCAGCGACTGTCTAACACTTACTGGGGTCTATAGTGTCCCCAGCGACTGTCTACACATACTGGGGTCTATAGTGTCCCCAGGACTGTCTAACACTTACTGGGGTCTATAGTGTCTCCAGCGACTGTCTAACACTTACTGGGGTCTATAGTGTCCCAGCGACTGTCTAACACTTACTGGGGTCTATAGTGTCCTCCAGCGACTGTCTAACACTTACTGGGGTCTATAGTGTCCCCGCGACTGTCTAACACTTACTGGGGTCTATAGTGTCCCCAGCGTCTGTCTAACACTTACTGGGGTCTATAGTGTCCCCAGCGACTGTCTAACACTTACTGGGGTCTATAGTGTCCCCAGCGACTGTCTAACACTTACTGGGGTCTATAGTGTTCCCAGCGACTGTCTAACACTTACTGGGGTCTATAGTGTTCCCAGCGTCTGTCTAACACTACTGGGGTCTATAGTGTCCCAGCGACTGTCTAACACTTACTGGGGTCTATAGTGTCCCCAGCGTCTGTCTAACACTTACTGGGGTCTATAGTGTCCCAGCGTCTGTCTAACACTTACTGGGGTCTATAGGTCTCCAGCGACTGTCTAACACTTACTGGGGTCTATGTGTCCCCAGCGACTGTCTAACACTTACTGGGGTCTATAGTGTCCCCAGCGCTGTCTAACACTTACTGGGGTCTATAGTGTTCCCAGCTGTCTAACACTTACTGGGGTCTATAGTGTCCCCAGCGACTGTCTAACACTTACTGGGGTCTATAGTGTCCCAAGCGACTGTCTAACACTTACTGGGGTCTATAGTGCCCCAGCGACTGTCTAACACTTACTGGGGTCTATAGTGTCCCCAGCGACTGTCTAACACTTACTGGGGTCTATAGTGTCCCCAGCGTCTGTCAACACTTACTGGGGTCTATAGTGTCCCCAGCGACTGTCTAACACTTACTGGGGTTATAGTGTCCCCGCGACTGTCTAACACTTCTGGGGTCTATAGTGTCCCAGCGTCTGTCTAACACTTACTGGGGTCTATAGTGTCCCAGCGACTGTCTAACACTTACTGGTATCTATAGTGTTCCCAGCGACTGTCTAACACTTACTGGGGTCTCTTAGTGTTCCCAGCGTCTATCTAACACTTACTGGGGTCTATAGTGTTCCCAGCGTCTGTCTAACACTTACTGGGGTCTATAGTGTCCCAGCGACTGTCTAACACTTACGGGGTCTATAGTGTCCCCAGCGTCTCTCTAACACTTACTGGGGTCTATAGTGTCCCCAGCGACTGTCTAACACTTACTGAGGGTCTATAGTGTCCCAGCGACTGTCTAACACTTACTGGGGTCTATAGTGTTCCCTGCGACTATCTAACACTTACTGGGGTCTATAGTTTTCCCAGAGTCTGTCTTCTAACACTTACTGGGGTCTATAGTGTCCCCAGCGACTGTCTAACACTTTGGGGGTCTATAGTGTCCCCAGCGACTGTCTAACACTTACTGGGGTCTATAGTGTCCCCAGCTGTGTCTAACACTTTCTGGGGTCTATAGTGTCCCCAGCGACTGTCTAACACTTACTGGGGTCTATAGTGTTCCCCAGCGACTGTCTAACACTTTTGGGGTCTATAGAGTCCCAGCGACTGTCTAACACTTACTGGGGTCTATAGTGTCCCAGCGACTGTCTAACACTTACTGGGGTCTATAGTGTCCCCAGCATCTGTCTAACACTTACTGGGGTCTATAGTGTCCCAGCGACTGTCTAACACTTACTGGGGTCTATAGTGTCCCCAGCGACTGTCTAACACTTACTGGGGTCTATAGTGTCCCCAGCGACTGTCTTACACATACTGGGGTCTATATTGTCCCCAGGGACTGTCTAACACTTACTGGGGTCTATAGTGTCCCCAGCGTCTGTCTAACACTTACTGGGGTCTATAGTGTATCCTGCGTCTGTNGTCTAACACTTACTGGGGTCTATAGTGTTCCCAGCGACTGTCTAACACTTACTGGGGTCTATAGTGTCCCCAGCGACTGTCTAACACTTACTGGGTCTATAGTGTCCCCAGCGTCTGTCTAACACTTACTGGGGTCTATAGTGTCCCCAGCGTCTGTCTAACACTTACTGGGTCTATAGTGTCCCCAGCGACTGTCTAACACTTACTGGGGTCTAGTGTTCCCAGCGACTGTCTAACACTTACTGGGGTCTATAGTGTCCCCAGCGACTGTCTAACACTTACTGGGGTCTATAGTGTCCCCAGCGACTGTCTAACACTTTCTGGGGTCTATAGTGTCCCCAGCGACTGTCTAACACTTACTGGGGTCTATAGTGTCCCCAGCATCTGTCTAACACTTACTGGGGTCTATAGTGTCCCCAGCGACTGTCTAACACTTACTGGGGTCTATAGTGTTCCCAGCGACTGTCTAACACTTTCTGGGGTCTATAGTGTCCCCAGCGACTGTCTAACACTTACTGGGGTCTATAGTGTCCCCAGCGACTGTCTAACACTTACTGGGGTCTATAGTGTCCCCAGCATCTGTCTAACACTTACTGGGGTCTATAGTGTCCCCAGCGACTGTCTAAGACTTACTGGGGTCTATAGTGTCCCCAGCGACTGTCTAACACTTACTGGGGTCTATAGTGTCCCCAGCGACTGTCTAACATACTGGGGTCTATAGTGTCCCCAGGGACTGTCTAACACTTACTGGGGTCTATAGTGTCCCAGCGACTGTCTAACACTTACTGGGGTCTATAGTGTCCCCAGCGACTGTCTAACACTTACTGGGGTCTATAGTGTCTCCAGCGACTGTCAAACACTTACTGGGGTCTATAGTGTCCCCAGCGACTGTCTAACACTTACTGGGGTCTATAGTGTCTCCAGCGACTGTCAAACACTTACTGGGGTTTATAATGTCCCCTGCAACTGTCTAACACTTATTGGGGTCTACAGTGTCTCCAGCGACTGTCTAACACTTACTGGGGTCTATAGTGTCCCCCGCGACTGTCTAACACTTACTGGGGTCTATAGTGTCCCCAGTGTCTGTCTAACACTTACTGGGGTCTATAGTGTCCCCAGTGTCTGTCTAACACTTACTGGGGTCTACAGTGTCTTCAGCGACTAACACTTACTGGGGTCTATAGTGTCCCCAGCGTCTGTCTAACACTTACTGGGGTCTATAGTGTATCCTGCGTCTGTCTAACACTTACTGGGGTCTCTAGTGTTCCCAGCGTCTAACACTTACTGGGGTCTATAGTGTCCCAGCGACTGTCTAACACTTACTGGGGTCTATAGTGTTCCCAGCGTCTGTCTAACACTTACTGGGGTCTATAGTGTTCCCAGCGACTTTTTAACACTTACTGGGGTCTATAGTGTTCCCAGCGTCTAACACTTACTGGGGTCTATAGTGTCCCCAGCGTCTGTTTAACACTTACCTTGGTCTATAGAGTTCCAAGCGACTGTCTAACACTTTCTGGGGTCTATAGTGTTCACAGCGTCTGTCTAACACTTACTGGGGTCTATAGTGTCCCCAGCCACTGTCTAACACATACTTGGGTCAATAGTGTCCCCAGGGACTGTCTAACACTTACTGGGGTCTATAGTGTCTCCAGCGACTGTCTAACACTTACTGGGGTCTATAGTGTCCCCAGCGTCTGTCTAACACTTACTGGGGTCTATAGTGTCTCCAGCGACTGTCTAACACTTACTGGGGTCTATAGTGTCCCCAGCGACTGTCTAACACTTACTGGGGTCTATAGTGTCCCCAGCGACTGTCTAACACTTACTGGGGTCTATAGTGTCCCCAGCGACTGTCTAACACTTACTGGGGTCTATAGTGTCCCCAGCGACTGTCTAACACTTACTGGGGTCTATAGTGTCCCCAGCGACTGTCTAACACTTACTGGGGTCTATAGTGTCCCCAGCGACTGTCTAACACTTACTGGGGTCTATAGTGTCCCCAGCGACTGTCTAACACTTACTGGGGTCTATAGTGTCCCCAGCGACTGTCTAACACTTACTGGGGTCTATAGTGTCCCCAGCGACTGTCTAACACTTACTGGGGTCTATAGTGTCCCCAGCGACTGTCTAACACTTACTGGGTCTATAGTGTCCCCAGCGACTGTCTAACACTTACTGGGGTCTATAGTGTCCCCAGCGACTGTCTAACACTTACTGGGGTCTATAGTGTCCCCAGCGACTGTCTAACACTTACTGGGGTCTATAGTGTCCCCAGCGTCTGTCTAACACTTACTGGGGTCTATAGTGTCCCCAGCGTCTGTCTAACACTTACTGGGGTCTATAGTGTCCCCAGCGTCTGTCTAACTTACTGGGGTCTATAGTGTCCCCAGCGACTGTCTAACACTTACTGGGGTCTATAGTGTCCCCAGACTGTCTAACACTTACTGGGTCTATAGTCCCCAGCGTCTGTCTAACACTTACTGGGTCTATAGTGTTCCCAGCGACGTCTAACACTTACTGGGGTCTATAGTGTCCCCAGCGACTGTCTAACACTTACTGGGGTCTATAGTGTCCCAGCGTCTGTCTAACACTTACTGGGGTCTATAGTGTCCCCAGCGACTGTCTAACACTTACTGGGTCTATAGTGTCCCAGCGACTGTCTAACACTTACTGGGGTCTATAGTGTCCCCAGCGTCTGTCTAACACTTACTGGGTCTATAGTGTCCCAGCGTCTGTCTAACACTTACTGGGGTCTATAGTGTCCCCAGCGACTGTCTAACACTTACTGGGGTCTATAGTGTCCCCAGCGTCTGTCTAACACTTACTGGGTCTATAGTGTCCCCAGCGACTGTCTAACACTTACTGGGATCTATAGTGTTCCCAGCGACTGTCTAACACTTACTGGGGTCTATAGTGTTCCCAGCGTCTATCTAACACTTACTGGGGTCTATAGTGTTCCCAGCGTCTGTCTAACACTTACTGGGGTCTATAGTGTCCCCAGCGACTGTCTAACACTTACTGGGGTCTATAGTGTCCCCAGCGTCTGTCTAACACTTACTGGGGTCTATAGTGTCCCCAGCGACTGTCTAACACTTACTGAGGTCTATAGTGTCCCCAGCGACTGTCTAACACTTACTGGGGTCTATAGTGTTCCCAGCGTCTATCTAACACTTACTGGGGTCTATAGTGTTCCCAGCGTCTGTCTAACACTTACTGGGGTCTATAGTGTCCCCAGCGACTGTCTAACACTTACTGGGGTCTATAGTGTCCCCAGCGACTGTCTAACACTTACTGGGGTCTATAGTGTCCCCAGCATGTGTCTAACACTTTCTGGGGTCTATAGTGTCCCCAGCGACTGTCTAACACTTACTGGGGTCTATAGTGTTCCCAGCGACTGTCTAACACTTACTGGGGTCTATAGTGTCCCCAGCGACTGTCTAACACTTACTGGGGTCTATAGTGTCCCCAGCGACTGTCTAACACTTACTGGGTCTATAGTGTCCCCAGCATCTGTCTAACACTTACTGGGGTCTATAGTGTCCCCAGCGACTGTCTAACACTTACTGGGGTCTATAGTGTCCCCAGCGACTGTCTAACACTTACTGGGGTCTATAGTGTCCCCAGCGACTGTCTAACACTTACTGGGGTCTATAGTGTCCCAGCGACTGTCTAACACTTACTGGGGTCTATAGTGTCCCCAGCGACTGTCTAACACTTACTGGGGTCTATAGTGTCCCCAGCGACTGTCTAACACTTACTGGGTCTATAGTGTTCCCCAGCGACTGTCTAACACTTACTGGGGTCTATAGTGTCCCAGCGACTGTCTAACACTTACTGGGGTCTATAGTGTCCCCAGCGACTGTCTAACACTACTGGGGTCTATAGTGTCCCCAGCGACTGTCTAACACTTACTGGGGTCTATAGTGTCCCAGCGTCTAACACTTACTGGGGTCTATAGTGTCCCCAGCGTCTGTCTAACACTTACTGGGTCTATAGTGTCCAGCGACTGTCTAACACTTACTGGGGTCTATAGTGTCCCCAGCGTCTGTCTAACACTTACTGGGGTCTATAGTGTCCCAGCGACTGTCTAACACTTACTGGGGTCTATAGTGTCCCCAGCGACTGTCTAACACTTACTGGGGTCTATAGTGTCTCCAGCGACTGTCTAACACTTACTGGGGTCTATAGTGTCCCCAGCGACTGTCTAACACTTACTGGGGTCTATAGTGTCCCCAGCGACTGTCTAACACTTACTGGGGTCTATAGTGTCCCCAGCGACTGTCTAACACTTACTGGGGTCTATAGTGTCTCCAGCGACTGTCTAACACTTACTGGGGTCTATAGTGTCCCCAGCGACTGTCTAACACTTACTGGGTCTATAGTGTCTCCCGCGACTGTCTAACACTTACTGGGGTCTATAGTGTCCCCAGGGACTGTCTAACACTTACTGGGGTCTATAGTGTCTCCCAGCGACTGTCTAACACTTACTGGGGTCTATAGTGTCCCCAGCGACTGTCTAACACTTACTGGGGTCTATAGTGTCCCCAGCGACTGTCTAACACTTACTGGGGTCTATAGTGTCTCCAGCGACTGTCTAACACTTACTGGGGTCTATAGTGTCCCCAGCGACTGTCTAACACTTACTGGGTCTATAGTGTCTCCAGCGACTGTCTAACACTTACTGGGGTCTATAGTGTCCCCAGCGACTGTCTAACACTTACTGGGGTCTATAGTGTCCCCAGGTCTGTCTAACACTTACTGGGGTCTATAGTGTCCCAGCGACTGTCTAACACTACTGGGGTCTATAGTGTCCCCAGCGACTGTCTAACACTTACTGGGGTCTATAGTGTCCCAGCGACTGTCTAACACTTACTGGGGTCTATAGTGTCCCCAGCGACTGTCTAACACTTACTGGGGTCTATAGTGTCCCCAGCGACTGTCTAACACTTACTGGGGTCTATAGTGTCCCCAGCGACTGTCTAACACTTACTGGGGTCTATAGTGTCCCGCGTCTGTCTAACACTTACTGGGGTCTATAGTGTCCCCAGCGTCTGTCTAACACTTACTGGGTCTATAGTGTCTCCAGCGACTGTCTAACACTTACTGGGGTCTATAGTGTCCCCAGCGACTGTCTAACACTTACTGGGGTCTATAGTGTCCCCAGCGACTGTCTAACACTTACTGGGGTCTATAGTGTCCCCATGATCTGTCTAACACTTACTGGGGTCTATATGTTCCCCAGCGTCTAACACTTACTGGGGTCTATAGTGTCCCCAGCGACTGTCTAACACTTACTGGGTCTATAGTGTCCCCAGCGTCTGTCTAACACTTACTGGGGTCTATAGTGTCCCCAGCGACTGTCTAACACTTACTGGGGTCTATAGTGTTCCCAGCGACTGTCTAACACTTACTGGGGTCTATAGTGTCTCAAGCGACTGTCTAACACTTACTGGGGTCTATAGTGTTCCCAGCGTCTGTCTAACACTTACTGGGGTCTATAGTGTCCCCAGCGACTGTCTAACACTTACTGGGGTCTATAGTGTCCCCAGCGTCTGTCTAACACTTACTGGGGTCTATAGTGTCCCCAGCGACTGTCTAACACTTACTGGGTCTATAGTGCCCCAGCGACTGTCTAACACTTACTGGGGTCTATAGTGTCCCCAGCGTCTATCTAACACTTACTGGGGTCTATAGTGTGTCCCAGCGCCTGTCTAACACTTACTGGGGTCTATAGTGTCCCCAGCGACTGTCTAACACTTTCTGGGGTCTATAGTGTCCCCAGCGACTGTCTAACACTTACTGGGGTCTATAGTGTCCCCAGCGTGTCTAACACTTACTGGGGTCTATAGTGTCCCCAGCGACTGTCTAACACTTACTGGGGTCTATAGTGTTCCCAGCGACTGTCTAACACTTACGGGGTCTATAGTGTCCCCAGCGACTGTCTAACACTTACTGGGGTCTATAGTGTCCCCAGCGACTGTCTAACACTTACTGGGGTCTATAGTGTCCCCAGCATCTGTCTAACACTTACTGGGGTCTATAGTGTCCCCAGCGACTGTCTAACACTTACTGGGCTATAGTGTCCCCAGCGACTGTCTAACACTTACTGGGGTCTATAGTGTCCCCAGCGACTGTCTAACACTTACTGGGTCTATAGTGTCCCAGCGACTGTCTAACACTTACTGGGGTCTATAGTGTCCCCAGCGACTGTCTAACACTTACTGGGGTCTATAGTGTCCCCAGCGACTGTCAACACTTACTGGGGTCTATAGTGTCCCCGACTGTCTAACACTTACTGGGGTCTATAGTGTCCCCGCGACTGTCTAACACTTACTGGGGTCTATAGTGTCCCCAGCGTCTGTCTAACACTTACTGGGGTCTATAGTGTCCCCAGCGACTGTCTAACACTTACTGGGGTCTATAGTGTCCCCAGCGACTGTCTAACACTTACTGGGGTCTATAGTGTTCCCAGCGACTGTCTAACACTTACTGGGGTCTATAGTGTCCCCAGCGTCTGTCTAACACTTACTGGGGTCTATAGTGTCCCCAGCGACTGTCTAACACTTACTGGGGTCTATAGTGTCCCCCAGACTGTCTAACACTTACTGGGGTCTATAGTGTCTCCCAGCGTCTGTCTAACACTTACTGGGGTCTATAGTGTCCCCAGCGACTGTCTAACACTTACGGGGTCTATAGTGTCCCCAGCGACTGTCTAACACTTACTGGGGTCTATAGTGTCCCCAGCGTCTGTCTAACACTTACTGGGGTCTATAGTGTCCCAGCGTCTAACACTTACTGGGGTCTATAGTGTCCCCAGCGACTGTCTAACACTTACTGGGGTCTATAGTGTCCCAAGCGTCTGTCTAACACTTACTGGGGTCTATAGTGTCCCCAGCGACTGTCTAACACTTACTGGGGTCTATAGTGTCCCCAGCGACTGTCTAACACTTACTGGGGTCTATAGTGTCCCCAGCGTCTGTCTAACACTTACTGGGGTCTATAGTGTCCCCAGCGTCTGTCTAACACTTACTGGGGTCTATAGTGTCCCCAGCGACTGTCTAACACTTACTGGGGTCTATAGTGTCCCCCAGCGTCTGTCTAACACTTACTGGGGTCTATAGTGTCCCCAGCGACTGTCTAACACTTACTGGGTCTATAGTGTCCCCAGCGACTGTCTAACACTTACTGGGGTCTTTAGTGTCCCCAGCGTCTATCTAACACTTACTGGGGTCTATAGTGTTCCCAGCGTCTGTCTAACACTTACTGGGGTCTATAGTGTCCCCAGCGACTGTCTAACACTTACTGGGGTCTATAGTGTCCCCAGCGTCTGTCTAACACTACTGGGGTCTATAGTGTCCCCAGCGACTGTCTAACACTTACTGAGGTCTATAGTGTCCCCAGCGACTGTCTAACACTTACTGGGGTCTATAGTGTTCCCTGCGTCTATCTAACACTTACTGGGGTCTATAGTTTTCCCAGCGTCTGTCTAACACTTACTGGGGTCTATAGTGTCCCCAGCGACTGTCTAACACTTTCTGGGTCTATAGTGTCCCCAGCGACTGTCTAACACTTACTGGGGTCTATAGTGTCCCAGCATGTGTCTAACACTTTCTGGGGTCTATAGTGTCCCCAGCGACTGTCTAACACTTACTGGGGTCTATAGTGTTCCCAGCGACTGTCTAACACTTTCTGGGTCTATAGAGTCCCCAGCGACTGTCTAACACTTACTGGTTCTATAGTGTCCCAGCGACTGTCTAACACTTACTGGGGTCTATAGTGTCCCCAGCATCTGTCTAACACTTACTGGGGTCTATAGTGTCCCCAGCGACTGTCTAACACTTACTGGGGTCTATAGTGTCCCCAGCGACTGTCTAACACTTACTGGGGTCTATAGTGTCCCCATCGACTGTCTTACACATACTGGGGTCTATATTGTCCCCAGGGACTGTCTAACACTTACTGGGGTCTATAGTGTCCCCAGCGTCTGTCTAACACTTACTGGGGTCTATAGTGTATCCTGCGTCTGTCTAACA
>WNGS01001256.1:6687-33125 GCA_020271785.1 Procambarus virginalis | reverse complement strand
ACTACACCACACAGGACCTGACACCACACAGGACCTGACACCACACAGGACCTGACACCCAGTAGATCACTACACCACACAGGACCTGACACCCAGTAGATCACTACACCACACAGGACCTGACACCCAGCAGATCACTACACCACACAGGACCTGACACCACACAGGACCTGACACCCAGTAGATCACTACACCACACAGGACCTGACACCCAGCAGATCACTACACCACACAGGACCTGACACCACACAGGACCTGACACCCAGTAGATCACTACACCACACAGGACCTGACACCCAGTAGATCACTACACCACACAGGACCTGACACCCAGTAGATCACTACACCACACAGGACCTGACACCACACAGGACCTGACACCCAGTAGATCACTACACCACACAGGACCTGACACCACACAGGACCTGACACCACACAGGACCTGACACCCAGTAGATCACTACACCACACAGGACCTGACACCACACAGGACCTGACACCACACAGGACCTGACACCCAGTAGATCACTACACCACACAGGACCTGACACACAGCAGATCACTACACCACACAGGACCTGACACCCAGTAGATCACTACACCACACAGGACCTGACACCCAGCAGATCACTACACCACACAGGACCTGACACCACACAGGACCTGACACCACACAGGACCTGACACCCAGTAGATCACTACACCACACAGGACCTGACACCCAGTAGATCACTACACCACACAGGACCTGACACCCAGTAGATCACTACACCACACAGGACCTGACACCCAGTAGATCACTACACCACACAGGACCTGACACCCAGTAGATCACTACACCACACAGGACCTGACACCCAGTAGATCACTACACCACACAGGACCTGACACCCAGTAGATCACTACACCACACAGGACCTGACACCCAGTAGATCACTACACCACACAGGACCTGACACCCAGTAGATCACTACACCACACAGGACCTGACACCCAGTAGATCACTACACCACACAGGACCTGACACCCAGTAGATCACTACACCACACAGGACCTGACACCCAGAGATCACTACACCACACAGGACCTGACACCACACAGGACCTGACACCCAGCAGATCACTACACCACACAGGACCTGACACCACACAGGACCTGACACCCAGTAGATCACTACACCACACAGGACCTGACACCCAGTAGATCACTACACCACACAGGACCTGACACCCAGTAGATCACTACACCACACAGGACCTGACACCCAGTAGATCACTACACCACACAGGACCTGACACCACACAGGACCTGACACCCAGTAGATCACTACACCACACAGGACCTGACACCCAGCAGATCACTACACCACACAGGACCTGACACCACACAGGACCTGACACCCAGTAGATCACTACACCACACAGGACCTGACACCCAGTAGATCACTACACCACACAGGACCTGACACCACACAGGACCTGACACCCAGCAGATCACTACACCACACAGGACCTGACACCACACAGGACCTGACACCCAGTAGATCACTACACCACACAGGACCTGACACCACACAGGACCTGACACCCAGTAGATCACTACACCACACAGGACCTGACACCACACAGGACCTGACACCCAGTAGATCACTACACCACACAGGACCTGACACCCAGTAGATCACTACACCACACAGGACCTGACACCACACAGGACCTGACACCCAGTAGATCACTACACCACACAGGACCTGACACCCAGTAGATCACTACACCACACAGGACCTGACACCACACAGGACCTGACACCCAGTAGATCACTACACCTCACAGGACCTGACACCACACAGGACCTGACACCCAGCAGATCACTACACCACACAGGACCTGACACCCAGTAGATCACTACACCACACAGGACCTGACACCCAGTAGATCACTACACCACACAGGACCTGACACCCAGTAGATCACTACACCACACAGGACCTGACACCACACAGGACCTGACACCCAGTAGATCACTACACCACACAGGACCTGACACCCAGTAGATCACTACACCACACAGGACCTGACACCACACAGGACCTGACACCCAGCAGATCACTACACCACACAGGACCTGACACCCAGTAGATCACTACACCACACAGGACCTGACACCACACAGGACCTGACACCCAGTAGATCACTACACCACACAGGACCTGACACCCAGTAGATCACTACACCACACAGGACCTGACACCACACAGGACCTGACACCCAGTAGATCACTACACCACACAGGACCTGACACCACACAGGACCTGACACCCAGCAGATCACTACACCACACAGGACCTGACACCCAGTAGATCACTACACCACACAGGACCTGACACCCAGCAGATCACTACACCACACAGGACCTGACACCCAGTAGATCACTACACCACACAGGACCTGACACCACACAGGACCTGACACCCAGTAGATCACTACACCACACAGGACCTGACACCCAGTAGATCACTACACCACACAGGACCTGACACCACACAGGACCTGACACCCAGTAGATCACTACACCACACAGGACCTGACACCACACAGGACCTGACACCCAGCAGATCACTACACCACACAGGACCTGACACCACACAGGACCTGACACCCAGTAGATCACTACACCACACAGGACCTGACACCACACAGGACCTGACACCCAGTAGATCACTACACCACACAGGACCTGACACCCAGTAGATCACTACACCACACAGGACCTGACACCACACAGGACCTGACACCCAGTAGATCACTACACCACACAGGACCTGACACCCAGTAGATCACTACACCACACAGGACCTGACACCACACAGGACCTGACACCCAGTAGATCACTACACCACACAGGACCTGACACCACACAGGACCTGACACCCAGCAGATCACTACACCACACAGGACCTGACACCACACAGGACCTGACACCCAGTAGATCACTACACCACACAGGACCTGACACCACACAGGACCTGACACCCAGTAGATCACTACACCACACAGGACCTGACACCCAGTAGATCACTACACCACACAGGACCTGACACCCAGTAGATCACTACACCACACAGGACCTGACACCACACAGGACCTGACACCACACAGGACCTGACACCACACAGGACCTGACACCCAGTAGATCACTACACCACACAGGACCTGACACCACACAGGACCTGACACCCAGTAGATCACTACACCACACAGGACCTGACACCCAGCAGATCACTACACCACACAGGACCTGACACCACACAGGACCTGACACCCAGTAGATCACTACACCACACAGGACCTGACACCACACAGGACCTGACACCACACAGGACCTGACACCCAGTAGATCACTACACCACACAGGACCTGACACCCAGTAGATCACTACACCACACAGGACCTGACACCCAGTAGATCACTACACCACACAGGACCTGACACCCAGTAGATCACTACACCACACAAGACCTGACACCACACAGGACCTGACACCACACAGGACCTGACACCCAGTAGATCACTACACCACACAGAACCTGACACCACACAGGACCTGACACCACACAGGACCTGACACCCAGTAGATCACTACACCACACAGGACCTGACACCACACAGGACCTGACACCCAGTAGATCACTACACCACACAGGACCTGACACCACACAGGACCTGACACCANCACACAGGACCTGACACCCAGTAGATCACTACACCACACAGGACCTGACACACACAGGACCTGACACCCAGTAGATCACTACACCACACAGGACCTGACACCCAGTAGATCACCACACACAGGACCTGACACCCAGTAGATCACTACACCACACAGGACCTGACACCCAGTAGATCACTACACCACACAGGACCTGACACCCAGTAGATCACTACACCACACAGGACCTGACACCACACAGGACCTGACACCCAGCAGATCACTACACCACACAGGACCTGACACCAGTAGATCACTACACCACACAGGACCTGACACCACACAGGACCTGACACCCAGTAGATCACTACACCACACAGGACCTGACACCACACAGGACCTGACACCCAGCAGATCACTACACCACACAGGACCTGACACCCAGTAGATCACTACACCACACAGGACCTGACACCCAGCAGATCACTACACCACACAGGACCTGACACCACACAGGACCTGACACCCAGTAGATCACTACACCACACAGGACCTGACACCACACAGGACCTGACACCCAGCAGATCACTACACCACACAGGACCTGACACCACACAGGACCTGACACCCAGTAGATCACTACACCACACAGGACCTGACACCACACAGGACCTGACACCACACAGGACCTGACACCCAGTAATCACTACACCACACAGGACCTGACACCACACAGGACCTGACACCCAGCAGATCACTACACCACACAGGACCTGACACCAGTAGATCACTACACCACACAGGACCTGACACCACACAGGACCTGACACCACACAGGACCTGACACCCAGTAGATCACTACACCACACAGGACCTGACACCACACAGGACCTGACACCCAGTAGATCACTACACACACAGGACCTGACACCACACAGGACCTGACACCCAGCAGATCACTACACCACACAGGACCTGACACCCAGCAGATCACTACACCACACAGGACCTGACACCCAGCAGATCACTACACCACACAGGACCTGACACCACACAGGACCTTACACCACACAGGACCTGAACCTAGCAGATCACTACACCACACAGGACCTTACACCACACAGGACCTGACACCACACAGGACCTGACATCACACAGGACCTGACACCACACAGGACCTGACACCACACAGGACCTGACACCCAGCAGATCACTACACCACACAGGACCTGACACCACACAGGACCTTACACCACACAGGACCTGACACCCAGCAGATCACTACACCACACAGGACCTTACACCACACAGGACCTGACACCACACAGGACCTGACATCACACAGGACCTGACACCACACAGGACCTGACACCACACAGGACCTGACACCCAGCAGATCACTACACCACACAGGACCTGACAATCAGCAGATCACTACACCCACAGGACCTGACACCCAGCAGATCACTACACCACACAGGACCTGACACCCAGCAGATCACTACACCACACAGGACCTGACACCACACAGGACCTGACACCCAGTAGATCAATACACCACACAGGACCTGACACCACACAGGACCTGACACCCAGCAGATCACTACACCACACAGGACCTGACACCACACAGGACCTGACACCCAGCAGATCACTACACCACACAGGACCTGACACCACACAGAACCTGACACCCAGTAGATCACTACACCTCACAGGACCTGACACCACACAGGACCTGACACCCAGTAGATCACTACACCACACAGGACCTGACACCACACAGGACCTGACACCCAGCAGATCACTACACCACACAGGACCTGACACCCAGTAGATCACTACACCTCACAGGACCTGACACCACACAGGACCTGACACCCAGTAGATCACTACACCACACAGGACCTGACACCACACAGGACCTGACACCCAGCAGATCACTACACCACACAGGACCTGACACCACACAGGACCTGACACCCAGTAGATCACTACACCACACAGGACCTGACACCCAGTAGATCACTACACCACACAGGACCTGACACCACACAGGACCTGACACCCAGCAGATCACTACACCACACAGGACCTGACACCACACAGGACCTGACACCCAGCAGATCACTACACCACACAGGACCTGACACCACACAGGACCTGACACCACACAGGACCTGACACCACACAGGACCTGACACCCAGTAGATCACTACACCACACAGGACCTGACACCACACAGGACCTGACACCCAGTAGATCACTACACCTCACAGGACCTGACACCACACAGGACCTGACACCCAGTAGATCACTACACCACACAGGACCTGACACCACACAGGACCTGACACCAGCAGATCACTACACCACACAGGACCTGACACCCAGTAGATCACTACACCACACAGGACCTGACACCCAGTAGATCACTACACCACACAGGACCTGACACCCAGTAGATCACTACACCACACAGGACCTGACACCCAGCAGATCACTACACCACACAGGACCTGACACCCAGTAGATCACTACACCACACAGGACCTGACACCACACAGGACCTGACACCCAGTAGATCACTACACACAGGACCTGACACCCAGTAGATCACTACACCACACAGGACCTGACACCCAGTAGATCACTACACACACAGGACCTGACACCCAGTAGATCACTACACCTCACAGGACCTGACACCACACAGGACCTGACACCCAGTAGATCACTACACCACACAGGACCTGACACCCAGCAGATCACTACACCACACAGGACCTGACACCCAGTAGATCACTACACCACACAGGACCTGACACCCAGTAGATCACTACACCACACAGGACCTGACACCACACAGGACCTGACACCCAGTAGATCACTACACCACACAGGACCTGACACCCAGTAGATCACTACACCACACAGGACCTGACACCCAGTAGATCACTACACCTCACAGGACCTGACACCACACAGGACCTGACACCCAGTAGATCACTACACCACACAGGACCTGACACCACACAGGACCTGACACCACACAAGACCTGACACCACACAGGACCTGACACCACACAGGACCTGACACCACACAGGACCTGACACCACACAGGACCTGACACCACACAAGACCTGACACCACACAGTATATCAATGCATCATACAGCCAATATTGGAAGTGTTACGTTGGTGAGACGAGATCTATCGCTTGAGTTACCGGGCCGGGGAGCGCGCGCACCTGCCTGTACTCACCTGTACGCACTCACCTAGAGGCTGTCATCTGGATGTACTCACCTAGAGGCTGTCATCTTGATGTACTCACCTAGAGGCTGTCATCTGGATGTACTCACCTAGAGGCTGTCATCTGGATGTACTCACCTAGAGGCTGTCATCTGGACGTGCTCACCTAGAGGCTGTCATCTGGACGTACTCACCTAGAGGCTGTCATCTGGATGTACTCACCTAGAGGCTGTCATCTAGACTTACTCACCTAGAGGCTGTCATCTGGATGTACTCACCTAGAGGCTGTCATCTGGATGTACTCACCTAGAGGCTGTCATCTGGATGTACTCACCTAGAGGCTGTCATCTAGACTTACTCACCTAGAGGCTGTCATCTGGATGTACTCACCTAGAGGCTGTCATCTAGACTTACTCACCTAGAGGCTGTCATCTGGATGTACTCACCTACAGGCTGTCATCTAGACTTACTCACCTAGAGGCTGTCATCTAGACTTACTCACCTAGAGGCTGTCATCTGGATGTACTCACCTAGAGGCTGTCATCTAGACTTACTCACCTAGAGGCTGTCATCTGGATGTACTCACTTAGAGGCTGTCATCTAGACTTACTCACCTAGAGGCTGTCATCTGGATGTACTCACCTAGAGGCTGTCATCTAGACTTACTCACCTAGAGGCTGTCATCTGGATGTACTCACCTAGAGGCTGTCATCTGGATGTACTCACCTAGAGGCTGTCATCTAGACTTACTCACCTAGAGGCTGTCATCTGGATGTACTCACCTAGAGGCTGTCATCTGGATGTACTCACCTAGAGGCTGTCATCTGGACGTATTCCCCTAGAGGCTGTCATCTGGATGTACTCACCTAGAGGCTGTCATCTAGACTTACTCACCTAGAGGCTGTCATCTGGATGTACTCATCTAGAGGCTGTCATCTGGACGTACTCCCCTAGAGGCTGTCATCTGGATGTACTCACCTAGAGGCTGTCATCTAGACTTACTCACCTAGAGGCTGTCATCTGGATGTACTCCCCTAGAGGCTGTCATCTAGACTTACTCACCTAGAGGCTGTCATCTGGATGTACTCCCCTAGAGGCTGTCATCTAGACTTACTGACCTAGATGCTGTCATCTGTATGTACTCACCTAGAGGCTGTCATCTAGACTTACTCACCTAGAGGCTGTCATCTGGATGTACTCACCTAGAGGCTGTCATCTGGATGTACTCACCTAGAGGCTGTCATCTGGATGTACTCACCTAGAGGCTGTCATCTGGATGTACTCACCTAGAGGCTGTCATCTGGATGTACTCACCTAGAGGCTGTCATCTGGATGTACTCACCTAGAGGCTGTCATCTGGATGTACTCACCTAGAGGCTGTCATCTGGATGTACTCCCCTAGAGGCTGTCATCTAGACTTACTCACCTAGAGGCTGTCATCTGGATGTACTCACCTAGAGGCTGTCATCTGGACGTACTCACCTAGAGGCTGTCATCTAGACTTACTCACCTAGAGGCTGTCATCTGGATGTACTCACCAAGAGGCTGTCATCTGGATGTACTCACCTAAAGGCTGTCATCTAGACTTACTCCCCTAGATGCTGTCATCTGGATGTACTCCCCTAGAGGCTGTCATCTGGATGTACTCACCTAGAGGCTGTCATCTAGACTTACTCACCTAGAGGCTGTCATCTGGATGTACTCCCCTAGAGGCTGTCATCTAGACTTACTCACCTAGATGCTGTCATCTGGATGTACTCCCCTAGAGGCTGTCATCTGGATGTACTCACCTAGAGGCTGTCATCTGGATGTACTCACCTAGAGGCTGTCATCTGGATGTACTCCCCTAGAGGCTGTCATCTAGATGTACTCACCTAGAGGCTGTCATCTGGATGTACTCCCCTAGATGCTGTCATCTGGATGTACTCCCCTAGATGCTGTCATCTGGATGTACTCACCTAGATGCTGTCATCTGGATGTACTCCCCTAGAGGCTGTCATCTGGATGTACTCCCCTAGAGGCTGTCATCTGGATGTACTCCCTTAGAGGCTGTCATCTGTATGTACTCACCTAGAGGCTGTCATCTAGACTTACTCACCTAGAGGCTGTCATCTGGATGTACTCACCTAGAGGCTGTCATCTGGATGTACTCACCTAGAGGCTGTCATCTGGATGTACTCACCTAGAGGCTGTCATCTGGACGTACTCACCTAGAGGCTGTCATCTGGATGTACTCACCTAGAGGCTGTCATCTAGACTTACTCACCTAGAGGCTGTCATCTGGATGTACTCACCTAGAGGCTGTCATCTGGATGTACTCACCTAGAGGCTGTCATCTGGATGTACTCACCTAGAGGCTGTCATCTAGACTTACTCACCTAGAGGCTGTCATCTGGATGTACTCACCTAGAGGCTGTCATCTAGACTTACTCACCTAGAGGCTGTCATCTGGATGTACTCACCTACAGGCTGTCATCTAGACTTACTCACCTAGAGGCTGTCATCTAGACTTACTCACCTAGAGGCTGTCATCTGGATGTACTCACCTAGAGGCTGTCATCTAGACTTACTCACCTAGAGGCTGTCATCTGGATGTACTCACTTAGAGGCTGTCATCTAGACTTACTCACCTAGAGGCTGTCATCTGGATGTACTCACCTAGAGGCTGTCATCTAGACTTACTCACCTAGAGGCTGTCATCTGGATGTACTCACCTAGAGGCTGTCATCTGGATGTACTCACCTAGAGGCTGTCATCTAGACTTACTCACCTAGAGGCTGTCATCTGGATGTACTCACCTAGAGGCTGTCATCTGGATGTACTCACCTAGAGGCTGTCATCTGGACGTACTCCCCTAGAGGCTGTCATCTGGATGTACTCACCTAGAGGCTGTCATCTAGACTTACTCACCTAGAGGCTGTCATCTGGATGTACTCATCTAGAGGCTGTCATCTGGACGTACTCCCCTAGAGGCTGTCATCTGGATGTACTCACTAGAGGCTGTCATCTAGACTTACTCACCTAGAGGCTGTCATCTGGATGTACTCCCTAGAGGCTGTCATCTAGACTTACTCACCTAGAGGCTGTCATCTGGATGTACTCCCCTAGAGGCTGTCATCTAGACTTACTGACCTAGATGCTGTCATCTGTATGTACTCACCTAG
This sequence comes from Procambarus virginalis, assembly GCA_020271785.1. NCBI lineage: Eukaryota > Metazoa > Arthropoda > Malacostraca > Decapoda > Cambaridae > Procambarus > Procambarus virginalis. The sequence goes on along the minus strand of WNGS01001256.1, from coordinate 22,998 downwards.
AGGCTGTCATCTAGACTACTCACCTAGAGGCTGTCATCTGGATGTACTCACCTAGAGGCTGTCATCTGGATGTACTCACCTAGAGGCTGTCATCTGGATGTACTCACCTAGAGGCTGTCATCTGGATGTACTCACCTAGAGGCTGTCATCTGGATGTACTCACCTAGAGGCTGTCATCTGGATGTACTCACCTAGAGGCTGTCATCTGGATGTACTCCCTAGAGGCTGTCACCTAGACTTACTCACCTAGAGGCTGTCATCTGGATGTACTCACCTAGAGGCTGTCATGATCACTACACCACACAGGATCTGACACCACACAGGACCTGACACCCAGTAGATCACTACACCACACAGGACCTGACACCCAGTAGATCACTACACCACACAGGACCTGACACCCAGTAGATCACTACACACACAGGACCTGACACCCAGTAGATCACTACACCTCACAGGACCTGACACCACACAGGACCTGACACCCAGTAGATCACTACACCACACAGGACCTGACACCCAGTAGATCACTACACCTCACAGGACCTGACACCTCACAGGACCTGACACCCAGCAGATCACTACACCACAAAGGACCTGACACCCAGTAGATCACTACACCACACAGGACCTGACACCCAGTAGATCACTACACCACACAGGATCTGACACCACACAGGACCTGACACCCAGTAGATCACTACACCACACAAGACCTGACACCCAGCAGATCACTACACCACACAGGATCTGACACCACACAGGACCTGACACCCAGTAGATCACTACACCACACAGGATCTGACACCACACAGGACCTGACACCACACAAGACCTGACACCACACAGGACCTGACACCACACAGGACCTGACACCACACAGGAGCTGACACCACACAGGACCTGACACCACACAAGACCTGACACCACACAGTATATCAATGCATCATACAGCCAATATTGGAAGTGTTACGTTGGTGAGACGAGATCTATCGCTTGAGTTACCGGGCCGGGGAGCGCGCGCACCTGCCTGTACTCACCTGTACGCACTCACCTAGAGGCTGTCATCTGGATGTACTCACCTTAGAGGCTGTCATCTTGACTGTACTCACCTAGAGGCTGTCATCTGGATGTACTCACCTAGAGGCTGTCATCTGGATGTACTCACTTAGAGGCTGTCATCTGGAGTGCTCACCTAGAGGCTGTCATCTGGACGTACTCACCTAGAGGCTGTCATCTGGATGTACTCACCTAGAGGCTGTCATCTAGACTTACTCACCTAGAGGCTGTCATCTGGATGTACTCACCTAGAGGCTGTCATCTGGATGTACTCACCTAGAGGCTGTCATCTGGATGTACTCACCTAGAGGCTGTCATCTAGACTTACTCACCTAGAGGCTGTCATCTGGATGTACTCACCTAGAGGCTGTCATCTAGACTTACTCACCTAGAGGCTGTCATCTGGATGTACTCACCTACAGGCTGTCATCTAGACTTACTCACCTAGAGGCTGTCATCTAGACTTACTCACCTAGAGGCTGTCATCTGGATGTACTCACCTAGAGGCTGTCATCTAGACTTACTCACCTAGAGGCTGTCATCTGGATGTACTCACTTAGAGGCTGTCATCTAGACTTACTCACCTAGAGGCTGTCATCTGGATGTACTCACCTAGAGGCTGTCATCTAGACTTACTCACCTAGAGGCTGTCATCTGGATGTACTCACCTAGAGGCTGTCATCTGGATGTACTCACCTAGAGGCTGTCATCTAGACTTACTCACCTAGAGGCTGTCATCTGGATGTACTCACCTAGAGGCTGTCATCTGGATGTACTCACCTAGAGGCTGTCATCTGGACGTATTCCCCTAGAGGCTGTCATCTGGATGTACTCACCTAGAGGCTGTCATCTAGACTTACTCACCTAGAGGCTGTCATCTGGATGTACTCATCTAGAGGCTGTCATCTGGACGTACTCCCCTCCAGTAGATCACTACACCACACAGGACCTGACCCACACAGGACCTGACACCCCGTAGATCACTACACCACACAGGACCTGACACCACACAGGACCTGACACCCAGTAGATCACTACACCACACAGGACCTGACACCCAGTAGATCACTACACCACACAGGACCTGACACCCAGTAGATCACTACACCACACAGGACCTGACACCCAGTAGATCACTACCCACACAGGACCACACCCATAGATCACTACACCACACAGGACCTGAACCACACAGGACCTGACACCCAGCAGATCACTACACCACACAGGACCTGACACCCTAGATCACTACACCACACAGGACCTGACACCACACAGGACCTGACACCCAGTAGATCACTACACCACACAGGACCTGACACCACACAGACCTGACACCCAGCAGATCACTACACCACACAGGACCTGACCCCAGTAGATCACTACACCACACAGGACCTGACACCCAGCAGATCACTACACCACACAGGACCTGACACCACACAGGACCTGCACCCAGTAGATCACTACACCACACAGGACCTGACACCACACAGGACCTGACACCCAGCATCACTACACCACACAGGACCTGACACCACACAGGACCTGACACCCAGTAGATCACTACCACCACAGGACCTGACACCACACAGGACCTGACACCACACAGGACCTGACACCCAGTAAATCACTACACCACACAGGACTGACACCACACAGGACCTGACACCCAGCAGATCACTACACCACACAGGACCTGACACCCAGATCACTACCCACACAGGACCTGACACACACAGGACCTGACACCACACAGGACCTGACACCCAGTAGATCACTACCACCCAGGACCTGACACCACACAGGACTACACCCAGTAGATCACTACACCACACAGGACTGACACACACAGGACCTGACACCCAGCAGATCACTACACCACACAGGACCTGACACCAGCAGATCACTACACCACACAGACCTGACACCCAGCAATCACTACACCACACAGGACCTGACCACACAGGACCTTACACCACAGGACCTGACACCTAGCAGATCACTACACCACACAGGACCTTACACCACACAGGACCTGACACCACACAGGACCTGACATCACACAGACCTGACACCACAGGACCTGACACCACCCAGGACCTGACACCCAGCAGATCACTACACCCACAGACCTGACACCACACGGACCCCCAATACACCACCAGGACCTGACACCCAGCAGATCACTACACCACACAGCCTTACACCACACAGGACCTGACACCACACAGGACCTGACATCACACAGGACCTGACACACACAGGACCTGACACACACAGGACCTGACACCCAGCAGATCACTACACCACACAGGACCTGACAATCAGCAGATCACTACACTCACAGGACCTGACACCCAGCAGATCACTACACCACACAGCCTGACACCCAGCAGATCACTACACCACACAGGACCTGACACCACACAGGACCTGACACCCAGTAGATCAATACACCACACAGACCTGACACCACACAGGACCTGACACCCAGCAGATCACTACACCACAGGACCTGACACCACACAGGACCTGACCCCAGCAGATCCTACACACACAGGACCTGACACCACACAGAACCTGACACCCAGTAGATCACTACACCTCACAGGACCTGACACCACACAGGACCTGACACCCAGTAGATCACTACACCACACAGACCTGACACCACACAGGACCTGACACCCAGCAGATCACTACACCACACAGGACCTGACACCCAGTAGATCACTACACCTCACAGGACCTGACACCACACAGGACCTGACACCCAGTAGATCACTACACCACACAGGACCTGACACCACACAGGACCTGACACCCACAGATCACTACACCACACAGGACCTGACACCACACAGGACCTGACACCCAGTAGATCACTACACCACACAGGACCTGACACCCAGTAGATCACTACACCCACAGGACCTGACACCACACAGGACCTGACACCCAGCAGATCACTACACCACACAGGACCTGACACCACACAGGACCTGACACCCAGCAGATCACTACACCACACAGGACCTGACACCACACAGGACCTGACACCACACAGGACCTGACACCACACAGGACCTGACACCCAGTAGATCACTACACCACACAGGACCTGACACCACACAGGACCTGACACCCAGTAGATCACTACACCTCACAGGACCTGACACCACACAGGACCTGACACCCAGTAGATCACTACACCACACAGGACCTGACACCACACAGGACCTGACACCCAGCAGATCACTACACACCAGGACCTGACACCCGTAGATCACTACACCACAGGACCTGACACCCAGTAGATCACTACACCACACAGGACCTGACACCCAGTAGATCACTACCCACACAGGCCTGACCAGACCCAGCAGATCACTACACCACACAGGACCTGACACCCAGTAGATCACTCACCACACAGGACCTGACACCACCAGCCTGACACCCAGTAGATCACTACACACACAGGACCTGACACCCAGTAGATCACTACACCACACAGGACCTGACACCCAGTGATCACTACACACAAGCCTGACACCCAGTAGATCACTACACCTCACAGGACCTGACACCACACAGGACCTGACACCCAGTAGATCACTACACCCACAGGACCTGACACCCAGTAGATCACTACCCACAGGACCTGACACCACAGGACCTGACACCCAGCATACTACACCACACAGGACCTGACACCCAGTAGATCACTACACCACACAGGACCTGACACCCAGTAGATCACACACACCACAGGACCTACACCACACAGGACCTGACACCCAGTAGATCACTACACCACACAGACCTGACACCCAGTAGATCACTACACCTCACAGGACCTGACACCACACAGGACCTGACACCCAGTAGATCACTACACCACACAGGACCTGACACCACACAGGACCTGACACCACACAAGACCTGACACCACACAGGACCTGACACCACAGGACCTGACACCACACAGGACCTGACACCACACAGGACCTGACACCACACAAGACCTGACACCACACAGTATATCATGCATCATACAGCCAATATTGGAAGTGTACGTTGGTGAGACGAGATCTATCGCTTGAGTTACCGGGCCGGGGAGCGCGCGCACCTGCCTGTACTCACCTGTACGCACTCACCTAGAGGCTGTCATCTGGATGTACTCACCTAGAGGCTGTCATCTTGATGTACTCACCTAGAGGCTGTCATCTGGATGTACTCACCTAGAGGCTGTCATCTGGATGTACTCACCTAGAGGCTGTCATCTGGACGTGCTCACCTAGAGGCTGTCATCTGGACGTACTCACCTAGAGGCTGTCATCTGGATGTACTCACCTAGAGGCTGTCATCTAGACTTACTCACCTAGAGGCTGTCATCTGGATGTACTCACCTAGAGGCTGTCATCTGGATGTACTCACCTAGAGGCTGTCATCTGGATGTACTCACCTAGAGGCTGTCATCTAGACTTACTCACCTAGAGGCTGTCATCTGGATGTACTCACCTAGAGGCTGTCATCTAGACTTACTCACCTAGAGGCTGTCATCTGGATGTACTCACCTACAGGCTGTCATCTAGACTTACTCACCTAGAGGCTGTCATCTAGACTTACTCACCTAGAGGCTGTCATCTGGATGTACTCACCTAGAGGCTGTCATCTAGACTTACTCACCTAGAGGCTGTCATCTGGATGTACTCACTTAGAGGCTGTCATCTAGACTTACTCACCTAGAGGCTGTCATCTGGATGTACTCACCTAGAGGCTGTCATCTAGACTTACTCACCTAGAGGCTGTCATCTGGATGTACTCACCTAGAGGCTGTCATCTGGATGTACTCACCTAGAGGCTGTCATCTAGACTTACTCACCTAGAGGCTGTCATCTGGATGTACTCACCTAGAGGCTGTCATCTGGATGTACTCACCTAGAGGCTGTCATCTGGACGTATTCCCCTAGAGGCTGTCATCTGGATGTACTCACCTAGAGGCTGTCATCTAGACTTACTCACCTAGAGGCTGTCATCTGGATGTACTCATCTAGAGGCTGTCATCTGGACGTACTCCCCTAGAGGCTGTCATCTGGATGTACTCACCTAGAGGCTGTCATCTAGACTTACTCACCTAGAGGCTGTCATCTGGATGTACTCCCCTAGAGGCTGTCATCTAGACTTACTCACCTAGAGGCTGTCATCTGGATGTACTCCCCTAGAGGCTGTCATCTAGACTTACTGACCTAGATGCTGTCATCTGTATGTACTCACCTAGAGGCTGTCATCTAGACTTACTCACCTAGAGGCTGTCATCTGGATGTACTCACCTAGAGGGTCATCTGGATGTACTCACCTAGAGGCTGTCATCTGGATGTACTCACCTAGAGGCTGTCATCTGGATGTACTCACCTAGAGGCTGTCATCTGGATGTACTCACCTAGAGGCTGTCATCTGGATGTACTCACCTAGAGGCTGTCATCTGGATGTACTCACCTAGAGGCTGTCATCTGGATGTACTCCCCTAGAGGCTGTCATCTAGACTTACTCACCTAGAGGCTGTCATCTGGATGTACTCACCTAGAGGCTGTCATCTGGACGTACTCACCTAGAGGCTGTCATCTAGACTTACTCACCTAGAGGCTGTCATCTGGATGTACTCACCAAGAGGCTGTCATCTGGATGTACTCACCTAAAGCTGTCATCTAGACTTACTCCCCTAGATGCTGTCATCTGGATGTACTCCCCTAGAGGCTGTCATCTGGATGTACTCACCTAGAGGCTGTCATCTAGACTTACTCACCTAGAGGCTGTCATCTGGATGTACTCCCCTAGAGGCTGTCATCTAGACTTACTCACCTAGATGCTGTCATCTGGATGTACTCCCCTAGAGGCTGTCATCTGGATGTACTCACCTAGAGGCTGTCATCTGGATGTACTCACCTAGAGGCTGTCATCTGGATGTACCCCCTAGAGGCTGTCATCTAGATGTACTCACCTAGAGGCTGTCATCTGGATGTACTCCCCTAGATGCTGTCATCTGGATGTACTCCCCTAGATGCTGTCATCTGGATGTACTCACCTAGATGCTGTCATCTGGATGTACTCCCCTAGAGGCTGTCATCTGGATGTACTCCCCTAGAGGCTGTCATCTGGATGTACTCCCCTTAGAGGCTGTCATCTGTATGTACTCACCTAGAGGCTGTCATCTCTTACTCACCTAGAGGCTGTCATCTGGATGTACTCACCTAGAGGCTGTCATCTGGATGTACTCACCTAGAGGCTGTCATCTGGATGTACTCACCTAGAGGCTGTCATCTGGACGTACTCACCTAGAGGCTGTCATCTGGATGTACTCACCTAGAGGCTGTCATCTAGACTTACTCACCTAGAGGCTGTCATCTGGATGTACTCACCTAGAGGCTGTCATCTGGATGTACTCACCTAGAGGCTGTCATCTGGATGTACTCACCTAGAGGCTGTCATCTAGACTTACTCACCTAGAGGCTGTCATCTGGATGTACTCACCTAGAGGCTGTCATCTAGACTTACTCACCTAGAGGCTGTCATCTGGATGTACTCACCTACAGGCTGTCATCTAGACTTACTCACCTAGAGGCTGTCATCTAGACTTACTCACCTAGAGGCTGTCATCTGGATGTACTCACCTAGAGGCTGTCATCTAGACTTACTCACCTAGAGGCTGTCATCTGGATGTACTCACTTAGAGGCTGTCATCTAGACTTACTCACCTAGAGGCTGTCATCTGGATGTACTCACCTAGAGGCTGTCATCTAGACTTACTCACCTAGAGGCTGTCATCTGGATGTACTCACCTAGAGGCTGTCATCTGGATGTACTCACCTAGAGGCTGTCATCTAGACTTACTCACCTAGAGGCTGTCATCTGGATGTACTCACCTAGAGGCTGTCATCTGGATGTACTCACCTAGAGGCTGTCATCTGGACGTACTCCCCTAGAGGCTGTCATCTGGATGTACTCACCTAGAGGCTGTCATCTAGACTTACTCCCTAGAGGCTGTCATCTGGATGTACTCATCTAGAGGCTGTCATCTGGACGTACTCCCCTAGAGGCTGTCATCTGGATGTACTCACCTAGAGGCTGTCATCTAGACTTACTCACCTAGAGGCTGTCATCTGGATGTACTCCCCTAGAGGCTGTCATCTAGACTTACTCACCTAGAGGCTGTCATCTGGATGTACTCCCCTAGAGGCTGTCATCTAGACTTACTGACCTATGCTGTCATCTGTATGTACTCACCTAGAGGCTGTCATCTAGACTTACTCACCTAGAGGCTGTCATCTGGATGTACTCACCTAGAGGCTGTCATCTGGATGTACTCACCTAGAGGCTGTCATCTGGATGTACTCACCTAGAGGCTGTCATCTGGATGTACTCACCTAGAGGCTGTCATCTGGATGTACTCACCTAGAGGCTGTCATCTGGATGTACTCACCTAGAGGCTGTCATCTGGATGTACTCCCCTAGAGGCTGTCACCTAGACTTANTATATATATATATATATATATATATATATATATATATATATATATATATATACACATATACATATAGCGCTCCTATTGCTCTTACGAGGCAGCACCTATTGGTCCATTCGAGGCAGCTCCTATTGGCCCACACAAGGCAGTTCCTATTGATTCATACGAAGCAGTTCCTATTGGCCCATACGAAGCAGCTGCTATATCATATCCACCCTAACTCATATATATATTTCTAACCTATGCTTGAAACAATCCAACAATCCCAGTGTTACCAGCAATTCGTTCCATCAATCAACAACCCAGTTTCCAAACCAATATTTACCCAGGACTTTCCTGAATCTAGCCTCATTCAATTCATAGCCATCGAATGGTGTTGTATCTAATTTATTATACTAAATTACCTTGATAGAGTGACACGTTGCGATCATTGGTCCAAGACAGACAGCCCAGGACACGCTGTAGTTCACCAGGGCGGTAGTTCCTTGGAGCTCCAGCCTCTCCAAACACCTCCCAGACCAGTGATTATTACACCAGACGGAGACGAGGTTCCGTGAGGCACTATGGTGCACTGTCACTATGGTGCACTGTCACTATGTGGCACTGTCACTATGGTGCACTGTCACTATGGTGCACTGTCACTATGGTGCACTGTCACTATGGTGCACTGTCACTATGGTGCACTGTCACTATGTGGCACTGTCACTATGGGCACTGTCACTATGGTGCACTGTCACTATGGTGCACTGTCACTATGGTGCACTGTCACTATGGTGCACTGTCACTATGGTGCACTGTCACTATGGTGCACTGTCACTATGGTGCACTGTCACTATGGTGCACTGTCACTATGGTGCACTGTCACTATGGTGCACTGTCACTATGGTGCACTGTCACTATGGTGCACTGTCACTATGGTGCACTGTCACTATGTGGCACTGTCACTATGGTGCACTGTCACTATGGTGCACTGTCACTATGGTGCACTGTCACTATGGTGCACTGTCACTATGGTGCACTGTCACTATGGTGCACTGTCACTATGTGGCACTGTCACTATGGTGCACTGTCACTATGTGGCACTGTCACTATGGTGCACTGTCACTATGGTGCACTGTCACTATGGTGCACTGTTACTATGTGGCACTGTCACTATGGTGCACTGTCACTATGGTGCACTGTCACTATGTGGCACTGTCACTATGGTGCACTGTCACTATGGTGCACTGTCACTATGGTGCACTGTCACTATGTGGCACTGTCACTATGGTGCACTGTCACTATGGTGCACTGTCAAAATGTGGCACTGTCACTATGGTGCACTGTCACTATGGTGCACTGTCACTATGGTGCACTGTCACTATGGTGCACTGTCACTATGGTGCACTGTCACTATGGTGCACTGTCACTATGTGACACTGTCACTATGGTGCACTGTCACTATGGTGCACTGTCACTATGGTGCACTGTCACTATGGTGCACTGTCACTATGGTGTACTGTCACTATGGTGCACTGTCACTATGGTGCACTGTCACTATGGTGCACTGTCACTATGGTGCACTGTCACTATGGTGCACTGTCACTATGGTGCACTGTCACTATGGTGCACTGTCACTATGTGGCATTACGGTGCATTGAGTCAGTATAGGGTATTACTGTGGCAGTATGCGACACAGTGAGTCATTATGGTGTACTGTGAAGCAGCATGAGTCACCATGCCAGAGAGAGGTCAGCTGGACCACAGTCATAACATCCTCTGTAATGTTGGTAACTCTTCTCGGGAACACTGTGGCGAGTACACACACACACACGCGCGCGCGCACACACACCACACACACACACACACACACACACAACACACACACACACACACACACACACACACCACACACACACACACACACACACACACACATATATAAGTTGGAAACTCAGATGAGTCACAGAGATGTTAGGAAGTTTTCTTTTAGCGTGAGAGTAGTGGGAAAATGGAATGCACTTAAGGAACAGGTTATGGAAGCAAATACTATTCATAATTTTAAAACCAGGTATGATAGGGAAATGGGATAGGAGTCATTGCTGTAAACAACTGATGCTCGAAAGGCGGGATCCAAGAGTCAATGCTCGATCCTGCAGACACATATAGGTGAGTACATATAGGTGAGTACAAACACACACACACACACACACACACACACACAACACACCACACACACACACCACACACACACACACACACACACACACACACACACACACACGCACACACACACACGCACACGCACACACACACACAGTGTGTGGTGCTGCTGTGCGTGCGTGCATGTGTGGGTGTGCGTGCGTGAGAAGCACCAAACTCACAGGCAATAATCAGTGCAGCGATAAAGAAAAGAATTGTTTAAATATACAACAAAGATGGAGTCGCAACCTTGGCATGTGTGACGTCACGGGGAGGGTGAAGGGTGACGTCACGGGAAGGGTGAAGTGTGACGTCACTGGGAGTCTGAAGGGTGACGTCACGGGAAGGGTGACGTCACTAGTAGTAAGAGTTGGTGACGTCAAATAAACCAAACTAAACCTTGAGTATGAAGAGTGACATGAAAATGGCACGGTAAACGTGAGGTGAGTAAAGCCACACCTGAAGCCCCCCCACACCCGCCACACCTGAAGCCCCCACACCCGCCATACCTGAAGCCCCCACACCCGCCCCACCTGAAGCCCCCACACCCGCCACACCTGAAACCCCACACCCGCCATACCTGAAGCCCCCACACCCGCCCCACCTGAAGCCCCCCATACCCGACACACCTGAAGCCCCACACCCGCGTCAACCACTGGAGAACACCTACACACAAACCTGAGCGTGAGAGGGCAACCCGTCCTCACAGCAGATCCATTACCACGAGAACACCCACCACCACCACCCCCCCCCCACCACCACCACTCCCCCCCTCCCCACCACCACCACCACTCCACCCCCCCCCCCACCACCACTACACATCAAACCACCAGGTTACTTATCTAGATATTTGTGATGGTCTGAGAGCATATTACGATTTCACTAATAGTCTACATGTAAACTGGCAAGTGAACCTTTGTCGTAAACAGATTATTCTCACGTTAAAAATGTTACATTATATTATATCAAGTTATATTATAAATCGTTGTTTTAAAATATAAAAAGTGTCAGTTGAAATTTTTTTTTAAGAATCTGGTTTTCTGTAAACGGAATTCGTGGGTACACTGAAATAGTTTTTGAATTCCATCGTCAATAATACATCGTATTAACGTAACTAAACGGAATGAAGTCTAACCTAAATTAGCCAAACCTTAACCTAAAGTAACCTTAACCTAACCTAAACCATGGGTAGAGAGTAGATAATAGCACAAATTATGTAGTCATTCGCAATCCATTCCCTTGAGAGGATCTCCTCCCTGAGGACAGGTTGTGGGAGAGCACTACACACTGACGTGTGTGGACGCCCGTATGTGCTGACACACGAGTCACAGCTGCTCCAAACACAACAGTCTTAGCTTAGCTTCAAACACACACACATCGTGTCAGCAATGTGGACAGCCCGCCTGGTGTCAGCAAGGCGGATAGCCCACCTGGTGTCAGCAAGAGGGACAGCCCGCCTGGTGTCAACAAGACGGACAGCTCGCCTGGTGTCAGCAAGACGGACAGCCCGCCTGGTGTCAGCAAGGTGGAAAGCCCGCTTGGTGTCAGCAAGGTGGACAGCCCGCCTGGTGTCAGCAAGGGGGACAGCCCGCCTGGTGTCAGCAAGGTGGACAGCCCGCTTGGTGTCAGCAAGACGGACAGCCCGCCTGGTGTCAGCAAGGTGGACAGCCCGCTTGGTGTCAGTGTTGATACCTGGTTGATACCTGGTTGATGGGGTTCTGGGAGTTCTTCTACTCCCCAAGCCCGGCCCGAGGCCAGGCTCGACTTGTGAGAGTTTGATCCACCAGGCTGTTGCTTGGAGCGGCCCGCAGAGCCACATACCCACCACAGCCCGGCTGATCCGGGACTTCTCTTAGGAAACAGTCCAGTTTTCTCTTGAAGATGTCCACGGTTGTTCCGGCAATATTTCTTATAGTCGCTGGGAGGACGTTGAACAACCGCGGACCTCTGATGTTTATACAGTGTTCTCTGATTGTGCCTATGGCACCTCTGCTCTTCACTGGATCAATCTTGCATTTTCTTCCATATCGTTCACTCCAGTACGTTGTTATTTTACTGTGTAGATTTGGGACCTGGCCCTCCAGTATTTTCCACGTGTATATTATTTGGTATCTCTCTCGTCTCCTTTCTAGAGAGTACATTTGGAGAGCTTTGAGACGATCCCAATAATTTAGGTGTTTTATCTCGTCTATGCGTGCCGTATATGTTCTCTGTATTCCCTCTATTTCAGCAATCTCTCCTGCTCTGAAGGGGGAAGTGAGTACTGAGCAGTATTCGAGACGGGACAACACAAGTGACTTGAAGAGTACAACCATTGTGATGGGATCCCTGGATTTGAAAGTTCTCGTAATCCATCCGATCATTTTTCTGGCTGATGCGATATTTGCTTGGTTATGCTCCCTAAACGTTAGATCGTCGGACATCATTATTCCCAAATCCTTGACATGCTGTTTTTCTACTATGGGAAGATTTGATTGGGTTTTGTACCCTGTATTATGTTTCAGATCCTCATTTTTGCCGTACCTGAGTACCTGAAATTTATCACTGTTAAACATCATATTATTTTCTGCTGCCCAATCGAAAACTTTGTTGACATCTGTTTGTAGTTTTTCAATGTCTTCAGCAGAGGTAATTTTCATGCTGATTTTTGTGTCATCTGCGAAGGATGACACGAAGCTGTGACGTGTATTTTTGTCTATATCAGATATGAGAATAAGGAACAGTAGCGGTGCAAGGACTGTACCTTGAGGTACAGAGCTTTTAACATCGCTTGGACTCGATTTTATCTGATTGACTGTTACTCTTTGTGTTCTGTTCGACAGGAAATTGAGTATCCAGCGTCCTACTTTTCCAGTTATTCCCATTGACCTCATTTTGTGAGCTATCACCCCATGGTCACATTTGTCGAAAGCCTTTGCAAAGTCTGTGTATACAACATCTGCATTTTGCTTTTCTTCTAGGGCTTCTGTGATTTTGTCATAGTGGTTGAGTAACTGTGACAGACAGGATCTTCCCGCTCTAAATCCATGTTGTCCTGGATTGTGCAATTCATTGTTTTCCATAAAACTAGAAATTTGATTCCTAATCACTCTTTCAAACACTTTTATTATGTGTGATGTTAGTGCAACTGGCCTATAATTTTTGCCAAGGCTTTACTCCCCCCTTGTGCAACGGAGCTATATCTGCAGATTTAAGTGCTGCTGGTATCTCCCCTGTATCCAGGCTCTTTCTCCATATTACGCTGAGTGCTCTCGCTACTGGTACTTTACATTTCTTTATGAATATTGAATTCCATGAGTCAGGCCCAGGGGCTGAGTGCATGGGCATATTGTCAATTTCTCTTTCAAAGTCTTCCGAGTTTGTGGTAATATCCGTTATATTATCTGCAGCTTGAATGTCATTCATAAAGAAGCTGTCTGGGTCATCAACTTTCATGTTGTTAATTGGTGTGCTAAACATAGCCTCATACTGGCTTCTTAGAATTTCACTAATCTCTTTGTTGTCCTCTGTGTACGTACCTTCATTTGTAATTAACGGTCCAATACTGGTCGAGGTTTTGGATTTTGATTTAGCGTATGTGAAAAAATATTTCGGATTTTTCCTTATCTCTTGTATAGCTCTCTGTTCCAATTCCATTTCCTCAGACTCATATGATCGCTTCAACGTTTGTTCTATTTCTTCGATCTCCCTGCTTAGGCTTATTTTCCTTGCTTGTGATAGTTGTGTCTGCCGAAGCATTTCCGTAATTTTTTTCCTTCTCCTGTACAGTCGTCTGCGTTCTCTTTCTAGAGTGTTCCTCTTTCTGCCCCTCCTCACCGGCACGTGCTTCAAGCAGACCTTGTAAGCTTCAGCTGTCAGTTGAGCTATTCCCTGTGTGGGAGTTTTGTCGCTTAAGACCGTCTCCCATTGAATGGTTGAAAGGTCTACATTTATTTTTTCCCAGTCAATCCTCTTATTGTTGAAATTGAATTGATTGAATATTCCTTCTCGCTTGTTGGGTCTCTTAGATCTACTACCGTTATTTATGCTAGTTCGCACTTCAATGAGCTTATGGTCTGAGTATGAAGTATCTGAGATTGTTATGTCTCTGATTAGTTCATCATTGTTTGTGAATAACAAGTCTAGTGTGTTTTCGTTCCTAGTTGGTTCTGTAATCTGTTGATTGAGCGAGAATTTGTCACAGAATCTCAAAAGTTCTCTGACCTGTGGCTGGTTATTTCCCGGGTCATTCCCTGCTATGATATTTGTGTTTGCCATTCTCCATCTTAGACTCGGTAAATTGAAATCTCCAAGGAAGATAATATCTGGACACGCATGACACGCATGGACACGCAGTGTAACACGCATGACCCCCCCCCCCTTGAGTTCACACCCAGGGAAGCCTTCTCCAAGAGGAGAAGCCCAGATGACCTCCGGATTATCTTGTATGTTGATTAAAAAATTCCTGGGTTAGTCTTAGCTAGTTTCAAGTATGTAATATTTCATGATACTCTTGTCAAACATTGCAATGGAATTAGACCCCAGATTCTTATGTGTAAACGTCCATGGATCTCCCCCTTCTAGCCAGGTCAGAGGTCAGTCACACACGTAATTAATAATTCCTCTCTTGAACAGTGTATGGTGACTGTCAAACAAGTTTAATGAAAATTCTTAAGTGGTTGTGCATGTGTGGCCCGACCTTTTTTGAGGTAGGTAGCAACAGCAAATCTCCCCCTCCCCCCTCTTGGGGTGTATATATTGGTCCTATAGCAGATTTAGAGACAGAGTGCAGGACACTGGGTTCAAGAGAGGGTCTGTGAAGAACATCCCAACCTGAATCCACAGGATGGACAGACAGAGGTCTTAAGGTAACATCAAACACAAGTTTCAACCGAAATCATGTCTATGACTCTCATTTATCACACTAGCATATAATAAAAGAGTTTAATAATTATTTTTATCCTAAATATATTGGGTTAAAAAATAAAAAAATATATTTTTTGTTAATTTTTTCTTCAATATTTTTTTTTTTCAGGGAATTTGCATGGAACTTATATACCTTACTGAACATGTGCCTGTCTGTAAGGGTGCCAATTTTGGAGGAAATCGGTGGATGTCAACCTCAGCACAGGTGGTAGCGTCTTCATTTTACTCAGGTAAAAAAATTACCACTACAAGCTCAATATACTTTATCATTTATAATTTAATTTACATGAAACCTATACCTTACATGAAGAGTTTCTGCCTCTACAATCGGCAGTAATTATTTTTTCCTAACTTCATTGATTGATTTGATAAATATTTGTATACATAATAATGTTGAATAATATATGTGAGGGTATTACAACAATTTTATTAGTCAAACTAAACATATATTTAATAAAAATATTACTGAGAATCCTCTATTATATGCTTTTGGGATAGCTGAGTGTCATAGAAATGATTTCAGTTGACACTTGGGTTTGCATACGTAATAGTGAAAAATGATAAAAATTAATTGAAATATATATTTTTTCTCCTTTTCTATTTAGGCTGCGATGCTGAAACTTGGACCAGTTGGAGC
>WNGS01001254.1:4268-18220 GCA_020271785.1 Procambarus virginalis | reverse complement strand
TCATGTGTAAATCGGAGTACTGACTCTCTCTAGATGGCTTTTTAGATCAATTAGTTCATCTGAGTCTTTTACTATTACGAATATGTCATCTACATAACGGCAATATACAGTTGGTTTTGTCTTCTACTGAAGACTCTGTCTTCGATGGTTCCCATATAAAAATTAGCAAATAAAACTCCTAAGGGGGAGCCCATTGCCACTCCGTCTTTTGTAGATACATGTCTCCTTGTGGACTGACGAAAGGGGCTTCCTTTGTACAGGCTTCGAGAAGACTTTTCATGTGTGGCTCAGGTATGTCTAATTTGGGGGTGCTCTCGTCTCTGTATACTCTGTCCAGTATCATTCCTATGGTTGTGTCGACTAGGACGTTGATAAATTGGGATTCGACGTCCTGGGAAGCAATGATTCCGTCGGGCTGGGTAGATTTGTTTAATTCTAGGAAATCTGCTGATGATTGTAGACAATACTTACTTGGAGTGTATGGAGTTAGGAGTTCGTTAGGTCTTTTTGCCAGGTGATATGTTGGAGTTGGTATTGGGCTGATTATTGGGCGTATATATATATATATATATATATATATATATATATATATATATATATATATATATATATATATATATATATATATATTGTGACGGTAACGAGTTGGAAATGGTGGTCGGCAGTCTTCCAACTAGCAGGTGTCAGTGCTGGGCCACATATAATATATAAAAAAAAGAAAAGGAAAAAAAAGAGAAAAAAAAGAATAACTGCGTGATTGGTAATCTGTGGTAAGGTCAGAAATATAAAAGACAATAATAAACAATGGGTTTTAATAACAATAAAAAACACAAATTGAAACAAATGCAAAATCTTTGCTTACTGGTAAAAAATGTCAAGTGGAAAAAAATACATAAACATGAAATAGATTACGTTAATGGGGAGGAGAATTGACATACAAAAGTAAATAAAATATGAATGCTGGAATATATGCACTAACTATAAACCTCAATTTGACCACACAAGGTGAGTCACTTAGGTGTTCATAGCTTGAGAGCACACGATATTCTGGCTGGCAGAAACGCAAGGGACTCCAACAATAACTGGCGAGGACTTGTGATTGGCGAGGAACCGGAGTGGAGTGTTGGTTGGCGGCCAATGAGGAAGCTGGATGACCGCAAGTCGCTAGTTAGGCAGTTGAAGGGTTCGACGCGTCGACCAGGTGCGTACAGCAGGTGCTGGAGTGGGGGGAGGAGGGAGTTGCTGGTACGAGTGGCTATCTTATATATACGTTTAGCCACTACAAAACGTATCTTGTATATTGATGAGGACGGGATGAGACACAGAAATAGCAGGCTAAATCTCTGACAAGAGATTATCGTCACAACTCTCCCCCGAAGCCTGCTGTTTCGGGTGAATCATGTCCACTGGAGGTAGAGTGGGAGGTGGAGCTGCCTCTACCTCATGCACTCTGGAGAGGGCGTCAGCGATGATGTTATCAGGCCCCTTGATGTAGCAGATCTTTAAATTGAAGCCTTGAAGATATAAAGCCCATCGCAGCAGACGTTGGTTATTAAATTGGGCTTGATGTAAGAATCTCAGAGGGTTGTGGTCCGAATAGATGGTAGTGGACCTAGCACCGTGCAGATATGGTGCAAAGTGTTGTAAGCTCAGGACGATGGACAGGAGTTCCTTCTCTATAGTACTGTAGTTCTTCTGATGAGGCTTCAACTTGCAACTGTAGTAGCTGACAAGTAGAACCTCCTCGCCTCGCTGCTGCATTAAGACACTTCCGATGCCGGTACCACTGGCGTCGACATGGAGGATGAAAGGCTTCTTGATATCTGGTGAGGCGAGAATGGGATTAGAACAGAGGAGGAATTTGAGTTGTTCGAATGCAACGGTTTGCTCTCTGGTCCAATTATACCGTTGCTTGGGACTGGTTAAGGTGATTAATGGGGTTGCAACAGTGCTAAAATTCTTCACAAACCTACGGTAATAGGAAGCAAGACCAAGGAAGCGCAGGAGCTGCTTCCTGGTAGTAGGCTGTGGATACTGTTGGATTGCTTGAATGTGATGTTTAACGGAGCCAGGCTGCCACTCCCTATAACATGACCCAGGTACCGCACTTTACCTTTCGCGAAGGTGGACTTGCCCAAATGATGGTGAGGCCGGCTTTCAGGAGCTTGTAGAACAATCGTTGTAGCTGGAGCAGGTGTTCGCTCCAGGTGTTGGATGCTACACGATGTCGTCCAAATAGGCGTAGGTGTTTTCCAAGCCCTGGATGACGCGGTTGACAGCTCTCTGAAAGGTGGCTGGGGCATTGCAGAGTCCAAAGGGAAGGCGATTGTACCTGTAGAGACCAAACGGGGTTATAAAGGCGGACAGTACCTTAGCTCGCTCCGTTAAACTCACCTGGTAGTAGCCCTTTAGTAGGTCTACCTGAGACAGGTAGCGGGCATTACCAATGGCATCCAAAATGTCGTCTACCTGGGTATTGGGTAGGCGTCCTTCACTGTGACCTGGTTCAACTTCCTATAATCCGTACACAGACGGATTTTGCCGTGAGGTTTGGGTACCAGGATGCATGGTGAGGCCAGGGGACTCACAGGGGGTAGCCAGTCCATGGTCCAAGAGATACTGTACCTCAGCCCGCATGACTTCCGTTTTGCTCGGGCTGATTCGGTAGAATGGTTGGCGAATCGGCTGGGTGTCAGGTAGCAGTTGGATGTCGTGCCGAGTTACAGTACACTCTTGGGGGTCATCTCGAAACAACTCTTGATATTCTCTGACGAGTTTGATTAGTGAGCACTATTATCGTCCTGAAAATGATGTTGAAGGTTAGTAAGGATTTCCGAGTTAGAGAGCGCTGTCTCAGTGTCAGTGCTCTCGGAAGGAGAAGCAGGGAAGGTCTCACTGTGGCTGTATGGACCTGTAAATGAGGTGAAATTGGTTAACACAGTGGGAGGAACCCCATGGTAGGGCTTGAGTAAATTAATGTGGCACAGCTGGGTCTTCCGCCGCCTATCGGGGGTCTCGAGAACGTAGTTGAAGTTGTTCCGGCACTCCTTAACACGGTAGGGTCCTGAGAACCTGTTCTGTAAAGGAGAACGGGATAGGGAAATAGGCAAGCACTAAGTTCNGTTATTATACATTGTATGGGCATTTTGTGAAAATTATGTTTGTGAAATTGTGTATTTTTAGCGAAAACACATTTTTGATTGTCTAAATTCATATGCATTTTGATATATTTGTGCAAATACCATACTTTGTGCAAATGCCATACTCTGAGTGTACATGCAATATTGTGTAAATGGTATATTTTTGTGTGTGCAACTGATATATTTTGTATGTAAATGTCATAATTTTGTCTATAAATGACATATTTTTTGTGTGATGGTATATTGTGAGTGTAAATAATATATTTTGTGCATAAATGGCATATTTGGTGTGTAAATGCCGTATTTTCTGTGTATGGCATAAATTACATCTGATTAATGGGAAATGGTGGCAAAAAAACTAGGCTATTCCCTATGAATGTATAGGTTGTGAAGTATGTGTAGGTATGTAGGCTTGTATTTGCGAGTGTTGGTTTAGAAACAAGTTACCTGATTTTCGTAGCAAGACTAGGATTTTTTTTTTAGGTGTAGAAATGATTAGTCTATGAATATAGTGGCTAGCATCCGGATGAGTTGCTAGATGGAAGAATTGAGGTGCGACATTTGAATAGCTATTTGATGGATGTGAGGACAGTTGACTAGCCTATGAACACAGCTACTAATCCGCTGTGCTGCCAGATGTGTGGTAACTACTTGTGGATTATAGTACGATATCTAGCTATAGGGTTTCATAATTGCTGTTGTGTAAAACTAGGATGAGAGCTATTTATTAAAACTATTAATGTAAACTATTACTTTAAGTGGGATCCCTTGGTTGTTTTAAGCATAAGGTGAACATGAATAGGATGAGATTGGGTGGAAATATATAGGAGCTGCCTTGTATGGGCCAATAGGACTTCTGCAGTTGCCTTTATTCTCTATGTTCAGCTCGCCTGCTATGCTGCCAGATGTACGATTCTGCTTAAATTGCAGTACGACATTGGGGTTTCTGTTTTACTTTTGCACTTATTACCGAATAATAATTACAGTTGTGGATGATTAAAATGTATATTCTTAAACCTCTGATTAGGTTAGGTGGGGATGGTTAGTCATTTTTGAATAATAATATGCTAGTAGGACGCTAAAGGCCGCATTGGCCATCTGGTGACGTCACACATAGTTTGACAAGTCAGGTGCTGTGATACCTTGACACTTATATGTTAATGGCCAACAATACCTCATCCCTATACCCGAGGTCGCTTTTCGTGATGTCACTAAACAATGTCAGCAACTGGTCTGTAGAATGTATTTGTTTGTTATATAAATAAGTTAGGTTAGGTTAGGTTAGGATGGTTTGATCGGGTTTATGAATAACAGAAAAATAGGAGCAATGAGCGAAAATACGAGCCAATGTAGCGAATATCGCCTATGATGTTACAGAGTACAGTTAAGGTATTGGTAGTGATTAAGAGTTCACACTTATGTGTGAACCTCCTATAGGACCGGCATTAGCACGTTGGCTGGGAGCTCATTGGGTGGCTTACAGCGCATTGGGATGATGACGTCAGAAAAGAAGGTGACTGCAGAAGGTCTTATTTTAAAACATGAGAGACTTGCTTTTACTGAATGAATATTTGAATTTGTTATATGCTACAGTAAGGTGTAGGGGAGGCATGTTTTTGAGCGAATGTGAGATGTGCATATATATTTATGTACGTGCATATATATTTATGTACATACATTTATATTTATGCGTTATGAAGCAATATTGGATTAGTACTGAAATCGCATTGAAGTCACCATGCCTGGCAGGAGACTGTTTTCATACAAATGGATGATAGTAGGTTTTCATTTTTATTTGTCCTATGCTCAATAAGCAATCTCTGAAGAAAAGATCGACAAAGCTTAAATTACATTCTCCAGAAAGGCGAAGAAATAGATGTGACATGATAGAGCTGCGAATGATTGGACATGATAAAGGGATATTCATAGGCTATTAAAATTATCAACACTAGACAGAATATGAAACAATGGGCATAAATTGCAATGAATTTTAGATTTAGGAAAAAGACCTGGGTAAATACTGGTTCTGTAACAGGGTTTGAACTCATTTCTTATGTTAATATGAAATCTTAGCTATAAAATGATCTTAGACAATGGGAAACAGTACAGTAATACCTGATTGAGAAAAAACGAGCATATAATGGTTAGCGCCATTGAACATTAGGCTTGACAGAAGACAGCATTTGAATCCCCCTTGATATAAATATAGAAAGTGGGAATACTATAACAGAAAACGGGCTTATTAGGGAAGATGAAGACAGGGTGACGTCATTAACCATTAGCGATGCCTGTGCACGGGTCACCGGGGTAACGAAAAACACACGACACAACTCGGTGCAGTCAAATCTCACCGGGGCAACGAAAAACACACGACTCAAATCGGTGCAGTCAAATCTCACGGGGCAACGAAAAACACACGACACAACTCGGTGCAGTCAAATCTCACCGGGGCAACGAACGAAAACACAACGACACAACTCGGTGCAGTCAAATCTCACCGGGGCAACGAAAAACACACGACACAACTCGGTGCAGTCAAATCTCACCGGGGCAACGAAAAAACACACGACACAACTCGTGCAGTCAAATCTCACCGGGGCAACGAAAACACACGACACAACTCGGTGCAGTCAAATCTCACCGGGGCAACGAAAAACACACGACTCAAATCGGTGCAGTCAAATCTCACCGGGGCAACGAAAAACACACGACACAACTCGGTGCAGTCAAATCTCACCGGGGCAACGAAAAACACACGACACAACTCGGTGCAGTCAAATCTCACCGGGGCAACGAAAAACCACCGACTCAAATCGGTGCAGGTGAAAAAAGCAAAATTGCACCGATTGTGTCTTCTTACACTACTCACACGGTCTGGACAACTATGCCATGACATGGTAAAAGGATTACGACCTTTGGTACTACTGCATCCTTTAGTATTCCTGAGGCTTCCACTGAGCTAGAGACTTCCACACGTACCAGAGATTCACACAATTTCCCGCACCCCCCCCCCCCATGACTCTGGATCTGTGTTCTAGGAATGTTCTCCCTCTGAAGCTCGTCTTTCAATACACAGTTATCTTAATTTGACCGTCTTCTTGGCGTTGGGAAGCCTTAGGAGGACGGCCTGAGTAATCACTCTATGGTGATACATTAATGAACAAATCCGTAGGAGTCGGCCATATCACACACTAGAAATTGAAGAGACGACAACGTTTCGGTCCGTCCTGGACCATTATCAAGTCTATTGTGACAATCAACTTGATAATGGTCCTGGACGGACCAAAACGTCGTCGTCTCTTAAATTTCTAGTGTGTAGTTTGGTCAACAATTTTCAAAAGTACTTGTTTTATCTAAGCCTAAATGTTTTTACTGCACTGTACTATATTATCTGCTAAGAGAATAATATCTATGAATAATACTCGATTAAAATGTTTTAGCCTATTTACTGTGATGTTATTTTCCTGTAATAATTTAAACATTTCCCGCATATATGCTTGTGGGGAAATTAAAATATTTTATTATTTAAAATTATAATGTCCTCTGATGATTTATAAACTTTAATTAAATAATGTGGCATTCTTCTTGCTTTATGACTGTATAACATGAGTTCTATAGAGAGTTTTTGTATGACATATTTCTTTGTATGCAACCTTCGTCAACCTTCAACCTTCCAACCAGCGTCGAGCAACCTTTGTTGCTCGACGCCGAATTATTTTCAGTTGTCAATACCTTTTCTCAAGTCAGTGACTAGACCTGAATGCAATACTCGAGAACATGAAGCGCTAAATGAGTAATAGATAGGATGTCCGACATTTTCCGATCGAAATATGAAAGATCTGTAAATAAAACTCCGAAATCAATGACTTTCCTTACAGCCTATGTTCGACGTTTGCCAGGCTTCAAGTTATTAAGCAATTATCGTTCCCTAGTGTTTAGCTTTTTCTTTTTTTTAGTAGTTTAGTGCACATTTAATAGGCCAGCTTGCAATCTGTCGCTTAAAAGATGTTGTTACTTTGGTGCCTAATATAGTGTCATCAGCAATTTTTTCATTAATGCCTATGAACATAGAACATAACAATAAAGGAACCTGTAAGAAGCCTATTGGCCCAAATAAAGCAGCTTCTGTTTGTATTTAACCAAAACTCATTCATATGTGTCTATAGCCTGTGATTTAAATACATCAGCTATCGCATGTCTATTATGTTTACAAACCAACATATATACACAGGTATTTAAGATTGTAGCCAATTTTCCAAGTTTCGGTTGATATTTACTTCCTTACTGATATACCTTTGTTAATCCATAGATTTATATATATAAATATATACTTCAGTCATGTCACTCATTACTATTCGTCTTTCTAGAGAATTTAAATTAAACGTTTTTAATCTCTCCTCATATGGGAACTTTCTGATCATGGAATTAACCTTCTCCTTGTATTCTGAACTCGATCAAGTGAATTTGTTTGCGTTTTATAGTATAGAGACCAAAATTTATAGCAAATTCGGAATCTGGCCTCATAAAAGCGCTCTATTTCCTTTATTCCGTACATTTGGCTTACGATAATAACTACTCCTGACTCCTAGATCTTTCTTGTATGACCAAGCATTTTCCATCTGGTTTCTGCCAACACTATTATTATTCCCTTTGCAGAACCCAGCATTTGTTATCATTAAACTGCATTTGCTAAACTTCTGTCCATTTAAAAATCTGTCTAGATTGTCTGTTAGCAATTTTGAGTTTTCATCTTGGCTTATTTCCCTCCCTATTTTAAATCAACAGAAAATTAGCAAATTATACTGTTCAATCCTGACTAGATTGTTTGTACAGTTGGTAAAGCTCCCAGGTCCTAGGTCAGAGCTTCAGCCCACCAACCTGTCACTTAGAGACAAGTTCAGTTATGGTAACTCTCCTTTCTTGGAAATAAGAACATCGAAAAATTCAACTTAATTACCTCCCCATATGCCAAGGGGTATTAACCGTCAAATTAGTCCACGTGAGCAAAAGCTACGAAAGCCTTGCTAATGTCAAGATATGGAATGCCTCAACTCTTTCCTCTATCAACTGCTTAAAATATATTGGAAAATTTGAAAGTAAATCGGTTATATATAAGCATCCCTTAGTAAAACCATGTTGTAATTCCTATATTAATCTATATTTCTGTAGATGTAAATGGAGAGCTTTTGCGATTATCATTTAAGTTTTCCTACAATAAATGTAAAGTTCGCTGCATGCTACATGCAATTGACATATCTCCCATTTTTAAAATTCCACTACATTTGTAACCCTTCCACGACTACGGTATTCTCTTTAACTCCATTTTTTTATATATGTAGACAAAAGCTCAAAAAACTGTTTTTTTCCTCTCCTTTATATATTCAATAACTTGTCTCAATTTAAACTGGCCCAGTCCTATCCTGAACTCGTTTGCTATCCTGAATTTCGTTTGCTTTTCATTTATACATATTTTTAAAATTTTTAATTAGTTTGACAAATTATTTTTCTTGATTGGCTTCCACATTCTTAACCCTTTTGTACATAGCTTTATTTATTCAGATAAGTTTCTTTAGTCACTTTATATCCATTTGGGGTCACTGTTATAGATTCACTTTTTTATTGTAATATATTCATAAATCTATTCTTTTGGAATACTACGTTATCAGGGCTATATTAAGTATATTTGTAAATACTTTATAATTTAAACTTGCATCATAGTTTATGCTCATATTACAACTGCTAGGTAAAATGAGATGTGCCAAGAACAGTTCACCAACGTTATGGTCACCAAGTGTTAGACACTCGTCACAACCCGAGAATAACTAACCTGTCAAGGTTAAGGTCATCCCCAACTAGACACCAGACACGTCGCAACAGCAGTCCTCCTGTGTTTAGGTCTCCAAAATATATCTCTCACCCAAGAAACCCATAAACCTTAACATTTGCTTCTCCACAAATCTAGCAGCATGCCAGTCCTAACACAACTTGTTCATGACTATGTTAATCTGTATTAACTTGAGGTCGTTATATTCCTTGCTCACTCACATCTTAAAGGCACTTTATGTTTTCTAAATCTCCTAACTATCCGCGGGTGTATTGGGGAGTGAAGTGCTTAGTTCTTTATGCTCTGCCTACTATCTTGTAACCTGTTTCGTTTCAACTTAACTATTCTGACTCAAATGCTTAGTAGAATCGAGCCATTAAAATTGTGGATGGAGGTGACTTCCCAACTCTTCTTTTAAGTATTGCATTTGTGAACACCCGTAAAGGGGAGGAGTATGTCCCTTCCGATCATTTGTATTTCAGCTTCCTCCTTGTTCCTCTTGTACCTCGTTTCTCACTCATGAAGAGACATGCTTGTCTACCCCATCTGTTCTCAGTATCTTGAACTGAGTAAAATATGTTTTTGTGATCCGTATCCCCCTCTGTCCCTTCTCTAGGGTTGTGAGGATTTTGTTCCATTACTCAATCTTCGTAGTTTAACCCTCAGTCTTGGCACCACTTTTGTTGCAATGCTACGCTTAAATAACAATTTCTGATTGCGGTTCCATAGTATGCTGCTATGGAAGCGGTTCTTCAGTTAATTCTAAAAAATATATTTCCCCTTCAGTCATTCATGTGTTTATAAGTCTAATTTGTTCAACCAACCACGAAAGAAATCTTGATAGATACGCGACAACAGGAGGCTTGACAATGCGAGGCACTACACATCCAAGAAGTCAACACCGAGCAATCAACAGCAATTAACACGCACAGCTATATTCTACCACCTTCAAGAATCCGCTCATATAGAAACATCAAGAAATACGGGCCAAGAGGCCTTCTGCAGTTACAGATCTATTCTTCCCTTTAGCTTATTACCCATCTTGTTCGTGTTCTGTGTTTGTTCTCCACCTACAACCCCAAACAATTAACATGTCAGCCTCACCCAAATGCAGGTTATAAAAAAGAAACGCTGTTAAACCTGTTCAGTTTAGTACTTGTTCGTGTGTGTGTGTAACTGAATGTCTTTGGAAATGTTAATAGTTGTACGAAACGCACTCCAAGTCGTCGCGTCCGACTAAGAAATAAAGAATGAATTTTGGAGAATTGATTTTTCATTTACCGTCATCCGTAAAACAAACATAAGGAAATTGAGTTCGGGGCGGAAAATTCGTGTTAGAATTACTCTTCTACTTTTTCGCGGATCAATTTAATACATATATAAATTATAATTAGTATGATATATATAATATAGATACACCAGCAAACGTGGGAGTGGCCGGTAGTGCCTACAGTGTACCATCTATGTGAAACTTACAAAACAGGTGGGTTGGCCAGTGTTGGAGTCATGGAGTGCTGGAGTGAAGGAGCCAGGAGGGACCCTGTAGGCCTCCCATAATGAGGGGACGGTGGGGGGTGAGAGTGAGGGGTGTTGTGTGGCTAGGAGAGGATGAGGGGTGCGGGTTACGTGCTGTGCCAAATAGTGTTGTAGTGTTTTTTTCTTTTTGAAAGTTTTGAAAGTTTTGTTGACACAGCTACGTTGTCAGCGATAATGGCGCAATATATCTATCATATTGTGAGTAATATCACACGTGCATGAGTCAGTTTACAAGTGGATGATTCATTCTCATTGTGCAGTGATATACGGGGAATTTATACCAGTGTTAGTGTCGCCCGCCCGCCCCACCCAACCCGTACCCCCCCCAGCCCAGCAGTAAACTGCTCCCCCACCCCCCCCCCCCACCGTCCCGCCTCCCCACCCACGAGGCCACCGTGCCACCCGCCCAGAGATGCCGGGAGGCTCCATGTGGTGTCTATGCCACCCACCCACCATATGTAACCCACATGTTGTGTAGTGGAGTGTATACCCACAAGCTTTGTATAAGAGGGGTATATGTAATACCACTCATCTGATTGTATAGTGCCACGGCCAGTCTGATAATCCCCCCAGCACTAGCAACCGCCGCCCACCCTCAGTCCTCCACCCGCCGTCCACCCATCCCGCCTTCAGTGTCCCGCCCAGCGCCCGCCCATGTCGCAGCTCTTAACAGACAGCAGGCTTCTCCAAGCCAAGATGGAGCACCAAGCAGGCGGTAAGACAAGCAGATAGTCTCAGAACTGTGACACGGGATATGCCTTAGCCGTCGAGTGACGGTAATGTGCGCATTCATTACCACAACGGGCCGGTGTGTTTGGGTTCTGGGCGCCTCCCAGGGAGAACACCAACATCAACAGCCCACACCGACGTCAGGCAAAACACCTCACCAGACCTTCATTCCCACGGCAAAATTTAATAGACGGCTAATCAAAGCAACATCAACCAGGAACCCTGCCAAACACATCCCTAAAGCAGCCCGCCCCCAGCAGCAGCCAAAGTTATCTGCCCTCCTGAGAAAGGTCAACGACCCTCCTG
The DNA here is from genome assembly GCA_020271785.1 of Procambarus virginalis. Classification (NCBI taxonomy): domain Eukaryota; kingdom Metazoa; phylum Arthropoda; class Malacostraca; order Decapoda; family Cambaridae; genus Procambarus; species Procambarus virginalis. The sequence goes on along the minus strand of WNGS01001254.1, from coordinate 6,685 downwards.
GAGCGACCCAAGTCATGGCACAACCTCCTACTGTTTGGCATATATGTCAGCCACCCTGAGGAGAGACAAAACCTAGTCGTTCCTCATCATCAAAACTATGAATGAGTTTTCCCAGGAGGACAACCAAGTCGCCTTCCCACTCGAGCGAGAAATACCCCACGGCATGAAGAGCAACAGTGCCATATCCAGAGACATCAAAAATCAAACATCATTCACCAAGAAAATAGAAGAAGGAAACACTATTGGCGCAATAGAGTCATCACCAGTGAGGCATCTAATTGCCGATCAGAGCATGTCCGCTAACAGTCTCAAGCCCTAAGGGAAAAATACACCCGGCCAGGGCTCCGATGTGAGGACCAGACATTGTACAAGGTGGGGGCTTACCGGAGCAGAACCTCTCTGTGGTGGCTGAATCTGTGGTCCATAAGATCAGTCCATTGTTCCTTCCCAACAGTGATCAGCAGTGGGTTCACAGGACTAAGACCCACCACCTCAAGACAATTGCTCAACCCTGCACTGGGAGATATTGCAACAAGGCTCTGGTGGAACTTAACCTAGATTCACCAAACATATCTAGCTGGCACATACCACCGTCGATAAGACTATTTTGTTTTGGAGGCACACCGGTGCTCTTAACGAAAAGGATGGGATCGGCAATAGGGCAATGGGGTTGGGGGTGGGGGAGGGGTGAATGCTAGGCCAATAGTCTTGGTTTGGCAATTCCTCTTTTTTTGGGGATTATCTTATTTTCTTTGGTTTTTTCGCGGCTTCCGTCTGCGGTCTTCAAATCTTTCATGCGTCAAGTGCAAGAACATTTAATTGTGATCAGCAGCGCTCGAAGCATTGCTGAGTCGCAAAACAGTCTTTGGGGTTTTGCATTCCAGCTCAAGGTGTGAGCGGCTAGCTCTCATGTGCAGGCTGCGACTGATCTTGCGCCTTTTCATTGACGCCACTAATCACTAGAACAAAATGGCCGCTTTCATGTCAACTTCTATATTTGTCAACAATGTCGTAACGGTCAATTTGCGTGCGGAGGAGATGGCTGTATCTTCCGTGGTCGGTTTACATGCAAGTACATTCTCCTGCTTCCCTTGGTCTATGAGTGCAAAAATCGCCTTTCGTAGTATATCATTTCATGTTGTTAGCTTACGCAGGTTATGATCAATATTAAGCTACGTTTTTTGGAAACATGAAATTGTACTTTCGCGGGAGGCGTTCCAATGCGGGTGAAGTCCATCTACTCCCTTTGTCTCGCTCTCCCGTGGCCTCACCTTTTCTTGCTTATCGTATCTGGCGAGGGGGTAGGCAGTTTCACGAGAGGCGTGCTGGTCCAGGCGAAGCGTAACATCTGGTTCTTGCGATGATAGGTACCATCGCTCGCCTGGGCATAAAATAAGGGTCGTGGTTCCCAAGAAGCTCGGTCCCATCGCTTTGGATGGACCACAGAGAAAAGAATCTCTCAGGAATCCAAAGGTAGGGGGTCATTTTTTATGCCTCAACTCTTGCAAGAACCCTTACTAAACGTGAATAATATGTTCCCAAACTGCGGGGTAGTAGGTTCATCTCATGTAGATGAGATAATAGAGGTCTCTTGTCTTGTGCCAAACATCCATAAAACTAAACGCCTGAGAGCTAGCGACCACATTGCACTTTAGGAGTCTACAATGCCACTGGCGATTGAACAAGCCATCGATGAGTTCACATTAGAAAGAAATCGCCGACGCTATAGGAATGTCTGATGGGAACAGCGGAGGACATATGAGGATATTGATGTCATGATGTGTCACTCTAAAACACTTGACATCACGCAGATTTCTGTCCGGCCTCACTCCCAGTTTATACCTACTTTCTGAGGTATGTATCACCATCTTAAGGCAGTAGCCAAAGACTAAGTTTAGTATGACGGCGGTTACTAGAAATCAATGCTAATGAAAAGCCCTTGGGAACCTCTAGTTCTTTTGAGACGCTGCGTGGAAACAAGCCTCTACTTACTACCGCGTCAGACTTGGTGGGGGGACTCTTGGGGCTGTAAGTTCGGAATCAGCAACGGCAAATTACGGCTGTTTACGGCAGCCTTCAAGAAAAAAAACTTGTCCTCCTTATCATCGATCCTGAATATAGTCGGTACTGCCTTAGTAGAAATGATGATTCGTGCCAGGGGGGGGGGGAGGGGGGAGTGGTGAAGTTGGGGGGGAGCACCACTATACATCATCTGTCAGGTGTACATGATCCCAACTTTGTATCACGCTTGCCACAGAGTGAGCCTTAAATTCTTCCAAAACTCACTGTCGGTCCGATACGGGCGAAGGTCCAGCAATCACTCAAACCCACCAATCGCGCAAGAAGGCCCACAGCGACTAATCAGTAAAAAAGGGGGGCAGTAATACAAATACCCAGACTAGTGATGGCCCTACTTT
>WNGS01001253.1:40955-52849 GCA_020271785.1 Procambarus virginalis | reverse complement strand
ACACTGTTGTTAAAGTGTCCACACTAACCCCCACACTGTTGTTAAAGTGCCCACACTAACCCCCACACTGTTGTTAAAGTGCCCACACTACCCCACACACTGTTGGTAAAGTGCCCACACTACCCCCATACTGTTGTTAAAGTGCCCACACTAACCCCCACACTGTTGTTAAAGTGCCCACACTAACCCTACACTGTTGTTAAAGTGCCCACACTAACCCCACACTGTTGTTAAAGTGCCCACACTACCCCCACACAGTTGTTAAAGTGCCCACACTACCCCCACACTGTTGTTAAAGTGCCCACACTAACCCACACTGTTGTTAAGTGCCCACACTAACCCCCACACAGTTGTTAAAGTGACCACACTACCCCACCACAGTTGTAAAGTGCCCACACTACCCCCACACTGTTGTTAAGTGTCCACACTAACCCACACTGTTGTTAAAGTGCCCACACTACCCCCACACTGTTGTTAAAGTGCCCACACTACCCCCACACTGTTGTAAAGTGCCCACACTAAACCCACACTGTTGTTAAAGTGTCCACACTTCCCCACACTGTTGTTAAAGTGCCCACACTACCCCCACACTGTTGTTACAGTGTCCACACTAACCCACACTGTTGTTAAAGTGTCCACACTACCCCCACACTGTTGTTAAAGTGCCCACACTACCCCCACACTGTTGTTAAAGTGCCCACACTACCTCCACACTGTTGTTAAAGTGCCCACACTACCCCCACACTGTTGTTACAGTGTCCACACTAACCCCACACTGTTGTTAAAGTGTCCACACTTCCCCACACTGTTGTTAAAGTGCCCACACTACCCCCACACTGTTGTTACAGTGTCCACACTAACCCCACACTGTTGTTACAGTGTCCACACTAACCCCCACACTGTTGTTAAAGTGCCCACACTACCTCCACACTGTTGTTAAAGTGTCCACACTACCCCACACTGTTGTTAAAGTGCCCACACTACCCCCACACTGTTGTTAAAGTGCCCACACTACCTCCACACTGTTGTTAAAGTGTCCACACTACCTCCACACTGTTGTTAAAGTGTCCACACACTACCCCCACACTGTTGTTAAAGTGTCCACACTAACCCCCACACTGTTGTTAAAGTGTCCACACTACCCCCACACTGTTGTTAAAGTGTCCACACTAACCCCCACACTGTTGTTAAAGTGTCCACACTAACCCCACACTGTTGTTAAAGTGTCCACACTAACCCCCACACTGTTGTTAAAGTGTCCACACTACCCCCACACTGTTGTTAAAGTGCCCACACTAACCCCACACTGTTGTTAAAGTGTCCACACTTCCCCACACTGTTGTTAAAGTGCCCACACTTCCCCACACTGTTGTTAAAGTGTCCACACTTCCCCACACTGTTGTTAAAGTGTCCACACTTCCCCACACTGTTGTTAAAGTGTCCACACTTCCCCACACTGTTGTTAAAGTGTCCACACTTCCCCACACTGTTGTTAAAGTGTCCACACTTCCCCACACTGTTGTTAAAGTGCCCACACTACCCCACACTGTTGTTACAGTGTCCACACTAACCCCACACTGTTGTTAAAGTGTCCACACTAACCCCCACACTGTTGTTAAAGTGCCCACACTACCCCACACTGTTGTTAAAGTGCCCACACTTACCCCACACTGTTGTTAAAGTGTCCACACTAACCCCACACTTCTGGTACAATAACTAAGTCTTTGAGCCGTAAAGAAGATTTGAAACAAAAGTTTGAAGGTGAAAAAAATTATTGATATTTGTGGTGATCTGGAGAAGCTTGACTGCTGGTATATACAGAGCGAGAGGAGTATACTCCGCTTGTGTATATGTATACACTGAGAGGTATACCTTAGTCCTGAGTATGCTGAGGACCACTGTCTACCTTAAGATCAAAAGCAAGTGGAGAGTCTCTCTTAAAGTTGTTAATGTTTAGGGAAATTTATTCCTAATTCAAATAGGTATTGTGGAGCGCAGGGCTTTATGTGTTATGTAATGCTTTTGTAGGAGGGCTTTATCGAAGAGAGCTTTACTCCAGAGAGCTCTACTCATGTACTCTATCCTAAAGAACTCTTCTCGAGTGACCTTTACCAGAGAGAACTCTACCCGAGACAGCTCTTCCTGGGGAGCGCACTAACTTCGAGCGCACTACCCTAGAGAGCTCTAACTTATCGAGCTCAGCCTTAAAGTCCCCCCCCCCCCTAGAGTGCTCTACCAGCTCTACACTGCCTCAGCCAGTCTTCATTCCAGCTGGGAGACACAGACGCGGTAACTGGAAGAGTTCTAAGCTTCCAGCATAACTACCTAAACCGCTCGTTACAGCCCTTGTACGGGTGACCCCAGAAGGTGAGTCGCTGTTTGATGGTTACTGATGGTTACCTGGCGATGATTTCGTGGCTCGACGTCCTCGCGGCCCGGTCCTCGACAAGGCCTTGTATATATATGGGTATATTGTTTGTTGCCCTACATTTTTACATGTTGATGTTACAAGACTGAGGAAGTAACGGGAATGTGTGTAATATGGTCAATGAAAATGCTTGTGTTTACCTATTTGAGGCTGAAGGCTCGAGGTCTTAGCTCTTGGACCCGGCTTTTCTAACCGACGGTTATCTAATGCTGCGACTTCCTACGGGAAATACTCATCTATTGTGCTAGCATGAGCTTTATGTAATTGGCACGCCTGCTGCTTGAAGTACGTCTTGTAATGACTGACACAGGAAGAGTAATGGGAGGAGAAGATAGGATCTCCTACAATCCTATCTTCTCTTCTCAATGGGAGGAGAAGATAGGATTGTAGGGAGAGCTTTGGAGGAATGGGAAGAGAGGAGGAAACTTTGGATTGAGGAGTTCATCTTATCATCTTAGAACAGGAAAAGTTCTTGGACACAAAATGGGAATGTATCCCAACCCTCTATTACCTGAGGTGACTGGACTAATTACCCCGCCCCCTCCCCCCTGCTCCACCAAACAGAGGGCCCACACCCACCTGACTCTACATGATCCTGTTCTACCCCACACCCCTTTTTTCCCCCTACCCCCACTTTGACTCATGCCCTCACCCTACCCCCGCCCCCAAACACCTTCCTGATTCCCACCCATTCCCTGATCCCCACCCTCTCCCTGACCCCCCACTCACCCCCGGACCCCCACCCTCTCCCTGACCCCCACTCACCCGCGGACCCCCCACCCAATCCCTGACAATGAAATCTTTGGGAACAGGGTGTCTAGGAAGATTCTGAAGATTTGATACACAAACGCCGATGGAGTTAAAAAGAAAGCAGAGGAATTTAAAGAAAGAGTAAGTAAATATGACTCAGATTAATTGCAATAGTCGGAACGAAAATATATGTTTTAATGACCGAAGCAATATTCCCAGGGGAGAGTCCAAGTAATAAGGAAAGAAAGACAACAAAGGCAAGGAGGAGATTGCATTCCTAGTAAAACTGGAGTGAAAGTTGGAAGAACTCGAGATCAGAGTGAAAACGTATACACAGATTCCATCATTGGGACACTGACAGCTGATGGAACAACGTGATCCTGGTAATTTACAAGCCCCCCCCCCCGTCAAACAACAGAAGACCCAAGCAGGAACATGATGACAACAACAAAGCATACATAGAGACATTGCAGAGAGCAGCAAAAGTGACACACAGAATGAGAGCTAAACTTCTAGTCATGGGGGACCTAAATCATGGAGAGATTGACTGGGAATCCAGAAATCCTCATGGTGCGGAAGAAACGTGGGGAGCGAAATTACTGAAAGTTGTAGAAAGAAACTTCTTAGCACAACATGTAAAGGAGGACACTAGAGAAAGGGGAGGAGATACACCAAGTCTACTGGACTTGATGTTCACCCAGAACGAGGAAGACATTGAGAACTTAGAGCATGACATACCACCAGGAGCAGGTGACCATTGTGTCCTGGTGTTCCCCTACATGATGGACCTCAGGACAGTGCCCATAAGACCAGGAGTCAGGGAAGGGGGAGCAGACTTTACACAAGGAGACTACATGAAAGTAAGAGAGTATCTGGGAAGTGTGTAGTGGGAGGACTCACGACTCTTAGGACTCAGAGGGAAGACGGTCCAGGATATGATGGACCAAGTCAAACTGAGGTGCGAAGAGGCAGAAGAGAGATTCTTACCACCACTAGGGGTGAAAAGTAGGAGACCATATAATAACCCGAGGGTCAATAGACAGTGGCAGGAAGCAGGAGCAAGAAGCAGGAGGGCGTGGAGGAAGTACAGTAGACAAAGGACAGAGGTGAACCGGAGTAGATGCAACAGAGCCAGGAATGACTACATAAACATCAGAAAATTGGCAGTAAGAAACTATAAAATGATATTACCACCAAAGTAAAGAGACAACCGAAACTCCTACACAGCCATATAAGGAGGAAAATGACAGTGAATGACCAAGTGGGCAGGTTACGAAAAATGTGGAGGCCAGTATACAGAAAATGATAAAGAAGTTTGTGAGGAGCTCCATGCCAGTTTACATGGAGTGTTCACTACTGAGCCTGAACAGCTCCCAGAGCTAGACGAAGAAGCAGCCCCTGATGAGAATCTACATTTGAAACATGTTTGTGTCTGTACTCACCTAGTTGTGCTTGCGAGCATTGAGCTCTGTCTCTTTGGTCCCGTCTCTCAACTGTCAATTAACTAGTGTACAGGTTCTAGAGCCATGTGGGTTCTATCATATCTACCCTTGAAACTGGGTATGGAGTCAGCCTCCACCACCTTACTTCCTAAAGTATTCCATATATCAACTACTCTGACACTGATTTTTTTATATATTATGTCTCTATGGCTCATTTGGGCACTTAATTTCCACCTGTGTCCCGTAGCGTGTGTCCCCGTGAGTTAAATAGTGTATTTATCTACCCTATCAATTCCTTTGTGAATCTTGTTTGTGGTAATCATGTCCCCAAATGTTTCTTCCAGCGACTTGAGGTTTAATTCCCTTAGTCTCTCCTCGTAGCTCATACCCCTCAGTTCGGGTACTAGTTTGCTGGCAAACTTTCGAACTTGTCCAAAGTAATGTACTGCCTGTGTGTGTGTGTGTACTCACCTATTTGTGTCTGCAAGATCGAGCCTTGACTCTTGGATCCCGCCTTTTTAGCCATCGGTTGTTTACAGCAATGACTCCGGCTCAATTTCCCTGTCATATCTAGTCTTAAAATTATGAGTAAAGTTTACTTCCACAACCTGCTTCTTAAGTGCATTCCCTTTTTCCACTACTCTCACGATAAAAGAAAACTTCCTAACATCTTTGTGACTAACAAACTTCTAACATCATCTTCTAACGTCACTGTGGTTCATTTGGGTTCTCAGTCTCCACCTGTGTCCCCCTTGTTCGCATACCACCCGTGTTAAAAGGTTTATCATTATCAACTCTGTCAATTCCTCTGAGAATTTTGCAGGTAGTGATCATGTCTCTCCTTACTCTTCTGTCTTCCAGTGTCGTGAGGTGCATCTCACGCAACCTTTCCTCATAACTCATGGCTCTTAGTGTGTGCTTGTGAGCCTGTAGTTATTTGTGTATATGTGTATATATATATATATATATATATATATATATATATATATATATATATATATATATATATATATATATATATATATATATATATATATATATATGTGTGTGTGTGTGTGCGCATATGCACACATGTATGAGTGCGTCAGAGTGAATTTTTATTGAAACATATCTACATATTTCACAGTTTTGTACAAAGGAAAACAAAATGATTCTCTCACATAACAAAAATGGCCACTAGTTTAGAACTGGGCTCCAACAAACGTCAATTGATCTAGTTTGTAAAAATATTCTCCAGCGTGATGGAGGGAAAACTCACTTCCCAATAAATGCTTCCCAGTTTTTCAACTGTTCTCTCCGTTGAGCTCAAAATGTTTCTGATACATCAAGTTGTCAAACGTCGCGGGGTCAAACATCATGTTGTCAAACGTCACGTGGTCAAACATCATGTTGTTAAACGTCATGTGGTCAAACATCATGTTGTCAAACGTTATGTGGTCTAACATCATGTTGTTAAACGTCATGTGTTCAAACATCATGTTGTTAAACGTCATGTGGTCAAACATCATGTTGTCAAACGTCATGTTGTCAAACATCATGTTGTTAAACGTCATGTGGTCAAACATCATGTTGTCAAACGTCATGTTGTCAAACATCATGTTGTTAAACGTCATGTGGTCAAACATCATGTTGTCAAACGTCATGTGTTCAAACATCATGTTGTTAAACGTCATGTGGTCAAACATCATGTTGTTAAACGTCATGTGTTCAAACATCATGTTGTCAAACGTCATGTGGTCAAACATCATGTTGTTAAACGTCACGTGGTCAAACATCATGTTGTTAAACGTCATGTGGTCAAACATCATGTTGTTGAACGTCACGTGGTCAAATATCATGTTGTTGAACGTCATGTGGTCAAATATCATGTTGTTAAACATCACGTGGTCAAACATCATGTTGTTAAACATTACTTGATCAAACATCATGTGGTTTAAACTGCTTAGCTGTTTATAGAGCAGCTTATATAACTTGTATATAATGTATCGTATTGTATACAAGGGTAATCTAGTTTCTGCAGAGTGTATTTTCTCCCAGGGAAGCTGGGAAGGGTTCATGCCCAAGGGACTAGTGGTGGAGTGATCTAGACAGGACTGCCACAGTCTTCCTTTGAGTTTAATTCACTAATTTAGAGAAACTCATGTATTATAAGTATAGTTAATAACTTCTTTTGTTAAGTACTTATGTTAAATTAACATCAATTTAGAGTAAAGAATCAACTCTCCTTAGTCGGCCAAGTGCTGATTAAGGACGTCATTAAGGATGGGAACTAGTTTTGACCTGACCAAGCGATGACTCATCCCAGGTCAGGAGGATAGTATGCGGTTCATTAGTAATCACATCCTTACCTTTGTGTTAAATCCTTAGAAATTAGAAGTAATTCATGTGCTATTCAATACTGTAAATAATAATTAATATAGCTCAAGTACCTATGTAATTACCATCATTTTGAATTGAGGATTCAGTCTCCTTAAGTGACCATGCACATATGTTTCAGCTGTGTTAATGAGCCAGTTACTGGTGTAGTGTCAACATATTAGACCTGAGCCCTAGCTAGGCCGCTCTGGGAGGCGAGGAAGGTCAGGCAGTGTGTCATCAACGGGCAAAAAAGACCACTTTTTTTAGTAAATTTTCCCTAATTTATATATTATTTTTTCATAAATCCCCGATCCTGTATTATTCTATAAGTTTCCTGTGGGCTTTTCAAGCACCCCCTTAGTCTATTTAATATAATATTCTTTTTTGTTTAATTTGAACTACACTTAACGTAAACTCTATCCCCTCTTTCACTATATACGAATGTCATTTCAGGTGATTCCTTGACTAATTGGTTGTTTCCTGCTTCATAGTCAGCTAGGGTAATTATTCACTGGTTATGAAGTAAGGTGGTGGCCGCTTTTAAGGTCCCTTTTAAGAAGCTTTGGGAAGCGCCCAGGTTAAGTAAGTGTTGTAAGGTTGTGTAGAAGTGTTGTCTGGAGTCCAAGGACTATTTGGTGACCAAGCGCCAAGAGCACAAGGGAACACTATTGGTTAGTGTTCAACAGGAGCACCGTTAACATCAGAACTGTTAATTTACGGCCAGCTAAAAACAGAGAAGTTTGGGTTTAGTCTGGAATCCGTTACAATTGGTTCCTATGCCGGGAATCGAACCCGGGCCTCGCGAGTGAGAGCCGCTTATCCTTATTGTAACATATTGTAACGGGTACGAGACTACAATTACTTCTCTTGAAGTAGAAAACTTCTCTGTTTTAGCTGGCCGTTAATTAACGGTCTGATTCTAACGATGCTGCTGCTGTAATCTTAACCACTAGTGCTATCTTGTGCTCTTGGTCCTTGGTCACCAAACATGCCTCGGACTCCAGGTAACACTTCTGCAGAAGCTTACAACATTTACTAATCCTGGGCTCTGCCCCCAAGCTGAAGTAGGGATGACGTTCCTATCAACAATATCTTTCAGGACCCTTTCCTCCGTTTTATTGACTCTGAAGAGATAACTAACACAACACCTGTACCCCCTATTAGACTATTTTACAGGAACTTCTTTTCCACAGCTCATAAAACGGAGGAAAGGGTCCTGAAAGATATTGTTGCTAGAAACGTTATCCCTACAGACAAAAATCAAAAAATACAATTGACAATTTATTATAAAACAAAACAAAAAAACGGTCAATCTACAAATGAAAAACTCGCCAGATACCAAACAGAACGCTTTGAAGGAGACCAACGTTGTCTATGCCTTCAAATGCCCACTTGGGGACTGTAAGCCCCAAAGAACTCAGTATATAGGCAAGACAACAACATCTCTTTCCAGGCCACTAACAATGCATTAGCAACAGGGCTCCATCAAGGTACATATTTTCTCTTCTCACAACCAGACCATCACCAGAGAAATCTTAACTAGCAACACAGAAATCATCGATAGATACAGTGAGAGCAGGCGGCTCGACATCTGCGACGCACTACTCATCAAAAATTCTACACCATACATCAACAGCCAATTAATGCACAACTATATTCTACCCACTCCAAGACTCCGAACCAATATGGAAGCAGCAAGAGGAAGTATTGGCCAATAGGCCTTCTGCAGATTCTTACTCTCATATCCAAGTTAATACCCATTGTTTCGTGTTCTGTCTTCTGTTTGTCACAATTTGTTCACCTCATCCAACTTTGTACCACTATTCACCTCACCCCAATCCAGTATAAGTACGTGAATTTGGTCTGTAACCTTAAGTCTTTGAACCATGTAATACGGACATTTCGAACCACGCTGTTCAGGCACAGACCTTATTACAAAAATGTGATTTTGGAGGAATTAGATATTCGTTGGGACACTGACAGTGAAGAAAAACAAGAAGAAATGAGTGGGAAAAAATCGAGGGAGAAGGAGGAATGATGACTGGGGCTGGGCACGATGCAACAACATATGTGGAAAAGAAAGAAGAGAGGAGAGAGAGATATAGAGAGAGATAGAGATAAGAGAGATAGAGATAGATATAGAATGAGATAGGAGAGAGATAGAGAGAAAGATATTAGATAGAATAAGATAGAGAGAGAGAGAAGAGAGAGAGAACAATAGAGAGATATAGATATATTTATATTGATATATATATAATATATACATATCTCGATATATATATCTATATATATATAGAGGAGGAGAGAGAGAGAGAGAGAGAGAGAGAGAGATGAGAGACGAAGAGCGAGATGAGAGAGAGAGAGGGAGAGAGACGAGAGAGAGAGAGAGGGATAGATATATTCGTACCTAGTAGGCTAAGAACGCAATTTAGGCTACTATGCAGGCCCGATTGGCCTAATAATCCAATTTTTGCAGAATTTACAAATTTTTCTCATTTTTTTTATGAAAATGATAAGATATTCCATTTCATTATGTATGAGCTAATTTGTATTAAATTTGAGTTAAAACATTAACGTAGTTGTATGATCGAACCTAACCAACCATACCAAACCTAACCTAACCAATCTTAACCTAACTAAACTAATATAACTAAATCAATAATTTATGATCCTATTAATAACTAATCATATTTGAAATAAATCAATAGGAAACAATTTATTGAAAATAAAGAAAATCGCTCGGTATTAGGCAAAGCGGGCCTTGCATATAGGCGAGAAGTGCGTTTCTGGCTACTAGGTACTTGGATCGTCGGTCGTGAAATTTTTCATGCCAGACACTGGTAAGGAATTCTATCGAATATGAAATGGTATTCCTCTTCACTTTCTTGTGCTTGAAAAAAAAAGTGAGGGGGTCTTCTCTCTACTGTCAATCTCAGGAAAGTGAAAAGGCTCTTCTTTCTTTCAACTTAAGGTAGGTTAAAAGGTCTTTAAGGGTCATTCCAATCTCAAACTGAGGAATTTAAAAATGTCTTTCTTCCCACTCTCAGTCTGAGAAAGATGTAAGGGAGGGTAGATAACACGGGGTAAAAAAAAAGTTTCTTAAAGTAAGAGACGAAGGCGGTGCGAGCAGAGGTAAAATTGGAAAGAAAGATATAATATACATATATGATAGAGGAGAGATAGAGACGAGAGAATATATATACGAGAGAGGAGAGAAGTATAGACATAGATATATATAGATATTGATTATATATATATATATATATATATATATTAATATTATATATATATATATGCGACAGCCTGAATGGTCCTCAGGACTATATCACCTGAAAACTCACACCCCAGCATGACGCGAACCCATACTGCCAGGAGCCAAACGCAATGGTATGTACAGGGACGACCTAATCAGCTGACCATCACGAGCCGGACAAAGGTAAGTGATAGCCGAAGCTATTTGAACCACTTCCCGCCGGCACTCGGATGGAAATCTTGGACATAGGCATTTTATCAATCACCTCATTTCGTGCCGAGCGGGGAAATGTTCAAATGCTTCGGTATCAATCTTACCCGGTCTTGATGGTCAGGGGATTAAGGCGTCCCTGTACATCAGTTGCGTTGCTTCTGGAATTATGGGTTCGATTCACTTCTGGGGTGTGGTTTCAGTTGAATATAGTCCTGGGGACCATCAGGCTTGTTCGCATTTGGTTCCTCCACGTGTTCCCCAAAAAATGTGGTGAGGATTTGATAACATGATATGACCAAGATTACATCCAAGTGACTAGCCGGGGAAGGGTCCTGACGCAGCTATGCTTGTTGCTAACTGATTGGTCACTCTTCCTGTACCTGGCATGGCCGAAGTCGTGGATTGTGAAGTATTGGGACATGAGATTAATTGATTCGCCTCACCCAGTTTTCTCTTGTTGTACATTTAAAATGTTATTTCTATCCCCACTTCTCGCCGCTCTTTCGCTCTTCCTCCTTCGCGCTTCCTTTCCCCTCCCCTCCTGGCCCTTCAGTAACGGGCTTTTTTCACGCCATCTTTTCGTACCTTACCCTGGTTTTTTGGCCTTTTTTTTTGGTCGTCGTACCCGGGTTTCATAGTTGCGATCGAGAGATTATGTAGATGAGATGTTATGAGAAGAGAGTATAGGAATAGATTGAGAGAGAGATCGAGAGAGATTTTATGATATACAGTAGATGAGAGAGAGGTATATAGATATTATAGAGATAGGAGATAGAGAGATATAGAGATATATATATATATAGACATCACACGCAACTCTTTGAACAGGCCAGGATTCGAACCCAGACGTATAGATCACCCCTAACGTACACATTACTGTGACCAACGAACCAATGCATAGTCTATAAGGATTGGTCAGTCTTGGTGTTAATTAACTACGCTTCCAGGACTCTGATCAACCTCCCGACCGCAAATCATGGATCCCATTTGGGATACAGTGTTTTTCATCAAATTCTGGCGCATGCACGGTGCCGCATGGTACTAAAATATTTGTGAGGAAGCTGCATGAACGCGCAAAAAACGCGTTGATCAGTAGGGGAGATTAGTTAATAAGCACCAGGTCTGACCAATCCTGATAGACGATCCTTGGTGCGGTGGTCACAGTACTTTGTATGTCGGTTTAGGGTGATCTAGACGGCATGGGTTCGAATCCTGGCCGGGTCAAAGAGAATTCTTAGTGATCTATGACTTTCGCGTTCATGCAGCTTTCTCACACACATATATATATATAATATTATATTATATATATATATTATATATATATAATTATATATGGAAGGGAGTAAGTACCACCTCTGGCTGGAAAAGAAGGGGGAAGACGGGGGGACCCTTAGCTCGAGGAAACCACGCCTAAATTATTAGAGGGATGTTTTAGATTCCCTCAACAGTT
>WNGS01001253.1:8243-22360 GCA_020271785.1 Procambarus virginalis | reverse complement strand
ACAAACACACGCACACACACACACCACACACCACACAACACACCACACACACACACACACACACACACCACACACACACACCACACACACACACACACACACACGCGCGCACACACACACCACACCAACACGCACACACACACATGTCAGACAGCCGCGGTGATCAGACGGGTTCTTTGGGAAACTCTTGCGTAGCTAGTGAATTGGGGGGAAAATCAGTGTATATGCTTATATGAGTGTATATGAGTGATTGAATAATTATTAAGCTCACTCAAAACCACAAGGAAATGAAGAAAAACAGTAGAAACAGCACTACTGAAAATAAGTGTTGAGTACATTTGTGTTATTGTGAAATTGTTGAGCCGACATTGTGGAGCTAAGGTGACCTCACCACTAGTGACCTCACCAACTGGGACGCGGGACGCAGAGACCTCACATCTGGACCAGCCGCGTGTTGTACTTTCTCGCCTGTTTGTGCTGCAGATTGCGCAGGTATTGAGGATCGCCTTTTTTGGCTGGGTTGTTACTGCAATGACACGATCAGGAAGGGGTTCAAGGTCAATCACCAGCAGGGATGAGGAGGAGGACAGATTTATAGACAAATTAATAGGAAAATTTGTAGAGAGAAGGAGTGATTGGATGTAGGATCTAATCCTAGGGATTAAAAGCGAGTTATTTCAGCAAATACAGGTTGAGGTAGAGAGGCAGAAACAAGAAATTATGCCCTATATTCAGGAAGAGATTAGGAAGGGAAGAGAGGACTGGGAGAGGGAATGTCCTCGGATCACAAACGAATTAGGAAGGATTAACAGTATGGCTAAGGACAGGAGATTAGTGGGGGATGGGTTAGTGACTGCGGTTGGGATGGAGAATCCCCGGGGGACAGGCTACCAGCATGACAAAGAATTACTGAGGAAACGGTCTATTATACTACATTGATTATTCGAATCTGGGGCATCAACAAGACAAGACAGGCTAGAGACTGAAAAATATGAATTGCATGAGATATTGAGATGTATTGGAGCAGGAGTGGCAGAACACGAGGTGGATATCAGCCGCCGGGTTGGACCTTACAATTGTAACAAAAATAGGCCTGTTCTGGTACAATTCTCAAATGAGTAGGCTGTGGAGTACATAATGAGGAACAAGCATTTACTCAGAGGAAGCGAAACCCATTACAATGTGTTCATAGAGAGGTTTATGACAAAAGATGAGCAAATAGCCTACAAGCATAGGTGGCAAGCACG
Source organism: Procambarus virginalis (assembly GCA_020271785.1). Classification (NCBI taxonomy): domain Eukaryota; kingdom Metazoa; phylum Arthropoda; class Malacostraca; order Decapoda; family Cambaridae; genus Procambarus; species Procambarus virginalis. The sequence goes on along the minus strand of WNGS01001253.1, from coordinate 21,113 downwards.
ACACCGAACTAGCCTCTCAGGTAGTTTCACCTCCCAGGTCACATCAAAGGTCACCCCCCAGGTCACCCCCCAGGTCACCCCCCAGGTCGCATCATCCCCAACTCAGCCCTCCAATACCTCCCCCCTGCCTCAGCCCCCCCAAACCCCCCTGCTTCATCACCCCAAAACCCCCCTGTCCATTCCACATTTGCACCTCCCAACGATTCCCCTGCCCCTCCAACATCACACCTGTCAACGACCCCAGGTGGTCAAGCCATGCCCTCCCCAACCCACCTTCCCATCCCCCCTCCCCTACTACCCCTTCCCACACCCCTGCCCCTTCTCTTTCACTGCACCCCTCTTACACTCACCCCAAACCCACCCAACCTCACCCCTCCTATGCACCTTCAGCCCACATTTAACTCCCTCACCTTGTGACCCCCTAACACCTTTCCCCATCTTCCCTCTTCCCCTCTCTACCCAAAACCCCCACCTACCCCGATTCCCCTAACTAATACGCCCTCTCTTCCACTCCCAGCACCAATGCTCCATTCTCCTCTCAGCCCTCTGTCCTCAATATTCCTCTCCCCCCCAACTTCTCAACCAAGATCTGACTCTCAGTCTCACTCTATTTCTCAATCCCCCTGCTATTCAGACCCCTAACTTTCCGACCCATTATGCCCTTCCTACCCCCTCAGATGCCCAAACCCCATTCGCCTACCAGGCACTCCAGGCACCCCCCTAGCACCCCCCCATTCACCCACAGCCCCTAATCGCCCCCCAGACACCCACCAGTCCCCCCCAGACACCCCAGTGAAAGGGGGAACTTAGACACCCGAGTTTCCAAGATGAGTCTCAAGGTGTGGTACACCAACGCTGATGGGTAGCCAATAAAGCAGAAGAGATAAAGAAAGAGTTAGTGAGGCAGACCCAGACATAGTGGCAATAGTGGAAACTAAAATAAATGACATGATCTCAGATGCAATCTTTCCGGAGGGGTACCAGGTGATAAGAAGAGAAGGACAACGAGACAGGGAGGAGGAGTGGCACTCCTAATAAAGTGGAAATGGAAGTTTGATGAGCTGAAAATCCGGGTACCATGAAGCACGAGCTCCATACATGGAACTCTGACAGTGGATGGGAAGAAGATTGTAATTTTGATACTCTACAATCCCCCACCAAACAGTAGAAGGCCCAGGCAGGAGTACGAGGAACAGCAACAAGGCATGTATCTAGATACTGCAGAGGGCAGCAACATAGCGCATAGAATGAAGGCGAAGCTACAGGTCATGGGGGACCTAAACCACGGAGAGATAGATTGGGAAACGAGGAATCCCCGTGGTGGGGAGGAGACCTGGGGAGCGAAGCTTGTAGACTTTATTGACAGGAATTTCCTAACACAGCATGTGAAGGAAGATACTAGGGAAAGAGGAGGGGATACGCCCCAGCCTATTAGATCTCATCTTCACCCATGATGTAGAAGACATCGAGCAGTTGAACATGAAATACCACTAGGAGCCAGTGACCATTGTGTCCTAGTCTTTGACTACATGATGGAGCTTAAAATTTGTGACCAACTGTCAAGAGGTACGGGGAAGGGGAATTGATTACAGAAAACGGGACTACAGAAGGATAAGGGAATACCTGGGAGAAGTGGCAGTGGGAGGAAGAGCTTATAGGAAAAACAGTGCAAGGTATGATGAACCAAGTCATATTGAAATGCAAAGAGGCTGAAGAGAGATTTATTCCAACAATAAGGAAAAAACAATGGGTTATTATATTCCCTCCTGCTTTTTTCCTTGATTGTTGGAATAAATCTCTCTTCAGCCTCTTTGCATTTCAATACGACTTGGTTCATCATACCTTGCACTGTTTTTCCTATAAACTCTTCCTCCCACTGCACTTCTCCCAGGTATTCCCTTACCTTCTGTAGTCCCCTTTTCTGTAATCATTCTCCTTCCCCGTACCTCTGGACCGTGGTCACATTTTAAGCTCCATCATGTAGTCAAAGACTAGGACACAATGTCACTGGCTCCTAGGGGTATTTCATGTTCCAACTGCTCGATGTCTTCTACATTCTGGGTGAGGATGAGATCTAATAGGCTGGGGCGTATCCCCTCCTCTTTCCCTAGTATCTTCCTTCACATGCTGTGTTAGGAAATTCCTGTCAATAACGTCTACCAGCTTCGCTCCCCAGGTCTCCTCCCCACCACGGGGATTCCTCGTTTCCCAATCTATCTCTCCGTGGTTTAGGTCCCCCATGACCAACAGTTTCACTTTCATTCTATGCGCTATTGTTGCTGCCCTCTGCAGTTCATCTATACAGGCTTGTTGCTGTCCTCGTACTCCTGCCTGGCTTCTACTGGTTGGTGGGGATGGTAGAGTATCAAAATTACAATCTTCTTCCATCCACTGTCAGAGTTCCATGTATGGAGCTCGTGCTTTCATTGGTTCCCGGTTTTTCCAGCTCATCAAACTTCCATTTATGCTTTATTAGGAGTGCCACTCCTCCTCCCTGTCTCTGTGTCCTTCTCTTCTTATCACCGGGTACCCCTCCGGAAGATTGCATCTGAGATCATGTCATTTATTTTAGTTTCCACTATGCCACTATGTCTGTCTGCCTCACTACTCTTCTTTATCTCTTCTGCTTTATTGGCTACCCCATCAGCGTTGGTGTACCACACCTTGAGACGCTTCTTGGAAACTCGGGTGTCTAAGTTCCCCTTTCACTGGGGTCTGGGGGGGACTGGTGGGTGTCTGGGGGCGAGTGGGGCTGTGGGGTGAATGGGGGTGCTAGGGGGGTGCCTGGGGAGTGCCTGTAGGCGAATGGGTCTGGGCATCTAGGGGGTAGGAAGGGCATAATGGGTCTGAAAGTTAGGGGTCTGAATAGCATGTGGGGATTGAGAAATAGAGTGAGACTGAGAGTCGGATCGTGGTTGAGAAGTTGGGGGAGAGAGGGATATTGAGGGCAGAGTGCTGAGGAGAGAATGGAGCATTGGTGCTGGAGTGGAAGAGAGGGCGTATAGTTAGGGGGAATCGGGGTAGGTGGGGTTTGGGGTAGAGAGGGAAGAGGGAGATGGGGGAAGGTGTTAGGGGGTTCACAAGGTGAGGAGTTAAATGTGGGCTGAAGGTGCATAGAGGGGTGAGGTTGGGTGGGTTTGGGGTGATGTTAGAGGGGTGCAGTGGAAGAGAAGGGGCATGGGTGTGGGAAGGGGTAGTAGGGGAGGGGATGGAAGGTGGTTTGGGATGGCATGGCTTGACCCCTGGGGTCGTTGACAGGTGTGATGTTGGAGGGGCAGGGAATCGTTGGGAAGTGCAAATGTGGAATGGACAGGGGGTTTTGGGGTGATGAAGCAGGGGGTTTGGGGGGCTGAGCAGGGGAGGTATTGAGGGCTGAGTTGGGATGATGCGACCTGGGGGTGACCTGGGGGGTGACCTGGGGGTGACCTGTGATGTGACCTGGGAGGTGAAACTACCTGAGAGGCTAGTTCGGTGACGTGCTTGCCACCTATGCTTGTTGGCTATTTGCTCATCTTTTGTCATAAACCTCTCTATGAACACATTGTAATGGGTTTCGCTTCCTCTGAGTAATGCTTGTTCCTCATTATGTACTCCACAGCCGCCTCATTTGAGAATTGTACCAGAACAGGCCTATTTTTTGGTACAATTGTAAGGTCCAACCCGCCGGCTGATATCCACTCGTTTCTGGCATCCCTGCTCCAATACATCTCAGTTCTCATGCAATTCATATTTTTCAGTCTCTAGCCTGTCTTGTCTTGTTGATGCCCACAGATATCGAATATTCCATGTAGTATAATAGGACCATCTCCTCAGTAATTCTTTGTCATGCTGTTAGCCTGTCCCTGGGGATTCTCCATCCCAACCGCAGTCACTAACCCATCCCCCACTAATCCTCTGTCCTTAGCCAGCTGTTAATCCTTCCTAATTCGTTTGTGATCCCAGCACATTCCTCTCCAGTCTCGTCTTCCCTTCCTAATCTCTTCCTGAATATAGATCATAATTTCTTGTTTCTGCCTCTCTACCATCAACCTGTATTTGCTGAAATAACTCGCTTTTAATCCCTGGATTAGATCCACCATCCAATCACTCCTTCTCTCTACAAATGTCCCTATTAATTTGTCTATAAATCTGTCCTCCTCCTCATCCCGCTGGTGATTGACCTTGAACCCCTTCCTGATCGTGTCATTGCAGTAACAACCCAGCCAAAAAAGGCGCTCTCAATACCTTGCTCAATCGCACAACAAACAGGCGAGAAAGTACAACACGCGGCTGGTCCAGATGTGAGGTCGTCTGCGTCCCGCGTCCCAGCTGGTGAGGTCACTAGTGGTGAGGTCACCTTAGCTCCACAATGTCGGCTCCACAATTCACAATACCACAAATGTACTCAACGACTTATTTTCAGTGGTGTTGTGTTCTACTGTTTTTCTTCATCTTCCATGTGGTTTTGAGTGAGCTACTAATTAGTCAATCACTATATACACTCATATACGCATATATCACTGAGTTTCCCCCCAATTCACTAGCTACGCAAGAGCTTTCCAAAGACCCGTCTGATCACCGCGGCTGTCTGACCATGTGTGTGTGTGCGTGGTGTGTGTGTGTGTGGCGCGCGTGTGTGTGTGTGTGTGTGGTGTGTGTGTGTGTGTGTGTGTGTGGTGTGGTGTGTGTGTGTGTGTGTGTGTGTGTGTGTGGTGTGTGTGTGTGTGTGGTGTGCGTGTGTTTGTGTGTGTACAGAGCCTGTGATCTGGACAAGTCCAATCCAGGAATCTAGGACAAGTCACGACCGTTTTGGCTGTTTTCGACGGTACGTCGCAGTTGTCCTCGCCCATTTTCGTTACCCCACCGAGTGATTGCGTTGTGTATGTGGTGTGTATGCGTGCATGCGCGTGTGAGTGTGAGTGCGTGTAACCTAGATAATAACTACGGGCTCCCATAGCCCGTGCTACCTGGAACTTTTTGTTCGGGTAGCGAATCTTTAACAACAACAACGTGGTAACCTAGCCTAACCACAAACGTACGCACCCAACTAACCCAATTAACATAGTACGGGTTGCACTGTGTCAGTAATTGGTTGAAGTGCGTGTTCCAACTGACGTCTCTGGCAGCCCACTGCCTCACGCACCTCTCCAACATTCTACGGCAGAGTCAGCAATCAGTCAACAATTCGTGAAGGTTGAGTGTCTGCAGGACAAAATATTCTGCTTCCCCCCACCCCCAGCCAAGGTAGTTGTTATTACAGCAAATAATTTCTGTATTGATCTCATGACTTTAGATCCTTATGACGTATCTGTATAAACCATGAAGAGAGTTATACTCAAGTGTATAGTGTTTAATTCTATTGAACCTCCTGCTACGTGGAATCTGACGCTAAATCTGCATTTGGTTCGTGAAAACTAGCCACTTTTATTTTAGATGGTACATACATACATACATACATACATACCAGACATACATACATACATACATACATACATACATACATACATACATACATACAGAAGTTCTGTATGAATGTGCATTCATCTATTTATGTGTATAGATACATGCAAATCAGCTTGTATACATACTGTATCTCCAGGCTATGTATTAATGTTTGTATGTTGTTTGTTGAGAGGATTGGGAGGCCTCGTTTAAGCATGCACTTGAAGGGGATATAACAACGTGATACAGAACCTGTTCTAGTCTTGAACTGATGCAGGTTCTTGTCCTATCTTGAACTGGGGCAGGTTCTTGTCCTAGTTTTGAACTGAGGCAGGTTCTTGTGTCTAGTCTGGAACTGGGGCAGGTTGTTGTCCTAGTCTTGAACTGGGGCAGGTTCTTGTCCTAGTTTTGAACTGAGGCAGGATCTTGTTCTAGTCTTGAACTGAGGCAGGTTCTTGTCCTAGTCTTGAACTGAGGCAGGATCTTGTCCTAGTCTTGAACTGGGGCAGGTTCTTGTCCTAGTCTTGAACTGAGGCAGGATCTTGTCTAGTCTTGAACTGAGGCAGTGTCTTGTCCTAGTCTTGAACTGGGGCAGGTTCTTGTCCTAGTCTTGAACTGAGGCAGGTATCTGTTCTAGTCTTGAACTGGGGCAGGGTTGTTGTTCTAGTCTTGAACTGGGCAGGTTCTTGTCCTAGTCTTGAACTGAGGCAGGAGTCTTGTTCTAGTCTTGAACGAGGCAGGTTCTTGTCCTAGTCTTGAACTGAGGCAGGTTCTTGTCCTAGTCTTGAACTGGGGCAGGTTCTTGTCCTAGTCTTGAACTGAGGCAGGATCTTGTTCTAGTCTGAACTGAGGGCAGGTCTGTTGTCCTAGTCTTGAACTGGGGCAGGTTCTTGTCCAGTCTTGAACTGAGGCAGGATCTTGTCTCTAGTCTTGAACTGAGGCAGGATTCTTGTCCTAGTCTTGAACTGGGGCAGGTTCTTGTCCTAGTTTGAACTGGGGCAGGTTCTTGTCCTAGTCATGAACTGAGGCAGGTTCTTTGTCCTAGTCATGAACTGAGGCAGGTTCTTGTCCTAGTCTTGACCTGAGGCAGGTTCTTGTCCGAGTCTTGAACTGAGGCAGGTTCTTGTCCTAGTCTTGAACTGAGGCAGGATCTTGTCCTAGTCTTGAACTGAGGCAGGTTCTTGTCCTAGTCATGAACTGAGGCAGGATCTTGTCCTAGTCATGAACTGAGGCAGGTTCTTGTCCTAGTCATGAACTGAGGCAGGATCTTGTCCTAGTCTTGAACTGAGGCAGGATCTTGTCCTAGTCTTGAACTGAGGCAGGATCTTGTCCTAGTCTTGAACTGGGGCAGGTTCTGTCCTAGTCTTGAACTGGGCAGGTTCTTGTCCTAGTCATGAACTGAGGCAGGTTCTTGTCCTAGTCATGAACTGAGGCAGGTTCTTGTCCTAGTCTTGAACTGAGGCAGGATCTTGTCCTAGTCTTGAACTGAGGCAGGTTCTTGTCCTAGTCTTGACCTGAGGCAGGTTCTTGTCCTAGTCTTGAACTGAGGCAGGTTCTTGTCCTAGTCATGAACTGAGGCAGGTTCTTGTCCTAGTCATGAACTGAGGCAGGTTCTTGTCCTAGTCTTGACCTGAGGCAGGTTCTTGTCCTAGTCTTGACCTGAGGCAGGTTCTTGTCCTAGTCTGAACTGGGCAGGTTCTTGTCCTAGTCTTGAACTGAGGCAGGATCTTGTTCTAGTCCTTGAACTGAGCAGGTTCTTGGTCTAGTCTTGAACTGGGGCAGGTTCTGTCCAAGTCTTGAACTGAGGCAGGATCTTGTTCTAGTCTTGAACTGAGGCAGGTTCTTGTCCTAGTCTTGAACTGGGGCAGGTTCTTGTCCAAGTCTTGAACTGAGGCAGGATCTTGTCCTAGTCTTGAACTGAGGCAGGTTCTTGTCCTAGTCTTGAACTGAGGCAGGTTCTTGTCCTAGTCTTGAACTGGGGCAGGTTCTTGTCCTAGTCTTGAACTGGGGCAGGTTCTGGAACTAGTTTCCTCACATTAAAAATATTACCTGTAATAATTCTTGTATAATTTACCATAACACATTCATATGGTCAATTAGAAGAAGTCCAGACGAGAGCTCTTATATGTGTCCTGTGTGGCACCTTGAAGGGACACATATATAGCCTGTGTTGCATCTTGAGGGGACACATATGAAGCCTGTGTTGCACCTTGAGGGGACACATATGTGTAGCCTGTGTTGCACCTTGAGGGGACACATATGAAGCCTGTGTTGCATCTTGAGGGGACACATGTGAAGTCTGTGTTGCACCTTGAGGGGACACATATGAAGCCTGTGTTGCATCTTGAGAGGACACATATGTAACCTGTGTTGCATCTTGATGGGACACATATGTAACCTGTGTTGCATCTTGATGGGACACATATGTAACCTGTGTTGCACCTTGAGGGGACACATGTAGCCTGTGTTGCACCTTTAGGGGACACATATGTTGCCTGTGTTGCACCTTTAAGGGATACACATAGATGCATCCAGAGTTCCACCTTTAAAGGGAGACACATATAAGCAACCTTGCTGAGAGGATACATGTATGCAACCTATTTTGTGCGTTGGTGGAAGAGAACACATATTGAAAACCTGTGTTGCAGCCATTGCACCATGAAACTCTTTACAACGTGCTTTGTCACTTGTTCTTATCTGTGATGTCTTAGACATGTTTCTAAGATGCAACAGTCTTCGCAAGTGAGGGATAAAGACGTTGTTAGAGCGGATTAAATTCATGGAATTCGTGTTGTTTATTTACAAACTGTCAGTAGAAACCCCTATCACAAGTTTTGAACAACTACCTATCAAAAAGCTTGGACAAACTACCTATCACATGGCTTGAACAAACTACCTATCATAAGGCTTGCACAAAATACCTATCCACCGGCTTGAACTACTTATCACAAGGCTTGAACTAACTATCTATCACAAGGCTTGAGCTAACTACCTATCACAAGGCTTGAACTAACTACCCATCACAAAGCTTGAACTAACTACCCATCACAAGGCTTGAACTAACTATCTATCATAAGGCTTGAACTAACTACCTATCACAAGGCTTTAGCTAACTACCTATCACAAGGCTTTAACTAACTACCTATCACAAGGCTTGAACTAACTACCCATCACAAAGCTTGAACTAACTACCCATCACAAGGCTTGAACTAACTATCTATCACAAGGCTTGAACTAACTATCTATCAGAAGGTTTTCACAAATGCAAACTTGTTCTTATTCCTGTATTTTTAATAATTTTCAATAAAGTAGCATAAACGAATGCAGACGAATGATAACCAAAATAAACAATAATAGAGATTATCCATAATATTAGACTGAATTATTCCCATAGCAACTTAAAACTACAAATTTCATTAACATTAACTTTTCAAATAAATTTTTTTGTGCAAAAAAATACTTCATAAATAACAAATCAGCAATAAAAATAAGCAAAGTTGTTTTTAAATTATAATTTGTTCACATTATGATAGTTGGGTATAAATGAATGCTAAATTTTTTTGATGTTTAGAGTCGCGACGTAAGCAAGAGAGGCGCTTTGTTTTGATTAGTCGTTGAAGACTGTAATGGGGACAGGGAAGCCATGTGAGCGAACATGAAGATGAGCTGTGACATGAACTTGGTCCCTTGAGCTCCACTGGTGTTTGAGTCCTGGTAGTTACTGGGCTTTGGGTCTTGTTTGGCTCAGGTAGGTGCCATTTCAACTCTGGAATTATTGACTTCTAGTAGAGTTTAAGCTGGAGTAGGGTTGAAGATTTAGTAGACTTTAAGCTCTTGTAGATTTTAAGCTCTGGCTGATTTAATTACTGGCAAAGGCTTCGCTTCATAGTGAGTAAAGGAGGCAATATATATGGTGAGAATTCACTTGTGTCCCACTAATGAATGGATGAAATTATCGTGACTTAACAGGAGAGGAAAAAATTAAATATGAGTTGATGTGCAAAATAAAAAAAAAAAACACAAGGACTGCAATTGTGTTCCTCACGTGTTGCCCAAAAATGATGAGGTGATTTGATAAAGGCTATGCCCAAGATAACCATCCAGGTGCCGGCGGGGAAGTGGTTCATAAGGCCTCGCTATCACGTCCTTATGCCCGGTCGTGATGGTCAAGTGGTTTAAGCATCCTGTACATACCAGTTTGCATTGCTCCTGGGAGTATGGGTTCGAGTCACGTCGGGTGTGAGTTATCAGTTGTATCTAGTCCTGGGACCATTCAGGCTTTTTGCATTTGTGTTCCTCACGTTGCCCCCCAAAATGAGTGATTTGATAAAATGCTATGCCCAAGATGACCATCAGGGTGCCGTTATCTATCGTGGGTGAGAAGACTGTCTATCGCTGTGAGAACACTGTCTATCGTCGTGAGAAACACTGTCTATCGTGGGTGTAGAACACTGTCTATCGTGGGTGAGAAGACTGTCTATCGTGGGTGAGAACACTGTCTATCGTGGGTGAGAACACTGTCTATCGTGGGTGGAGAACCTGTCTATCGTGGGTGAGAAGACTGTCTATCGTGGGTGAGAAGACTGTCTATCGTGGGTGAGAAGACTGTCTATCGTTGTGAGAACACTGTCTATCGTGGGTGAGAAGACTGTCTATCGTTGTGAGAACACTGTCTATCGTGGGTGAGAAGACTGTCTATCATGGGTGTTGAACACTGTCTATCGTGAGTGAGAAGACTATCTATCGTGGGTGATAACACTGTCTATCGTGGGTGAGAAGACTATCTATCGTGGGTGATAACGCTGTCTATCGTGGGTGAGAAGACTGTCTATCGTGGGGGTAGAACAATAGTTAACAAAATGGAATGCATTATGCATTCCATTTTGATAAGATGAAGGCAGATTCGATACACAGTTTCAAACGTAGATTTAATAGAGCCCAATAAGCTCCAAAACCTGTGCACCAATTGACCGACAGTCGAGAGGCGGGGCCACATAGCCAAAGCTTAACTCCCACAATCACAACTAGCCGAGTACAACTAGGTGAGTACATACACACACACACTGTCGGATATCGACAGCAGCGTACTCTACACTGGCTGAAGTTAGAACATCATTCAGACACCTAAATAAGGAGGCATTTAGGATGTTTTACACTGCCTACTTGAGATAGGATAGGATGAGATAGGATGAGCTATGAAGAGCGACTGAAGGAACTGAACTTGACGACGTTAGAAAAAGAGGAGGGAGCGGGGGAGATATAACAGCAGCGTACAAAATACTTAGAGAGATTGACAGAATGGAAATAGACGAAAAGTTCACACTAAACACCAACAGAACGAGGGAACATGGGTGGAAGCTGGACACTCAGATGAGTCACAGAGATGTTAGACAATTTTCTTTTAGCATGAGAGTAGAGGGGAAATAGAATGAACAGCAACTAACGGAACACATTATGGAAGCAAACACTGTTCATGCTTTTAAAAACTAGGTATTATAGAAAAGAAGAACAGGAATAATTGCTTTACAACCAAAGACTAGAAAGGCGGGATCCAAGAGCCAACGCTCCATTCTGTAGGTACAATAGGTGAGTGCAAACAGGTGAGCACACACACACACACACACACATGACATGAACAAAGCTCGTACACAGGAGAGAGCAATGATGAACTGTACCACAAGGAGCCAGCAACCATTGATGCTAAACTCGAACACTGAGCCTTGTAAATGGCACAGTGTAGTCCCATGTAGTCAATGGCAACAATGCAATAGAATAACAAGATGATGGCTGTTGCCCTCCTAATTGAAATCTCAGTGTCAATAAAGAACAGACTAGGAGATTTATTCAAAAGGAGAAAACGATAATCATTCAGGGACTGCGTTATGTAACAACAACAGAAACCTCGGCAAACGGTTTGCAATTGGAGAGAGAATCGATCATGGAGCTCCTGAGAGAGTTATGCCTTCGAGAGGCTGAAAGATATCTGTTAGAAATGTACAGGCTGGGGTCATATCACGTAAAAAAAAACCAGAAAAACTAGATCACTGAAACACATATTTACGAATAAATACTTAACTTTACAGATTCAGTGCTTTACGTTAAGTGCTTTACGAATAAAGCAGCTCCAAGAATCTTGGTGAACCGAAAACGAGATATCCGAACAATGAAGGGACTTGAAAGGCTCTACCTCGAAAATGACATGAGCAAGGAGGAAATACAAATAAAGATAAAACAAAAGGAATGAATGGAGGAGTGTGGGCAGTAGCCAGCAAGAGGAAACAGTGGGACAAGAGACAGGAAACTTTCAATCCACCCAGGAAACGAGAGAGCAGCATCCATATAGTAGTAGTTCAGTACGAGAACATATAAATGGTAACATGATGAACGAGCAGTTAGAGCCCCAAGTAGCAGGAATAAGCTCCCAGGTCTGACAAGGAACAGAAAACCAGAGCACCTCCATATCGTCCCACAGGCCAAGCATGCCAGAAATTCAACATCCATTTCCATCCATGCTTTAACATTTTCCCCTCATACTTAGGCTGGAAACTTACAGTTAGAGGACAGAACAACAATCAAGACCCTTAAGATCTGGTACACCAATGCTGATGGATCGTCAAATAAAGCACATGAACTCAAAGAAAGGATGAAGGAAACAGGCCCTGATGTTATAACATTAGTAAACACCAAACTAACTAGTATGATTAATAATGCGATATTTCCAGGGGAATATCAAATAATGTGAAGCAAAAGACTACATAGAGGAAGTGGCGTGTGGAGACAAAATATCCCCATGGATGATGAAAGAGGCAGCTGAAGCATTGTGCAGCCCACTTGCCATTATATTTAATTCCTATCTAGAAACGGGTGAACTTCAGGTCTGTTGGGAAATAGCTAATGTGGTACCAAGCTACAAGAAAGAGGTCAGAGAGAAACCATTACACTACCGACCCGGATCACTAACAAGTGTCCCCTACAAGTTGCTAGGGAGACTGATCCCAAGCTGGTCAGTAGAACATTTACAACAGATCACTTATGTCTCAAGGCACCAGCATGGTTTTAGTGAAGGGAAATTTTGCTTGACAAACTTGCTGGAGTTCTTCACAAGATGACAGAAATCAAACAAAAGAGAGAGGATGGGATGACTTCATATTCCTTGACTGTGACAAGACATTTGATATGGTCCCACATATTAGAGTCCTACTCAAACTAGAGAAGCAGTCTGGTGTATCTGATAGAGTCCTAAGGTGGGTCAGAGAGTATCTCTCAGTAAGGAAACAAAGTGATACAGTGAGAGCAGAAACATTAGAGTGGAGGGAGGTTACAAGTGGAGTACCACAAGGGTAGGTTCTTGGGGCCCATCCTGCTTCTGATGTATGTCAACGAGCTGACAGAGGAAATTGGCTCCATCATAATAATGTTTACAGACGATGCAAAATGATGAGAGGAATC
>WNGS01001252.1:16759-38095 GCA_020271785.1 Procambarus virginalis | reverse complement strand
TAACATTAACATCTGCTTGCAACTTTTCAATTTCTTCAGCAGAGGTAATTTCATGGTTTGTCATAGAGGTCAAGTAATTGTGAGAGTCATGATCTTCCTGTTCTAAAATCTATCATGTACTATCAGCTATTGGGTTTGCCAAAATTATCAGGTAGGTTAGGTTGGTCATATTTCTACATTAGTTTTAACTCAAATTCTTCCTTTGCAAAGTCACTTTATTATTAATCCATTTTTCTGGGAGAGCTTTCTTTGGGGACACACTGGGCTGCTCTCCTGGAACTTTTAAAACTTTTTGACCTATGTATTAAAACTTTTTGACCTATGTATTTAAAAGCAATTCTAAAGTTAGAAAGTGTAGCATAGGCCCCTCGCACAATGTTCTTAATATGATCCTCAGGTTATAGTTTTCTATATCTAAAACCACCCCTAGATCTCTTTCTTGATCAGAATTCTTTATAGATCTCTGTGGCTCAATCATAGAAACTGAGTAAATTCGTTACACTGGACCTTCCAGATCGAATACCATGCTGACAGTCTGATATATCATTCAGTACGTCTGCATCTGAAATTGAGCAATACCGGATTTATTACTTGGTTTTATAAATTTTATACTTATAATCTTACCTTATTTCAGAGACCACGAGTAATCTGGGCTTCGAACTCAACAGAAAAGCCTTCCGTAGACCTGCTTCTTTGCTATGTAATAGACAAAATTTAGTAAGTACTGATTTATTATGAGTTTGTTTATTTATTTTTTCTTTATATACAAGAAGGTACATTGGGGGAGAGTACAGTGACTTGAAGTTATACATTCTTGTAAAGCAACTAGCACTCATAGCGTTTCGGGAAGATCTAAGTATAAACCAAGGAACTTACCATCTTTTTTTATTTCTGATGTTAACATTGTCTAACTGTAGATGAATTGCATTTGTTGATTTGCTCCCAAGTAAGATGTTGTAGGTCCTTTCTATGTTTAGTGTGAGTTTGTTGGTTGACATTCATAAGTGGATTTTTTTTATTTATTGCTTACATCATTATTTAATATGAGTGGGTTGGAGTCTGAGTAGATGAGGTTAGTATCATCATTATCTCATATCTCGGTGATTTTGTCGCAATGGTCAAGTAGCTGTACTGTACAAGTAGAGGACATGAGAGATAGCTGTGAGAGATATTTCAATATCTTCCTGCTCTAAATCTATGTTGGCCTGGATTGTGGAGGTCATTGGTCTCCATAAAACTAGTAACCTGACTCCTGATCACTCTCAAATAATTGTATTATGTGGGATGTTAGTGCAACTGGTCTATAATTCTTTGCCAATGCTTTGCTACCTCCCTTGTGTAGAGGAGTTATGTCTGCTGTTTTAAGAGCCTCTGGTATCTCCCCCGTGTCCAAGCTCTTCCTCCACACTATACTGAGTGCCTGTGCGCACTGGCACTTTGCATTTCTATATAAATATTGAATTCCGTGAGTCTGGACCCGGGCTGAATGCATGGGCATATTGTCAATTTCTCTTTCAAAATCTGTCACACTCGTGTTGATATCAGTTATATTTACAGGGGTTTGGATATCACCCATAAATAAGTTGTCCGGATCCTCCACTTTCATGCTTTGTATCGGAGTGCTAAACATGGCCTCATACTGCTTTTTTAGGATTTCACTAATTTCTTTGTCATCCTCAGTATATGAACCTTCACTAGTACGAATAGGTCCAATACAATCCAGTGGTTTTTGCTTTTCCTTGTGTAGGATTTTTATTACCTAGAACATTTTCCCATTGAATGTTTGTAAGTTCCCTGTTTATTTTTCCCAGTCTATCCTTTTATTAATAAAATTGAATTTATCGAATAGCCCTTCTCGCTTGTTGTTTCTTTGGGCCTACTACCGTTATTGATGTTAGTTTGCACTTCAATGAGCTTGTGGTCCAAGTACGTAGTGTCTGAGACAGTAATGTCTCTGATTAGCTCATCAATGTTCGTGAATATGAGGTTCAGCGTGTTCTCGTTCCTAGTCCGTTCTGTTATCTGCTGACTGAGCGAGAATTTGTCACAGAATCTCAGTAGTTCTCTGACCTGTGATTGGTTATTTCCATTTCCATTTTGTGTGTGTTGTTTTGGTAGTGATTCGTCCAGTTCTGGTAGTAGTGCGGCTGTTGTGTGTTGTAGTACTTGTGTGCCTGTTAATGACTCGTATTCCAGTCTTGTGGGTATCTCGTTTCCCCTCCGAGCCAACTGCTTTGTTCTTACCTAGCATTTGCTTTGTTTGGGTATGAATGTTTGTGTGCCTTCATTGTATATTTTGCAAAATTTGCCATATTTCTCATTATTTACTTCTCTGCCTAGCAACAAGTCTGTCTAATTATGCTCATTAACTTTTTTTCAAAGTTCCCCATAGTGTCCTTTATTGAAATCGAGTTCATGAACCGTTTCAATGTCCTTATTTTCTTCTAGATTATATCTTAAAGTATATTTAAATGTTAAATGTTATTGTTATTATTGTTATTAAATGTTATTGTGACATTGCATTGCAATTGAGCTATGTTGTTTACCATACCGTTCATTTCGTGAGTATAAGTATAGATGCCACACTTGTGACAGGTAAAACCATGTCTTTTTGAAAAACAGCACCGTCTGTTGCACGTAAGAGCAACCCACACTATATTATGTTACGATATTATTTCAATATTTCTGATTGCATTGATAGTTTGAATTTTCATAGATTTCAATTTATTTTCATTTCGATTTAATAATTTTGTGTGACATTGCATTTGAATTGCGCTGTGTTGTTTACCATACTGTTCATTTCATGAGTATAGTTAATTTTTTTTTATTTTTTCATTTCATTTTTTTAGCTGTTCTTATTTTTCAGTGATTTTATCAAATCATTTGATGTTCCCAATTTTCTGATGGGAACATCAGATCATTTGATGGTCCCAATTTTCTGATGAAAGCTTAAAACTATTTGGTAAATATTTTCTATACAATGCTAATATGCTTCCACTCATGACAGAATCATCTAGGACAACGAGCACCTCGGTGTTTAGGCCCAGTACAAAACCTTTCCCTCAGACTTCGAGACAAGACAGAACTGGTAAGCTTTATGTAACTGGAGAAACATTTACATACACAGATAGTAACATATACTTGTGCATTATATTTTAATGTAATATATATTTTTAGCAGCCTTTACGGTGATGGAAACGGTTGATAATTTAAAAAAAATTCAAAATTCAATCAAAATTTTTTAATGCATTCAGAAAAGCTATAAGCTAATGTAATAATTCAATAATTACTATTTGTAGTTTTATGTATTTAATACTATTTGGTAAATATTTTCTATACAATGCTAATACGCTTCCACCCATGACAGAATCATCTAGGACTATGAGCACCTCGGTGTTCAGGCCCAGTACAAAACCTTCCCCTCAAACTCCAAGACAAGACAGAACTGGTAAGCTTTATGTAACTGGAGAAACATTTACATAGACAGATAGTAACATATATTATTGTGCATTATATTTTAATGAAACATATATTTTAGCAGCCTTTAGGGTGATGGAAACAGTTGATAACTTTCTTTAAAAAAATTTCAAAATTCAATTCAAATTTTTTTAATGCATTCAGAAAAGCTATAAGCTAATGTAATAGTTCAATAATTACTATTTGTAGTTTTATCTATTTAGAACTATTTGGTAAATATTGGGAATTGTGAAATATCATATTTATTATTTGGTTTTTAAATTTTATACTGTACTTATAATTTCATATCATTTCAGAGACAACGAGTGATCTGGGCTTCGAACTCAACAGGAGAGGCTTCCGTAGACCTGCTTCTTTGCTACGTAATAGACGAAAATGTGAATGATTATTTGGTGGCTAGCTCTCCTTTCGAAAAATCTAGTAAGTACCGATTTATTATGTGTCTTATGAAACGTGTCTTCAAAACCTTGGATATTTGTAATGTAATAATAAGTACGTAAATTTGACATTTTTTGTATTATATATATATATATATATATATATATATATATATATATATATATATATATATATATATATATATATATATATATATGCATTTCTTTATAAATATTAATTCCATGAGTCTGGACCAGGGCTAGATTCATGGGCATATTGTCAATTTCTCTTTCAAAATCTGTCACACTCGTGTTGATATCGGTTATATTTATTTATCCTCAGTATATGGGCCTTCTCTAGTACGAATAGGTCAAATACTGGCAGTGGTTTTTGCTTTTCCTTGTGTAGGATTTTACTACCTAGAACATTTTCCCATTGAATGTTTGTAAGTTCCCTGTTTATTTTCTCCCAGTCTATCCTTTTATTATTAAAATTGAATTTATTGAATAGCCCTTCTCGCTTGTTGTTTCTCTTGGGCCTACTACTGTTATTGATGTTAGTTTGCACTTCAATGAGCTTGTGGTCCAAGTACGTAGTGTCTGAGACAGTAATGTCTCTGATTAGCTCATCATTGTTCGTGAATATGAGGTCCAGCGTGTTCTCGTTCCTAGTCCGTTCTGTTATCTGCTGACTGAGCGAGAATTTGTCACAGAATCTCAGTAGTTCTCTGACCTGTGATTGGTTATTTCCATTTTGGGTGTGTTGTTTTGGTAGTGATTCGACCAATTCTGGTAGTAGTGCGGTTGTTGTGTGTTGTAGTACTTGTGTGCTTGTTAATGACTTGTATTCCAGTCTTGTGGGTATCTCCTTTCCCCTACGGGCCAACTGCTTTGTTCTTACCTAGCATTTTGCTCTGTTTTCGTATGAATGTTTGTGTGCCTTCATTGTATATTTTGCAAAATTTGCCATATTTCTCATTATTTACTTCTCTGCATAGCAACAAATCTGTCTAATTATACTCATTAACTCTTTTTCAAAGTTCCCTATAGTGTCCTTTATTGAAATCGAGTTCATGAACCGTTTCAATGTCCTTATTTTCTTCTAGATTATATCTTAAAGTATATTTAAATGTTAAATGTTATTGTTATTATTGTTATTAAATGTTATTGTTACATTGCATTGCAATTGAGCTATGGTGTTTACCATACTGTTCATTTCGTGAGTATAAGTATAGATGCCACACTTGTGACAGGTAAAACCATGTCTTTTTTGAAAAACAGCACCGTCTGTTGCACGTAAGAGCAACCACACTATATTATGTTACGATATTATTTCAATATTTCCAATTTCATTGATAATTTGAATTCTCATAGATTTCAATTTATTTTCATTTTGATTTAATAATTTTGTGTGACATTGCATTGGAATTGAGCTGTGTTGTTTACCATACTGTTCATTTCATGAGTACAGTTTATTTTTTTATTTTTTCATTTCATTTTTTTAGCTGTTTTTATTTTTCTGTGATGAGAATATCAGATCATTTGATGTTCCCAATTTTCTGATGGAAGCATCAGACCATTATGGAATGCATCAGATGAGGTAGTTTGAAATGGTGAGGAGGACGAGGGGACAGAGGAGAGGGTAATGGTGGGGAGGACGTAGATATATTAGGTGTAATGGTGGGGAGGACGTAGATATATTAGGTGTAATGGTGGGGAGGACGTAGATATATTAGGTGTAATGGTGGGGAGGACGTAGATATATTAGGTGTAATGGTGGGGAGCACGTAGATATATTAGGTGTAATGGTGGGGAGGACGTAGATATATTAGGTGTAATGGTGGGGAGGACGTAGATATATTAGGTGTAATGGTGGGGAGGACGTAGATATATTAGGTGTAATGGTGGGGAGCACGTAGATACATTAGGTGTAATGGTGGGAGCACGTAGATATATTAGGTGTAATGGTGGGGAGCACGTAGATATTTAGGTGTAATGGTGGGGAGCACGTAGATATATTAGGTGTAATGGTGGGGAGGACGTAGATATATTAGGTGTAATGGTGGGGAGCACGTAGATATATTAGGTGTAATGGTGGGGAGGACGTAGATATATTAGGTGTAATGGTGGGGAGCACGTAGATATATTAGGTGTAATGGTGGGGAGAACGTAGATATATATATATGTAGATACATTAAATTTTCTAGGCACTAATATTGAAAGAAAACCAAAATAAGAGGTGCTACTATCTCTAACAATGGACTGGAATAATGCAGGATATATATTGTTTTATAAAGATTCTTGATTTAGTTTTTTTTCTATAATATAGAAAGGGTTTTTACTTATTAAATTAAATATTATATAATAAAATAATTTATGTATTATTAAAATCAGTTAGTAACAAACAATATTTCATTACAGGGTGGTGAAGCAAGAAGACATGGGAATCGCACAACAGACTGGGATATGACGCCAGCTGAAAATATACTTACCTAGTTTTACCTTTAAATATATATTATATATATATTATATATATATATATAATATATATATATATATATATATATATATATATATATATATATATAAAATGTATATGTATAATTATTTATATATATATAAATTAAATTATGATGTATATATTTTATATTATTTTATAATGTATATATTGTATATATTATTATATGTATATATATGCAAACAAGCCTGAATGGTCCCCAGGACTAGATACAACTGAAAACTCACACCCCAGAAGTGACTCGAACCCATACTCCCAGGAGCAACGCAACTGGTATGTACAGGGATGCCTTAAACCACTTGACCATCACGACCGGACAAAAGGAAGTGATAGCCTGAGCTATATGAACCACTTCCCCGCCGGCACCTGGATGGTTATCTTGGGCATAGCATTTATCAAATCACCTCTTTTTTTGGGGGGCAACACGTGAGGAACACAAATGCAAACAAGCCTGAATGGTCCCCAGGACTAGATACAACTGAAAACTCGCAACCCAGAAGTGACTCGAACCCATACTCCCAGGAGCAACGCAACTGGTATGTACAGGGATGCCTTAAACCACTTGACCATCACGACCGGACAAAAGGAAGTGATAGCCTGAGCTATATGAACCACTTCCCCGCCGGCACCTGGATGGTTATCTTGGGCATAGCATTTTATCAAATCACCTCTTTTTTGGGGGCAACACGTGAGGAACACAAATGCAAACAAGCCTGAATGGTCCCCAGGACTAGATACAACTGAAAACTCACACCCCAGAAGTGACTCGAACCCATACTCCCAGGAGCAACGCAACTGGTATGTACAGGGATGCCTTAAACCACTTGACCATCACGACCGGACAAAAGGAAGTGATAGCCTGAGCTATATGAACCACTTCCCCGCCGGCACCTGGATGGTTATCTTGGGCATAGCATTTTATCAAATCACCTCTTTTTTGGGGCAACACGTGAGGAACCAAATGCAAACAAGCCTGAATGGTCCCCAGGACTAGATACAACTGAAAACTCACACCCCAGAAGTGACTCGAACCCATACTCCCAGGAGCAACGCAACTGGTATGTACAGGGATGCCTTAAACCACTTGACCATCACGACCGGACAAAAGGAAGTGATAGCCTGAGCTATATGAACCACTTCCCCGCCGGCACCTGGATGGTTATCTTGGGCATAGCATTTTATCAAATCACCTCTTTTTTTTTGGGGCAACACGTGAGGAACACAAATGCAAACAAGCCTGAATGGTCCCCAGGACTAGATACAACTGAAAACTCGCAACCCAGAAGTGACTCGAACCCATACTCCCAGGAGCAACGCAACTGGTATGTACAGGGATGCCTTAAACCACTTGACCATCACGACCGGACAAAAGGAAGTGATAGCCTGAGCTATATGAACCACTTCCCGCCGGCACCTGGATGGTTATCTTGGGCATAGCATTTTATCAAATCACCTCTTTTTTTGGGGCAACACGTGAGGAACACAAATGCAAACAAGCCTGAATGGTCCCCAGGACTAGATACAACTGAAAACCACACCCCAGAAGTGACTCGAACCCATACTCCCAGGAGCATGTTCGAGTCACTTCTGGGGTGTGGAGTTTTCAGTTGTATCTAGTCCTGGGGACCATTCAGGCTTGTTTGCATTTGTGTTCCTCACGTGTTGCCCCCAAAAAAAAGAGGTGATTTGATAAAATGCTATGCCCAAGATAACCATCCAGGTGCCGGCGGGGAAGTGGTTCATATAGCTCAGGGTATCACTTCCCTTGTCCGGTCGTGATGGTCAAGTGGTTTAAGGCATCCCTGTACATACCAGTTGCGTTGCTCCTGTGAGTATGGGTTCGAGTCACTTCTGGGGTGTGAGTTTTCATATGTATATATATAAATAATATATATATGTAAATATTATTTTATATATATATATTATTTATATATATAAATATATAATATATATTATATATATTATATATACAATATATATATGTAATATATATGTAATATATATGTAATATAATGTTATATATAATATGGTACCCCTTCTAGGTTGAAAAAAAATTATATATATATATATATATTTATATATATTTATATTTATATATATTTAAATATAATATATATATATATATATATATATATATATATATATATATATATATATATATATATATATATAACGAGAGGATTGAAGACATCGATGCCCATGATGCACTTTACCTCATCACCAGATGCTTGTCCCTCCCCAGGCTGACCTACTTTCTAAGATGTTCGCCATCTTTCAACAATATTAAATTAGAAGAGTACGACAGCTTGCTGAAATCAACACTAGAAAAAGCCCTCAATCTTTCCCTCAGCAACTCGCAGTGGAAACAGGCCTCCCTTCCTGTCAGACTCGGGGGCCTTGGCGTGCGCACAGCAACACAAATTGCTGTACCAGCGTTCCTGTCCTCTTCAGTGGGGTCTGACAACTTGGTGAAGGAAATCCTACCTGAGCACCTAGTTCAACAGGCAGGGGTACATGATCCCAGCTTCACAGACTGCACAACCAAATGGGTCTCTCTCGCAGGACCAGCACCCCAACCACTGCCTTCTGAAGCCCATAAGCAATCCAGCTGGGATCGCCCCATTGCCGACCAAGAAGCTGCGACTTTGCTAGAAGCTGCGACAACACCACATGACACTGCCCGACTTAGAGCTGTAGCAGCTCCCCATGCAGGTGATTTCCTATTAGCAATCCCAATGTCAGCAACCGGCACTCGTCTCACACCGCAGGCCCTTCGAATTGCCGTGGCTCTCCGTCTCGCTGCCCCAATCCACACCGAATACAGGTGTATTTGCGGCGAGGCAGAGGCCGACAGGTACGGACGGCATGGCCTTCTCTGCCAAAGGACAGGAGGATGGCATGCAAGACACGGCGAGGTCAATGACATTATTAAGAGAAGCCTTACCACAGCCGGCTGTCCAGCAGAGAGAGAGCCCCGGTACCTAATGTCCCACAACTCTAATGAGCCTGTCGGTCGCCCAGATGGAATCACGGTGAACCCCTGGAAGAATGGTAGACAGTTGGTGTGGGACTACACTTGCGTCTCAACTTTAGCCAATACCTATGTTGACTTCAGTGCTACTCAAGCAGGAGGAGCTGCCAATCACCGGGAAGCGGCCAAGTCACGTAAATACAGAGACCTTGAGCACCACTACAATTTTGTCCCCATTGCCTCAGAGACACTTGGTGCCTGGGGTAAAAGTGCTGCTAGCTTTTTGAAGGAGTTGGGGTCTAAGCTAATCGAAACAACTAGAGACCCTAGAGCTGCCAGTTTTCTTTTTCAGCGCCTCAGTGTGGCAATCCAGAGAGGAAATGCTCACTGCATCCATGGTTCCTGCCCGCCATCTGAGGAGCTGGAGGAGCTTTTCAACTTGTGACAAGCAGCCTTGTACCCTGCATGTAATCAATACTGTAACTTTTTTGTGTAATGACATTTTCAAATAAAGTTAGATAAATATACACACATACCAAAAGAATAGGGGTGGTAGGAGAAGAAAATATCAAAGTGTTCAGTGAGGATCCACAAGGTCTTCTCTGAGTACTCTTTATTTTCTTCTCCGAGGCTATGGGTCCCTACACTTGCACCAGAGGTGGTACCCCTTCTAGGTTTTAAAAAAAAAAAAAAAATATATATAATATATATATATATTTATATATTATATTTATATATATACATATATATATATATATATATATATATATATATATTATATAATTATATTTTATATATATATTTATATATATATATATATTTATATTTATAAATATATATATTTATATATATATAATAATATATATTTATATATATATTTATATATATATTTATAATTATATATTTATATATTATATATTTATATATATTTTTATATATATTTATTTATATTATATATATATATATATATATATATATATATATATTATTTTTATATATTATATATATATATATATATATATATATATATATATATATATATATATATATCTATTTTAGGGCATATATGTTTTTGTATTTTTGCTGATTTGTTAGTAAATAATAGAAATATAAATTATTTTATTTTTTTACCCTTAAATTTGTAGTAATATTTACATTGGAAATAATATAATTAAATTTCAAGAAATTAACTTTAAACACAAAGATTTGAAAAATTTCAGATTTCAGATCTCAAAGCTTTCGTAAGAGATTCATATTGTATACGAATGGATTATGAATGATTCATGTTAAGATTGTTACATTGTCACAACGTTTCCCATAAGTGTTAAATACGTAGGTTTGGTTATAAGTTTTGAAACCTATTTATTTCCACACAAAAATCG
Source organism: Procambarus virginalis (assembly GCA_020271785.1). Taxonomy (NCBI): domain Eukaryota; kingdom Metazoa; phylum Arthropoda; class Malacostraca; order Decapoda; family Cambaridae; genus Procambarus; species Procambarus virginalis. The sequence continues at coordinate 27,370 of WNGS01001252.1, read as the reverse complement.
TTTCTGAAACGAGAAAACGAACGTCTCCAATCCTTTCAAACTTTCCAGATATGTTGCGGCAACATAAAATGTTTGCTGGGCTATAGCACTCACTACCAAGGGACCTCTAGCACATCACTACCAGAGACCTCTAGTACATCACTACCAAGGGACCTATAGCACATCACCATCGGGGACCTATAGCACATCACTACCAAGGGACCTATAACACATCACTACCAAGGGACCTCTTGTACATCACTACCAAGGGACCTATAGCACATCACCATCGGGGACCTATAGCACATCACTACCAAGGGACCTATAACACATCACCACCAAGGGACCTCTAGCACATCACCACCAGGGACCTCTAGCACTCACTACCAAGGGACATCTAGCACATCACTACCAAGGGACCTATAGCACATCACTACCAAGGGACCTCTAGCACATCACTACCAAGGGACCTCTAGCACATCACTACCAAGGGACCTCTAGCACATCAATACCAGGGACCTATAGCACATCACCATCGGGGACCTATAGCACATCACTACCAAGGGACCTATAGCACATCATCGGGACCTATAGCACATCACTACCAGGGACCTATAACACATCACCACCAAGGGACCTCTAGCACATCACCACCAGGGACCTCTAGCACATCACTACCAAGGGACATCTAGCACATCACTACCAAGGGACCTCTAGCACATCACTACAAGGGACCTCTAGCACATCACTACCAAGGGACCTCTAGCACATCACTACCAAGGGACCTATAGCACATCACCATCGGGGACCTATAGCACATCACTACCAAGGGACCTATAGCACATCACCATCGGGGACCTATAGCACATCACTACCAAGGGACCTATAACACATCACTACCAAGGGACCTCTAGTACATCACTACCAGGGACCTATAGCACATCACCATCGGGACCTATAGCACATCACTACCAAGGGACCTATAACACATCACCACCAGGGACCTCTAGCACATCACTACCAGGGACCTATAGCACATCACCATCAGGGACCTATAGCACATCACTACCAAGGGACCTATAGCACATCACTACCAAGGACCTCTAGCACATCACTACCAAGGGACCTCTAGCACATCACTACCAGGGACCTCTAGACACACTACCAAGGGACCTATAGCACATCACCAAGGGACCTATAGCACATCACTACCAAGGGACCTCTAGCACATCACTATCGGGGACCTATAGCACATCACTACCAAGGGACCTATAGCACATCACTACCAAGGGACCTCTAGCACATCACTACCAAGGGACCTCTAGCACATCACTACCAAGGACCTCTAGCACATCACTACCAAGGGACCTATAGCACATCACTACCAAGGACCTCTAGCACATCACTACCAAGGGACCTATAGCACATCACCATCAGGGACCTATAGCACAACTACCAAGGGACCTATAGCACATCACCATCGGGGACCTCTAGCACATCACTACCAAGGGACCTATAGCACATCACTACCAAGGACCTCTAGCACATCACTACCAAGGGACCTCTAGCACATCACTACCAAGGGACCTCTAGCACATCACTACCAGGGACCTATAGCACATCACCATCTGGGACCTATAGCACATCACTACCAAGGGACCTATAGCACATCCCATCGGGGACCTATAGCACATCACTACCAGGGACCTATAACACATCACTACCAAGGACCTCTAGTACATCACTACCAAGGGACCTATAGCACATCACCATCGGGGACCTATAGCACATCACTACCAAGGGACCTATACACATCACCACCAAGGGACCTCTAGCACATCACCACCAGGGACCTCTAGCACATCACTACCAAGGACCTCTAGCACATCACTACCAAGGGACCTCTAGCACATCACTACCAAGGGACCTATAGCACATCACTACCAAGGGACCTCTAGCACATCACTACCAAGGGACCTCTAGCACATCACTACCAAGGGACCTATAGCACATCACCATCGAGGACCTTAGCACATCACTACCAAGGGACCTATAGCACATCACCATCGGGGACCTATAGCACATCACTACCAAGGGACCTATAACACATCACTACCAAGGGACCTATAGCACATCACTACCAGGACCTATAGCACATCACTACCAAGGGACCTATAGCACATCACTATCGGGACCTATAGCACATCACTACCAAGGGACCTATAGCACATCACTACCAAGGGACCTCTAGCACATCACTACCAAGGGACCTATAGCACATCACCATCGGGACCTATAGCACATCACTACCAAGGGACCTATAGCACATCACTACCAAGGGACCTATAGCACATCACTACCAAGGACCTCTAGCACATCACTACCAAGGGACCTATAGCACATCACTACCAGGGACCTCTAGCACATCACTACCAAGGGACTCTAGTACATCACTACCAAGGGACCTATAGCACATCACCATCGGGACCTATAGCACATCACTACCAAGGACCTATAGCACATCACCATCGGGGACCTATAGCACATCACTACCAAGGGACCTATAACACATCACTACCAAGGGACCTCTAGTACATCACTACCAGGGACCTATAGCACATCACCATCGGGGACCTATAGCACATCACTACCAAGGGACCTATAACACATCACCAAGGGACCTCTAGCACATCACCAGGGACCTCTAGCACATCACTACCAAGGGACTCTAGCACATCACTACCAAGGGACCTATAGCACATCACTACCAAGGGACCTATAGCACATCACTACCAAGGGACCTCTAGCACATCACTACCAAGGGACCTCTAGCACATCACTACCAAGGGACCTANGGGACCTATAGCACATCAACATCGAGGACCTATAGCACAGCACTACCAAGGGACCTATAACACATCACCACCAAGGGACCTCTAACACATCACCACCAGGGACCTCTAGCACATCATCATCAGCGACCTCTAGCACATCACTACCAAGGGACCTATAGCACATCACTACCAAGGGAGCTCTAGCACATCACTACCAAGGGACCTCTAGCACATCACTACCAAGGGACCTCTAGTACATCACTACCAAGGGACCTATAGCACATCACCATCGGGGACCAATAGCACATCACTACCAAGGGACCTATAGCACATCACTATCGGGGACCTATAGCACATCACTACCAAGGGACCTATAACACATCACTACCAAGGGACCTCTAGCACATCACTTCCAAGGGACCTCTAGCACATCACTACCAAGGGACTTCTAGTACATCACTACCAAAGGACCTATAGCACATCACTACCAAGGGACCTCTAGTACATCACTACCAAGGGACCTATAGCACATCACTACCAAGGGACCTCTAGCACATCACTACCAAGGGAACTCTAGCACATCACTACCAAGGGACCTCTAGTACATCAGTACCAAGGGACCTATAGCACATCACCATCGGGGACCTATAGCACATCACTACCAAGGGACCTATAGCACATCACCAGCGGGGACCTATAGCACATCACTACCAAGGGACCAATAACACATCACTATCTAGGGACCTCTAGTACATCACTACCAAGGGACCTATAGCACATCACCATCGGGGACCTATAGCACATCACTACCAAGGGACCTATAACACATCACCATCAAGGGACCTCTAGCACATCACCACCAGGGACCTCTAGCACATCACTACCAAGGGACCTCTAGCACATCACTACCAAGGGACCTATAGCACATCACTACCAAGGGACCTCTAGCACATCACTACCAAGGGACCTCTAGCACATCACTACCAAGGGACCTCTAGCACATCACTACCAAGGGACCTCTAGTACATCACTACCAAGGGACCTCTAGCACATCACTACCAAGGGACCTATAGCACATCACCATCGGGGACCTATAGCACATCACTACCAAGGGACCTATAGCACATCACCATCGGGGACCTACAACACATCACTACCAAGGGAACTCTAGTACATCACTACCAAGGGACCATAAGCACATCACCATCGGGGACCTATAGCACATCACTACCAAGGGACCTAAACCACATCACCACCAAGGGACCTCTAGCACATCACCACCAGGGACCTCTAGCACATCACTACCAAGGGACCTCTAGCACATCACTACCAATGGACCTCAGGCACATCACTACCAAGGGACCTATAGCACATCACCATCGGGGACCTATAGCACATCACTACCAAGGGACCTCTAGCACATCACCATCGGGGACCTATAGCACATAACTATCAAGGGACCTATAGCACATCACCATCGTGGACCTCTAGCACATCACTACCAAGGGACCTATAGCACATCACTACCAAGGGACCTCTAGCACATCACTACCAAGGGACCTCTAGCACATCACTACTAAGGGACCTCTAGTACATCACTACCAAGGGACCTATAGCACATCACCATCGGGGACCTATGGCACATCACTACCAAGGGACCTATAGCACATCACCATCGGGGACCTATAGCACATCACTTCCAAGGGACCTATAACACATCACCACCAAGGGACCTCTAGCACATCACCACCAGGGACCTCTAGCACATCACTACCAAGGGACCTCTAGCACATCACTACCAAGGGACCTATAGCACATCACTACCAAGGGACCTCTAGCACATCACTACCAAGGGACCTATAGCACATCACCATCGGGGACCTATAGCACATCACAACTAAGGGACCTATAGCACTTCGCCATCGGGGACCTATAGCACATCACTACCAAGGGACCTATAACACATCACTACCAAGGGACCTCTAGTACATCACTACCAATTGACCTAAAGCACATCACCATCGGGGACCTATAGCACATCACTACCAAGGGACCTAAACCACATCACCACCAACGGACCTCTAGCACATCACCACCAGGGACCTCTAGCACATCACTACCAAGGGACCTCTAGCACATCACTACCAAGGGACCTATAGCACATCACTACCAAGGGACCTCTAACACATCACTACCAAGGGACCTCTAGCACATCACTACCAAGGGACCTATAGCACATCACTACCAAGGGACCTCTAGTACATCACTACCAAGGGACCTATAGCACATCACTATCGGGGACCTATAGCACATCTCTACCAAGGGACCTATAGCACATCACCATCGTGGACCTATAGCACATCACTACCAAGGGACCTATAACACATCACTACCAAGGGACCTCTAGTACATCACTAACAAGGGACCTATAGCACATCACCATCGGGGACCTATAGCACATCACTACCAAGGGACCTATAACACATCACCACCAAGGGCCAACTACGAACCACTTATGTTAATGAAGGGGAGCGATAGGGCAACAGAAGTACACTTACATCGCATCAGGCTTGGATACCCATGTGCATGGGAAATAGGCTTACAGGTTCCGGAAGATGAGAGGAAATGTCAACACTGTGGAGAAATGCCCGACAGACCTCTGGAACATTATCTAACACAGTGCACAGTTACAAACCCATTTAGATTTCAACTTCAATTCAATAGAGCAGAAGAAGTTGCTAAACACATATGGCAACATCTTACTAAAGCGACCATACGAGTAATAATAATCATAGCTCCGCCCAAGTAAACTGGAAACAAGCGACACTTANCTAGCACATCACTACCAAGGGACCTCTAGCACATCACTACCAAGGGACCTATAGCACATCACCATCAGGGACCTATAGCACATCACTACCAAGGGACCTCTAGCACATCTACCAAGGGACCTCTAGCACATCACCACCAGGGACCTATAGCACATCACTACCAAGGGACCTATAGCACATCACTACCAAGGGACCTATAGCACATCATACCGGGGACCTCTAGCACATCACTACCAAGGGACCCTAAGCACATCACTACAAAGGGACCTCTAGCACATCACTACCAAGGGACCTATAGCACATCACTACCAAGGGACCTCTAGCACATCACTACAAGGGACCTATAGCACATCACAATCGGGGACCTATAGCACATCACCACGGGGACCTATAGCACATCACTACCAAGGGACTATAGCACATCACTATCGGGGACCTATAGCACATCACTACCAAGGGACCTATAACACATCACTACCAAGGGACCTCTAGCACATCACTACAAGGGACCTATAGCACATCACCACCAAGGGACCTCTAGCACATCACTACCAGGGACCTATAGCACATCACTACCAAGGGACCTCTAGCACATCACTACCAAGGGACCTATAACACATCACCACCAAGGGACCTCTAGCAATCATACCAAGGGACCTCTAGCACATCACTACCAAGGGACCTCTAGCACATCACTACCAAGGGACCTATAGCACATCACTACCAAGGGACCTCTAGCACATCACTACCAAGGGACCTCTAGCACATCACTACCAAGGGACCTCTAGCACATCACTACCAAGGGACCTATAGCACATCACCATCGGGGACCTATAGCACATCACTACCAAGGGACCTATAGCACATCACCATCGGGGACCTATAGCACATCACTACCAAGGGACCTATAACACATCACTACCAAGGGACCTCTAGCACATCACTACCAAGGGACCTATAGCACATCACATCGGGGACCTATAGCACATCACTACCAAGGGACCTATAACACATCACCACCAAGGGACCTCTAGCACATCACCACCAGGGACCTCTAGCACATCACCATCAGGGACCTCTAGCACATCACTACCAAGGGACCTATAGCACATCACTACCAAGGGACCTCTAGCACATCACTACCAAGGGACCTCTAGCACATCACTACCAAGGGACCTATAGCACATCACCATCGGGGACCTATAGCACATCACTACCAAGGGACCTATAACACATCACTACCAAGGGACCTCTAGTACATCACTACCAAGGGACCTATAGCACATCACCATCGGGGACCTATAGCACATCACTACCAAGGGACCTATAACACATCACCACCAAGGGACCTCTAGCACATCACTACCAGGGACCTCTAGCACATCACCATCAGGGACCTCTAGCACATCACTACCAAGGGACCTATAGCACATCACTACCAAGGGACCTCTAGCACATCACTACCAAGGGACCTCTAGCACATCACTACCAAGGGACCTCTAGTACATCACTACCAAGGGACCTATAGCACATCACCATCGGGGACCTATAGCACATCACTACCAAGGGACCTATAGCACATCACTATCGGGGACCTATAGCACATCACTACCAAGGGACCTATAGCACATCACTACCAAGGGACCTCTAGCACATCACTACCAAGGGACCTCTAGCACATCACTACCAAGGGACTTCTAGTACATCACTACCAAGGGACCTATAGCACATCACTACCAAGGGACCTCTAGTACATCACTACCAAGGGACCTATAGCACATCACCATCGGGGACCTATAGCACATAACTATCAAGGGACCTATAGCACATCACCATCGGGGAACTCTAGCACATCACTACCAAGGGACCTATAGCACATCACTACCAAGGGACCTCTAGCACATCACTACCAAGGGACCTCTAGCACATCACTACCAAGGGACCTCTAGCACATCACTACCAAGGGACCTATAGCACATCACCATCGGGGACCTATAGCACATCACTACCAAGGGACCTATAGCACATCACCAGGGGGACCTATAGCACATCACTACCAAGGGACCTATAACACATCACTACCAAGGGACCTCTAGTACATCACTACCAAGGGACCTATAGCACATCACCATCGGGGACCTATAGCACATCACTACCAAGGGACCTATAACACATCACCACCAAGGGACCTCTAGCACATCACCACCAGGGACCTCTAGCACATCACTACCAAGGGACCTCTAGCACATCACTACCAAGGGACCTATAGCACATCACTACCAAGGGACCTCTAGCACATCACTACCAAGGGACCTCTAGCACATCACTACCAAGGGACCTCTAGCACATCACTACCAAGGGACCTCTAGTACATCACTACCAAGGGACCTATAACACATCACCACCAAGGGACCTCTAGCACATCACCACCAGGGACCTCTAGCACATCACTACCAAGGGACCTCTAGCACATCACTACCAAGGGACCTATAGCACATCACTACCAAGGGACCTCTAGCACATCACTACCAAGGGACCTCTAGCACATCACTACCAAGGGACCTCTAGCACATCACTACCAAGGGACCTCTAGCACATCACTACCAAGGGACCTCTAGCACATCACTACCAAGGGACCTATAGCACATCACCACCAGGGACCTATAGCACATCACTACCAAGGGACCTATAGCACATCACCCCGGGGACCTATAGCACATCACCCAAGGGACCTATAGCACATCACTACCAAGGGACCTCTAGCACATCACTACCAGGGACCTATAGCACATCACCACCGGGGACCTATAGCACATCACCACCAGGGACCTCTAGCACATCACACCAAGGACCTCTAGCACATCACAAGGGACCTATAGCACATCACCATCGGGGACCTTATAGCACATCATTCCAAGGGACCTATAGCACATCACCATCGGGGACCTATAGCACATCACTTACAAGGGACCTATAACACATCACTACCAAGGGACCTCTAGCACATCACCAACCAAGAAAGGGACCTCTAGCACATCACTACCAAGGGACCTCTAGAAATCACTACCAAGGGACCTATAGCACATCACTACCAGGGACCTCTAGACATCACTACCAAGGGACCTATACACATCACCACTCAAGGGACCTTAGCACATCACCACAAGAGGGACCTTAGCACATCACCATCAGTGGACCTCTAGCACATCACTCACCAAGGGACCTATAGCACATCACTACCAAGGACCTCTAGCACATCACTACCAAGGGACCTCTAGCACATCACTCAGGGACCTCGCATCACTACCAAGGGACCTATAGCACATCACCATCGGGACCATAGACCTCATCACTACCAAGGGACCATATCAGGGCTCTCAGGACATCACTACCAAGGGACCTATAGCACATCACCATCGGGGACCTATAGCACATCACTACCAAGGGACCTATAACACATCACCACCAAGGGACCTCTAGCACTTCACCACCAGGGACCTCTAGCACATCACTACCAAGGGACCTCTAGCACATCACTATCACCAGGGACCCTTAGCACATCACTACCAAGGGACCTCTAGACAATCACTACCAAGGGACCTATGCACATCACCATCGGGGACCTATAGCACATCACAACCAAGGGACCTATAGCATCACACTCGGGCACATACACTCAGACGGGACACCTACCTCTAGCCACCATCACTATACCAAGGGAGCACACCATAGACACATCACTACCAAGGGACCTCTAGCAAAATCACTACCAAGGGACCTAAAGCACATCACCATCGGGGACCTATAGCACATCACCATCGGGGACCTATAGCACATCACTACCAAGGGACCTATAACACATCACTCACCAAGGGACCTCTAGCACATCACCACCAAGGGACTCTAGCACATCACTACCAAGACTTCTAGTCTACCAAAGGACCTATAGACACATACTACCACTCAAGGGACCTTAGCACATCACCATCGGGGACCTATAGCACATCACTATCCAAGGGACCTATAGCACATCACCATCGGGGACCTATAGCACATCACTACCAAGGGACCTATAACACATCACCACCAAGGGACCTCTAGCACATCACCACCAGGGACTCTAGCACATCACTACCAAGGGACCTCTAGCACATCACTACAAGGGGACCTATAGCACATCACTACCAAGGGACCTACACATCACTATCAGGGACCCTCTAGCATCACTACCAAGGGACCTCTAGCACATCACTACCAAGGGACCTCTAGCACATCACTACCAAGGGACCTCTAGTGCATCACTACCAAGGGACCTATAACACATACCACCAAGGGACCTCTAGCACATCACCACCAGGACCTTAGCACATCACTACCAAGGGACCTCTAGACACTCATAGGCGTACATCACTACCAAGGGACCTATAGCACATCACTACCAAGGACCTCATAGCACATCACTACCAAGGGACCTCTAGCACATCACTCCAAGGGACTCTAGCACATCACTACCAAGGGACCTATAGCACATCACACCATCGGAGACCTATAGACACATCACTACCAAGGGACCTATAGCACATCACCCTCGGGGACCTATAGCACATCACTACCAAGGGACCTATAACACATCAACTACCAAGGGACCTCTAGTACATCACTACCAAGGGACCTATAGCACATCACCATCGGGGGACCTATACCCAATCACTACCAAGGGACCTATAACACATCACCACCAAGGGACCTCTAGCACATCACCACCAGGGACCTCTAGCACATCACCATCAGGGACCTCTAGCACATCACTACCAAGGGACCTATAGCACTCACACCAAGGGACCTCTAGCACATCACTACCAAGGGACCTCTAGCACATCACTACCAAGGGACCTATAGCACATCACCATGGACGGGGTACCTATAGCACATCACTACCAAGGGACCTATAACACATCACTACCAAG
>WNGS01001251.1:97056-107795 GCA_020271785.1 Procambarus virginalis | reverse complement strand
GACATTTAAAATACGTTTTATTAAAACGTTTTGACCACACGTTTTAAGGTCGTCTTTACAAATTCTCAAAATACGTACTTTAAACGTAATTTAAAACGTGCCCAAACAATGAAATGTCATTTTTAGGACGTTTTTAAAACACAAAAATGTTTGGTGGGGAGGTTTGGGTTGCTGTGGTTGCTTCAGGCGTGGTTTTCTCGTTTGTATGTGCAGTTGAATGCTGGGGTTGATTGTTTTGGCGATATTTCACTGTAAGGAGCGTATTTGTGGTTTGCATGCTGAAATGGCATTTGGGTGTGCGTGCTTGTGTGGTGGAGCTTGTGGATGGGGAGAGGATTTTTTCCTTTCCTTTGGGTAGGGAGAGGCTGCTCGGGACTCTGTCCTTCTTACGGGCCTTTAGCGGCCTGATGGTTCTGTCCTTACTAATACAGATGCGGTCATGCTTTATGTGCGGCAGGAGTTGGAGGCTGTCTATGAGGTGGTGCAAGTGGATGAGGTGCTTGCGGATTCTTTTTTGAGTGGGTGCACCCACAGGTGCTGGACTTGTGATCCTGTGGTCCCGGGTTCGATCCCGGGCTCCGGCGAGAATCAATGGGCAGAGTTTCTTTCACCCTATGCCCCTATTACCTAGCAGTAAAATAGGTACTGGGTGTTAGTCAGCTGTCACGGGCTGCTTCCTGGGTTGGGGGCCTGGTCGAGGACCGAGCCACAGGGACACTAAAGCCCCGAAATCATCTCAGATAAATCAAGATAACCCCTGGTTTGTCGGTTGAGGATTGTGCTCGTTGGTGCGGGACATTTCGTTGGAGGAGCTCTTGGATGTGGTCCGGTCATTTTGTTGGGGAAGGGGAAAGGTGGCCGGCGTGTGTCATGTGCGTCCTCGGGTGGAGGCCTTGTTCTCGTGCTGGGATTGGGGGGATGTGTGGGTGGTTTTTGGGGGGGGGGAGGCACTTAGCGCCGCAGCAGCAGGAGTTACTTTTTCGGTTTTTACATTTGTCGTTTGCAACGAACGAATGGTTGTGCATGCTTGGGTTGCGTGCCTCTGCGGTGTGTGTGCACTGTGGCTTAGATGAGTCACAGGTGCATGTGTTTTTATTTTGTGACATATGCAGGGTTTGGTTCGACTGATTTTGTGGTGTTCTTGAGGTTTTTGTGGGCCAGCGTATCAGAATGGTGTCTTGCGGTTTTGTTTCTGTCTTTTTCGCGAGGTTCCCGGAGGGTACGTAATACTTTGTGTATTTTGTGTGTTTTAGAAGTGGGTTGTTGGGGAGGGGCTCTTGGCTGGGGTTGTGGGTTGGGTGGGTTGTGGGGTTGGGTTTCTTTTGTGTTCCCCCTCCCCTTCCTTTTGGCCTCCTCGGCGGGGGGGTTTTGGGTGGGTTGTGGTTTTGTCGTTATGCTGGAGATGCTCCTGTGCTGTGTGTGTGTGTGTGTGTGTTGTGTGGTGTTCCCCGTGCCTGCGGGTTCCGGGGGGTTTGTGTGCTTGTGAGAGAGTGGTGTGTGGGGGTTCTACCTGGCTCCTGCCTGGGCCTGTGCTTTTCTGTTTATGCTTGGCCTTTGGAATGCCTTGGCCTGTGCTCCATGTATAGGGGTGGCGTGCTTCCTCTTGTGTGCTGTTGTGTGTTGTATATTTTGTGTGTCTCACGGTTTTTCTGTATTTATTCTTTATATATTTTGTGTTGTTTCTTGTAGTTATGTATTTTTGCCTCTGTGCCTGTGGCTTGGGAGGCCTGTTGCTTTTGTGTACCAATATGCACCTGTGTTTGGGATGTAGGGCTGGTTATGCTTGTGTGTTATCTTTATGTATATATGTAATTATAGTCTTTTGGTTGTGGTAATGTTTTATGTTATCTATTTTTTGTGCGATTTCTTTGGCACGTTCTGTTTTGTCTTGTCTCCTGTGCCATGTTACGTATCTTGTGCCCGTTTCGTTTTTGTTTTTTGTGCTTGTCTTATATGAATCATTATGTTTATTCTTATGTGTGTTTTCATATATTACTCCTTGGTCATGTATTATTCCTTGTTTTTTTTTATCCTGTGTGTATTCATATATTGTTTCTTTTGAAGTTGCCTGTTTTGTTCTCTGTACATTGTGTTTATATTTTATAAATAAAAAAGTTAACTATCCCACGGACCGATAACTAATCACCACGTCTACGCTATTTAACAATGACTTTACTCTCCCAAAAGTCAATCAAATTACCTGTTCAACTGACAGATACTTAATAACAGACGAACGTTAATGCAAACAACGGAGCCTTCGTGTGAGTCGATCAAACCCTGATCGGAGTTAATTACCTTGACTTCCGTGAACCCTTAATTACCTGTCCAACTGACAAATAATTTGCAACAAACAGTACTTAGATGCAAGCCTTGAGCTCTACCAGAATTCCTACAACATTGACTTCGCTTGAAGTGGCTGATTGGCCCCCAATGCCTTGACTGAATGACCGAATTTATTTATTTATTTATTTATATACAAAAAGGTACATTGGGGGTTAACAGAAAATATAGAAAGTAAGTTGAATTTACATTCTTGTAAAGCCACTAGCACGCATAGCGTTTTGGGCAAGTCCTTAAACTAACAGATTTTTGTTTAGATAATTTAACAGTAAAATTAATAAAAAATGTTACGGGTACTTTACAGCTTTACTTTACAGGTACAGATATTTTTAAGTAGAATAATTACAGTAAAATTGACAAAAAAAATTTACAGGTACATTGAAGAAATTGTGACACAAAAGCAGATTACAATAATACACAATAATGAAACAAAGATTACTAGACACACACAGGAATAACATTTCAGGGTTATATATATTGGTTCACTGAATCACAATATGAGGATCATTTCAGGGACAAATTTCAAGGAACAATGTAGTAGAATATGCACTCAATACAACAACCATGATATCAGATGATATCTAAGATTACAAGTGTAAAGTAATATGGCCTAGGTACAAATTTTGGGGGATTGAGTAGCACTAGATACAGTGCGAGATAAAGCACAAGGTAGAAAACTATGATGATGAAATTTGGTACTTTTTGGTTTTATTTTAGAATAAGGCAAAAGTTGGACAGGTTTTCAAATCATTAGAGAGTGAGTTCCATAGATTAGGTCCCTTTATTTGCATAGAGTGTTCCTGTCTAAACTCGATTATGGTTGCCCTGCTTACTCTTCTGCTTCTCCTTCTACTCTTCGCCATCTTGATGTTTTGCACCATACTGGGTTGCGTCTCAGCTCTGGTGCCTTTCGTTCGACTCCCGTCCTCAGCTTGTATGTTGACACTGGCTTCCTGTCTCTTCAGGACCGCCGTGATCGTTACTGTCTTCGCTATCTTGCGCAGTCCTTACAACATCCTTCCTCTCGCCTCTGTCGTGCTTTGACTTGTCCTCCTGTAGCTCCTGTTCCTCTTCATCGTCTCCCACTTTCTGTCCGGTTATCTCGCTTGCAGGATTCTCTTTCTGTTCATATTTCTAATGTTTCTCCTCGTGTTGTTCTTTCCTTGCCTCCGTGGAGAGTCCCCCTTCCCAAGTTTTGTACGTCCTTGACTTGTATTACTAAAGCCTTTACCCCTCCTACAATTCTGAAAAGCCTCTTCCTTGAGCACTTTTCTTCGCACTCCAACTCTATTTCCATCTTCACCGATGGGTCTAAGTCTGCGGACGGTGTGGGCTACTCTGTTGTTTTTCCTGACCGTACTTATATGTGTCGCCTCCCTTCGGAGGCTAGCGTCTTTACGGCGGAACTTTATGCTATTCTCTATGCTCTCCGTCTCTTGCTTTCTCATTCTCATTCCTCCTTTGTGGTTGTAGTTGACTCTCGTAGTGCCCTCATGGCTCTAGGGTCCTTTAATCCTGTCCCCCCAGTGGTCATTGAGATTCAGCATTGGCTGTTTCTTATTTCTAGTCAATTTAAATCGGTAGAGTTTTGCTGGGTTCCCAGCCATATTGGTGTTTCTTTCAATGAGCGTGCGGATGCTGCCGCTAAGGACGCTATCCGTTCTTGTCCCATCTCCCGTAAAGGTCTTCCTTATTCCGACTTTTATCCTGTTATTCATTCCTCCATCCTTGCCCGTTGGCAGGGTTGTTGGTCCTCTGTGGTTGGTAACAAGCTACGTACTCTCAAACGTAGTGTGTCCCCGTGGCCTTCCTCCTACCACCGTAACCGGCGGTGGGAGACTGCTTTGGCACTACTGCGGGTTGGCCATACTCGCTTAACCCACGGTCACTTAATGGAGCGCCGCCCTGCTCCTTATTGTCAGAGTTGCGTTATCCCTCTTACAGTTGTGCATATCCTTGTTGAATGTCCTGACTTCCGGGACGAGCGTGTGTCTTGCTTTCCGACCGTCCCTCGCGGTCACTTGTCCCTCGATAGAATTCTAGGTGAATCGGATACTTTTGATATCGTTCGCCTTATGCGTTTTTGTTCTCGTATTGGCATTCTTGGTGATATTTAGCGCCCTCTGATTATTTCGCACTTTGATGGTGCTACATAGCCTTCCCGGTTTGGTGCCTTCTTTTGATAATTACTTGATGGTGCTACCGTTTTTGTTCTCCTATTGGTTAGATTAAGTTTGACTCTGGGGATATCAAAGAGATATTTATGTCTGGTGTTGTGGGCATGTGTTCTATTACATCTGTCCAGGAAGAGTTTCAGAACAGGGTTTGCACGAAGAATAGGGGTTTTATAAATGTAATTGACACAAGAGAATGTATGGAGTGAATTTATGTTTAGCATGTTTAGGGATTTAAACAGGGGGAGCTGTGTGTTGTCTGAAAGCAGAGTTAGTTATTGTCCTGATACCAGATTTTTGCTGGATGATTATGGGCTTGAGGTAGTTTGCAGAGGTTGAACCCCAAGTACAGATACCATAAGTCAGATAGGGATAGATGAGTGCATAATAGAGTGAGAGGAGAGCAAAGTAGGGTACATAATATCTGATCTTAGAGAGTTTACCAACTGTTTTAGAAACCTTTTAAGTTATGTGTTGTATGTGGGTGCTGAAGTTAAGTCTCTTGTCTAAGTATAGGCCAAGAAACTTTCCATCATTTTTATTGCTAATGTTTACATTATCTATCTGAAGCTGAATTGCATTTGTTGATTTGTTTCCAAATAAGATGTAGTAAGTCTTTTTCATGTTTAGTGTGAGTTTGTTGGTTGACATCCACAAGTGGATTTTTTTTAATTCATTGTTTACAACATTATTTAACATGAGTGGGTTGGAATCAGAGTAAATGAGAGTAGTATCATCAGCAAAAAATATAGATTTAAGCATGTTAGAGACATTAGGCAGATCATTGATGTATATAAGAAACAGGAGGGGTCATAGGATGCTGCCCTGTGGCACCCCTACGGTTAGTGGTAGAGTTATCTTGAGAAGATTTCGTGGCTTAGCGTCCACGCGGCCCGGTTCTCGATCAGGCCTCCTTTTTGTTGTACACCCCTCAGGAAGCAGCCCGTAGCAGCTGTCTAATTCCCAGGTACCTATGCTAGGTAACAGGTGCATCTAGGTGAAAGAAACATTTTGCCCATTTGTCTCTGCCTCCACCGGGGATTGAACCCGGAACCTCAGGACTACGAATCCGAGGCGCTGCCCACTCAGCTGTCAGACGCCCTAGTAGGAGAGGTTATATCATTGATGGCTGCACATTGGTGTCTGTCACTAAGATAGGATCGGATATAGTTCAGGGCAAGGCCTCGGATTCCATAATGGTGAAGTTTAAGTAAGAGGTAGTTATGGTTAACAGTATCAAAGGCCTTTCTCAGGTCAATGAAGAGTCCAATTAGAAACTCACTTTTGTTAAGGGCTGAGTAGATTTAGTCAAGCAGACTAACAATTGCATCATTGGTACTCTTTTTGGGAGCGGAAGCCAAACTGACAGGGACTTAGTATATTGAATTTTACGAGATAAGAGTAGAGCTGTTTGTAAATAATTTTTTCAAATATTTTTGATAATATAGGTAGATTTGATATGGGTTTGTAATTATTTATGTCTGCCGTGTTACCTCCTTCATGAACTGGCGTTACTCTTGCTTTTTTAAGGATATGAGGGAAGGTATGACACTCAAGGGATTTATTGAAGAGCAATACTATGGGAGGTGCAAGGGCATGGGAGGCACTCTCAAGGTTAGCACCAATCGATGAAAAAAGCTACTAAATTCAGTTGCTGTTTCAAGATCTGTTGCAGGTGTATAACTATCCTTGGAGAGTTTTATCTGATTATGTGAATGTTGTTTAACTCCTAGGATGTTAGAAATGGCTCTCCATGTGCTCTTCATGTTGCCGTTTGCTTCTTTGAATCTATTCTCGTAATAGGAACGCTTTGCTTTTCTTATTATACTGGTAAGCACTGACGAGTACCTCCTAACTACTTCTTTTGCAACTAGGCCAATTCTAAGTTTTTTTCATATTGTTCCATAGTCCATGTTTTCGTCTCTTGATTGTTTTTCTGAGTCTGCACTTGTGTTCAGCTCCTTAGCCATCATTTCTTATTCTAATTTCTCCTTCGTCAATTTTTTATCCCCTCTGCTTGGTTCATGCACCTCCTCCCTCTTTTTCGAGCGACCAAAACGTCATTGTAAAGGTTTCCTCTAGAATTTTCGCAAGGAAGAGTGCTAGCTTAAAACGATCCCAATTCTGATAATTTTTTTGGGTATCTGTATATATGCTAATTTCCAGTTTACCCGATCTGGGACCCCTTTCCCGTGCATTGTGAGATTTTCCCCTCTTTCGCCTTTCCTTCGTCGGAACTCCTAACAAGTCACTTGGTCTTTCGCGCACGCCTCCCGCGTCGGCGTTATGGCATGACCGCTACAAAGGCGAAACGGCCTCAGGGAGTGCGTCAGTGTTTTATGTCTTTGTAGAATGTAAGGGGCCCCCCGTTATTAATGGTCCATTCCCTACAGTGATCCAAGACGTCAGCTAGCACCCGCACAGCTTTGATGTTTGTTGAATCTAGTGTTGGGCTTGGTGACTTTCGCTAACGTATTCCACCTTACAAGTTATGTTGTAAGAATGCGCTATGTTAGTATTTTTGGGCAAATCTGATTTGGGTATATACTAGGGCTTTTTCCATAGTCAAGGAGTTTTATGGGATTTAATGGTATACATTGAGCAAACCCATATATTCCAACCCAGACAGTATCTAATTTTCTAATATGAAAATGTTGACACTCTCGATCTGCCACTTGCTCCACTTTCCCCCCACCCCCGCGCCCTACCGCTAGAACTCAGCTGTGTCTCCTTTATTGTCTCTTAGCGCCTTCACAAGTTGTGAATGACTCCCCTCTCATCATTTACACCACTTGGAAGGCTGTACCCACCACCACGCTCGGCTCATAGTCTTTTACCGCCCAACCCTATCTAGGCGAGCCCCGGGTCATGCGCCCCGACATCCGGCATTTTCCGTACAGCACGTGGATTGTCCGACCTCTTTGTGGTCCTTGGCGTTTCGATTCCAAGGCGCCACGGCGAGTAACACACATGCTGTGACGTTTCGTTTTTCACCACCCCTAGCGCCCTCGTACTCTTTTTTTTTAGCACATTGTACAAATTATTTTCAAACTCCCCAGTAACCCTGGCTTTCGGCTTGCCATGTCCAGCTGTGCCAATGGGCCGCCTCTCGGGCGCCCCGCTTGGTTTTTGTGATTCTTGACCATGTGCTCGCATCGCATTTTTTCTGGGTGCTTTTTCCGTTGCGCCTTTCCATCCCCTTCCCCGGGGACACTAAAATCTTAGCCTTGAAGTCATCTCAAGATAACATCAAGATCAGCACTGGTCTTACTACTAAATACTTGTAACGGATAGTTGTCAGTATTTCCATTCAGTGCTGACTCGAGTACGTGCTATTGTATAATTCCCCCCTCGAATATGTTCACTAAGCCTGACTCTCACCCCCGACCATGTTTTGGTGTTGAACAACTGTTGATCTAAGCAAGGGTTATCTCGGGAGGCTTTGTTTTTTTTAGATGGTGTGCTTGTATACCTTCAGTTGGTGTGCATGCTTATACAGTGGTTGGTTTATTGTCATATTTGAGATTGTTGAGATGTGTTGAGGAATAATATCACCCTTGCACGTCCGTGTCCCCATTGCAAGGATTTTTTAGTCAGAGGCTACAAAAGGTCAACGCATCAAGTACATGCGCTAGTAAAACCTATTAAACTATCGATACCAAGATATCAATAATAATTCATCGGCCTTAAACCTGGTCGCGCCGAGCGGACACGCCCCTCATGCCCCTGGACCCCCCTTTTGTTCCGATCCCTCGTTGTCTGCCTGTGTTCGATGCTCACCTGTGAGCCTAGCGGTACACCACACATCAAACCTTCATGGGCAGATTGGCTCTTTCTACCCCCGCTTGCCTCTCGTGCATCTTCCTACACGTCACGTTTTAATACCCCCGGCTATCCTGCGTTCGTTAGTCAGCCTGTCACGGGCTGCTTCTGGGTGTGGAGGCTGTCGAGGACAGTCGCCGCCTCAGGGGACACACCGAAAAACCATCCCCCCCCGAACCCATCATCTCACAATAACTTTATCACATGATACTGATGAAAAAATTTTGAAGAAATTATGATAAACTATATAGCTCTAATAGAAACAATAATATGTAACTTATTGACAAGCACCTACTGCAATGAGACAGTACTAGCATACTCATAAATAGAATATTTAGATAACTTAATACTATTTTAATCAGTAGATTACTTTCCTAATTCCTATATATTTTACTCTCTAGCCACCTTACTAAACGTTCACATAACCTTTCATTAAGCAACAAACTCTAAGGCTATGATATTAAGAGAACACTCCCGGTACCACTCGATTCTCCCATTTACGACCAACGGCTTTAATACAGTGTCCGGGCGCGTCTACTCGATATCACGTACACCACGATAAGTATTGGTAGTGATAGGACGTACCCCCACCTACTGTTTGCCCGCTCTACTCCAATGTTTTCACGTGATCCTACCTCGTCTACCAGCGTCAACCTCCACTGTTCATACGGCAGATCCCAAGGACGCGTAACTCTGTATTATCTTATGGGACCGGCCTCCTGTAGGCATTGAAGACTGACCTTTTTTATTGGTGAGAACATTTTGATTTCCTCTTACACTGTTTATGTGTCCTCCGCCCCGACATAGTGGTTTCTACTTTTGCCCTAACTAAAAACGGGCGCCAACTGGTGTTTTCAGTTGTCCAGTAAAACGTTCAGATCGGAATTGTAGTGTTAGTAGTATTGTAGTAGTAGTTGCCCAAGAGAATACTAATCAATTTGGCCGTAACCTCCACAGGGGTAGTATAGTTTAGCACTTCCTCCTTTTCGACGTAGTTCTCCAATAGAAACTAATTCTTTAGCGCTAATGGACGGGACCCACTAATACTAACAACACACAGATAGCAGCCTGGTCTTTCTGCTTTTTACTTAAAAGGTAAAGAAATTAACTTCCCTGGCTCAACAACATGGCGCAAGGCAATAAATGTAGCATGCTCCTCTCATGTCTTCATTAATTTTCCTTGGAACACTAGGATTTTGGCAACACCACCCCAGGTGCCGCCGTTTCCCATCGTACTCCCATTTAAAAACCTTCAAATGCGCCACGTGTTATCGAAGTTTGGCTCCAAACTCGCCCGACCCCCGTATTTCGCCAACCCCCACTCACTCTGGCCACTAATATCACTATGGCAGAGTCACGCCCTTTACCTTTTTTCTTCACATCCTTTATTTGGAAGCAAGTACCTGTTTCACCTACATCCCTGGAATACTAGACTACGCTATTTAACTCACTCGACACATGTTTATACCATCTATTTTCAACTCCCCTTCCAATTAACTATTTAGCTTTTACTTTATCAACATTTACCGGAATATCATGCTTGGCTAATACTAGCCCACCAGCCTTCACAAGATCCTCAATTGCTCCTTATTAAGCACTTCTATGTCGTATCCTAGTAGCCAGAAAGCACTTGTCGGCCTACTATGTAAGGCCTAATTTGCCTAATATGCCAAGTTTTACTGAATTAAGATATTTTCTCACATTTTTTTCTTATGAAATGATAAAGCTTAACATTTCATTATGTTAGGAGGTCAATTTTTTTATTGGGGTTAAATTTACTCGTATTGATATATTTGACCAACTAACCACACTCCTATCCGACCTAACGAAACCATCTTTATAGGTAGCCGGTTATGGTTCTGAGGTAGCCAAACAAGTTAGCCTTTTCGTTTAGCTTAGGCCAGGCCAGAATTAAAACAATGAATTTCCCCTTGACTTCAAAAATGGCCTATTCAGTACCATCATCCCGGCCTTTGCATAGTAGGCTGGGAAGCTCGCGTCTGGCCCTATAGGTTCTATCCCTGTTTATTTTTCTTATTTTCTATTCTTATATACTTATATCTATAATATATACTATTTCTATCCTATATCACCCCCCTACTACTATATTATTTATCCAATCATGATATCCTATGAAGATCGTACCCCTATGGTCAGACAGGACACCGGCATGGGCGACAGCTAATATGCACGGGGGGACCGACTTTGCCTCAATCAGCCAAATTGTCATGGAATCTAAGTGTTTTGCGACTGCGATGCCTAGATGCCACCCTCACTCCTAACGGCTCACTAGTGGTCCACTTCAACTAACCTAGCAGGTTAGTGCCCATATAATTAGTTTAGCGCGTTCTACGGTTAGGTTAGAGTTAGGTTTTTTCTAAGGTTAGATAATCATACTACATA
>WNGS01001251.1:82791-97031 GCA_020271785.1 Procambarus virginalis | reverse complement strand
TCACCAAAGAGACATATAACCCGGACAACGACAGACAGCCCGAAGAATGTCTACCGCCCAGGAGTAAACAGGAGGGGTACAAAAGGCCACCTCCTGACAATCACCGCAATCCACCAAAAAACTAACCGGACCGAACAATAAAAAGTACACAAGCATTGAGCCCCCCACCCAACGCTAAACCCTGACGCAACGAGACCCAGAACAACGCCCGAGCCCTGGTAAAACATCAGGAATGCCAACCCCACTTCCCGCACAGCTAACACCAACGTCGAACGACGAACCGGGTGGTAACGACCACACCACACGTACCTATAAACCTGACGTTCCAACCCCAGAGCCAGCCGGCGATCCAGGGGAAACACCGAGCCACGAACCAGACACGTGACAAAACTTTGCAAGTAACAAGCAACGCCCGCTGATAAATCGTTAACGGGCGCGCAGCCAACAACCCAACCGCAACACCAACACTACGAGAAACCGCATCCCAATTAAATTCCAAAGACCTCTCGTAGAAGCGAACCAGGTGATCCCCAGAACACGCAGAGAGGAGACCACCGGAAACCAAGACCCCTCCCACACAAGGCGAGAGGACCACCCACCAAGACCCATAAGACCAGATTTGGCACGATTGACCCGGGCCCCAGTGGCTAACTCAAACCTCTTAACTACGACCTGGACAGCCCTAACAGAACCAGCAGAGGCCACGAACAGGATGGTATCATCCGCATAACCGCAAATGGGTAACCGAAGATCAGATGGCAGCCGGGGGGGACGGATTAACGCACAAGCCTTGACCGTCCGAAAAAAAGGCTCCTGAAAGAGCACGTAAAGGAGCATGGAAAGCGGACAACCCTGCCTCACCGAACGGCGTACAGGGAAAGGAGCACTCAAGAACCCATTGATGCAAACCCGACTGCAACACTTAGCGTACAACATACGGACCCAACGAACAAACAAAGGCAGAAAACCAAGCCGCTCTAACACACGAAAAACAAAAGCTAACGACACACGGTCGAAAGCCTTAGACCAATCCAGGCAAAGCATCGCCGCTGACAAGCGAGAGCCCGACACGTACAGAAGCACATCCCGAAATAACGCATTGCACTGCAGCAACGAGCGACCTGGAACACCACAAAACTGTTCCACAGAAGCAACAGAAGCGACAACACGGCGACAGCGACCAGCTAAAATCTTGAACAGGATCTTATAGTCCACATTCAACAAAGTAATGAGCCTCCAGTTCGAGAAGAACCGCAAATCGCCCGGCTTCGGGAGCAGCCGCACAATCCCAACGCACTGAGACATAGGCAGAACGCACCCCCGAAGGCAAGTCCGGACCACCTCCAAAAGAACATCACCCAACACATCCCAAAATGCAACATAAAACTCGACAGGAAGACCATCCGAGCCCGGCACCTTCCCGGAACGAAACGACCTCACCACATCGAAAAGCTCCCCCAACGAAACATCTTCCTCCAAACCAACACAATCAGCAGCAGACAACCCTGGAGCACACGCACCCAAGAAATCTTTCGCAATCTCGTCGTCCCCTACCACTTCCCCATAGAGCGCAACCAACTCCTGCCACACATAATGCAACACACCACCGGTGTCCGAAACAACTGACCCATCCGGCCGTTGCAGAGCCGTAAAAAGAACACCGTCCCGCGCAGCCTTCACCTTCCCTAAAAGAAAAGGAGAGAGCCGTTCCCCGTCAACACGTTCACTCACACGAGCACGCACACGAACACCCTCGGCCCACTCATTCCGCAAACCACAAATACGCTCCTTACACTCCGCAATCTCCCAAAACAGTCAATCCCAGCATTGTACCGCACATACAACCGCGAAAGCCTCGCCTGGAACAACCGCAGCAACCCAAACCTTCCAGCAGCCTCACGTTTGGCAGCCACCCGAAAAAACAACCGACATTGCTCCTTACACCACTCCCACCAATCTAAAATAGAAGGAAATTCACACCGCCGGGCGAGAACCCCGACCCACCAAACCCGAAACTGCCCACAAACTCTCGGAGAACGCAACAACCCACAATTCAGCTTCCACCACCCCGCGCCGACCCGCACCTGACTGGGCACACCAACCCGGACCACCACGAGACTATGGTCCGAGAAAGCAACCGGGACAGTGTGGAAATCAAACACAGAACACCCCCCGCCAGTAACATACACCCGATCAATCCGCGAACGCGCCCCATGTGCAGCAAAAGTAAAAGACAACTCGCCCCCATAGAGCACAGCAGCATCCTTGAAACCGCAAGAACGCACCACCTCCAGCAGCGCACGCGAGACATTCTGCGGGCGGGCGCTACTACAGTCCCGCGCACTCGTCACACAATTAAAATCGCCACCAAAAACCATACTCCGCGTATCATGACGCAGGAAAGGGAGAAGCCCCACCCGAAAAAACTCCTCCCGTTCCTGACGGCGCGCCACCCCCGAGGGGGCGTACACCGTCAGGAACGGAAGAACGACCCCCAAAAACTCAACCCTCACAAATAAAACCCGCCCATCCTCATCGCTCTCCGTGTGAAGCACGGAGAAGGAAGCCCTCCTGGAAAACAACATAAGCGTCCCCCCGAAGGACGTCCTCGGCGGGTTGAGCACAACATGAAAATGCTCACTCAAACACTGCAGCACAGACACCTCACGAACATTATGCTCCTGGATCAGAGCCACATCCACACGCTGCTCCTGCAGAACATCCAACAGGCCCAACTGGACCCCAAGATCATTCAAACCTCGAACATTCAAAGACGCACATACAACAGAGGGCGCCATCGGGAGAACCTCAGGACACCCCCAACCCAACGCATCCCCCAGGGGACACAACCGCACCTGCAGCAGGAGCCACATCCACACCACCAGGCTCAACCCCCTGCCGCACCCCGGAAGACGACTGGCCAGGAACCGCCTTCAAAATCACAGGAGACACACCACGCGAAGAGGTCGCCCCAGGTGTCGATGACACCATCCACAGCCGCCCCTCGGCCCCCACTGCCTCGAGCTCGACACATCGCTCAACACCCCGCTCATCCGCAGATCCTGTGTCCGAAGGGGGAGGAGGAACTAGAGGAGAAGCGGAGGGAGGAGCACCAGCCAAAGCCACACCACCCGAAGCCTCGATCCTTTTCCCAGGGGGCCCCTGCTGTGCGACCGATCCCTTGGAGTGTGCTTCCGTCGAGGAACAGAAGAGCCCACTGCAACCACAGCAGGTACAACACAAGCGACAGCAGACGGCTGTGCCACGGCACCAGCATCAGGAACACCGCAGGGCTGGTCGTCAGGAGACACAGGACCAACACCTCCCCTGGCCTCGGGAAGCGCACCAGTCACTGCACACGGGCTGCCCGCCGGCACCACTCCACACACGTCGGACTCCAAGGAGACACTCGGGTCGCGATGAACTTCTGCCTCCACCAGCACAGGCGCACCCAAAGCAGGAGCTGCGAGACCAGCAGAGTCAACGGACCAAGCAGAGGTCCCAGCAGCAGATGGAGAGGCAGGGACAGCAGGGGAAGACGCCTCCAGAGGCACACCCAAAGAGCCCGGACCCACTGGGGGCGCCCCAGCCTCCGATATAAGTGGGAAAATCATCCGCATGGAACGCTGATGGGTCCTCTGGGCGAGGGGCACGGCAAGCTGCACCGAAATGGCCCACCTCACCACACCGGAAACAAGAGCGAGTCTGCCCCTGGTAAAACACACGAACATAAAACCTACACACAGCCACCCGGGAGGGAATAGCCCCAGAGAGCCACATGTGCAAAAATACGTGCACCCATACAGAGCCCCTTCAGGCGCCCACTAAGCAGATGGGCATGACGGTGCCCCACCACTTCACCATACCGACGAAATGCGGCTGACAGCTCATCCTCAGGAAACTACACAGGCGCACCATGGATGCTTACAAACGTCAGGGGGCCCCATGGATCGGAGACCTCCACCGTCACAGCAGAACCCGAAAATACATGCGGCTTTGTACCCCAGCGGCGCACAAACTGTTGATATATACTCGCCGAGGAGAACGTCACCGCAACCCGGGAAGGGGAAAGCTTCTCTAAACCATAGAGATCAGAGTACTCCAACTGCATAAGGGCAACCTCCACCAAGGGCCAGTCAACGGGGGCCGAGAAATCAAGCCGGGCGGTGTCGACCCGGCGAACACGGCCACCAATAGCCGATGCCATAACACCCGCCAGGCCCCGGCCAAGGGCCGCACCACAACGTCAACAAGACGACCACCACGCAGCAGCAACAGGTCAACACTGACAGCCCGAACCGAACGTCAGCGCCCTCCAGTAGCAGAGCGGCGAATCTCCCGAAGTGGAGCTTTGTTTAGTGTTTACAAGGTTTGGCGCAGTGCTGGGGCATCGGTTCACCACTTTGCGTGCGGGGCGGCTGCAGGGGCTCCATCTGGGTGCTCGTACACTTCGTATGCAGCTCACTGGTCCTATTCCTTCCCGGGTTTCGTTTTGTGGGCTTTCTGTGCGGGTCTTCAATCAGGGCTTGATGCGCACTTGTTTCCGGTGTGGTGGGGAGGGCCACATCGCGGCTGGATGCAGCGCTCCTCGTACTGAGGACCGTTCTGTATTTCAAGAGGATGATTTTCCCCATTTGCGTGTAAGGGGGAAATCCCCGATGGGCCGTCGCTCTGTGGATGTGCCTGGTGTAGTTCCTGCGGCGGTTGCGCCTGTCTCTCCGTCTGGCCCTGATTTGTCTGCCCTTCCGGATTGTCCCGCGTCCCTGGAGGTCCCTGATTAGTGCCTTCGACGGTTGGTGGCTGCAGAGGTGCATCTGGATCCGAATACTTCCGTGGTGGCATTGGATGGTGCTGTGGCAGTGGTGCGTGAGCCTCCTGATGGGGTAAGTGTGCTTCCCGTGGCTTTCAGAGCGCATTCCGAGGGAACGATCTCGCAGCAAGGGTCCCCCTGGTAAAAGGGTTGAGGCTTCGCTTGGTGTGGCCTTGGCTGGTGCTCCTCCCTCTTCTCTTCCTCCTGCGCCTGCTGAGGGGTCCAGTGGTGATGTGGTGGTTGCTGATGACGTGATTTCCTCGGTGGCGGTGGACGCGGATGTCAGCTGGACGGTGGCGTCGGGGGCTCGACTTGATTTGCCAGGTGTGGTTGGCACTGTCAGGATTCAGAAGTGTTCTCGGTCCTCCGTCCCTGTGGAGCCGTCCTTTTTGGAGCGGCGGGTAGTTAGACCTAGCGTTGCGGACGCTGCTCCTGAGCTGGGTTGGGTGGGCCGTCTGGGGAGCCTCTGGGGTTGGGGGTGTTACGAATCTGTGTTTGATTCTAACATTCAGTCTTGCTAAATATGTATGTCCATTATTTTTTTTTCCCGTTAAGTAAATACTACATGGTATCCAGTACCATGTAATATTTACTTCCACTATAACTTCCAGTATAATTATGTTTGATTTAATTGTAGCATGCTGTAGTGTGCCTGTATTGAATATTGTGTTAGGCTTTTGTATGTTTATTCCTGTGAGAGGAGTCCGTGGCGGCTCACTGGAGGGATGAGCATATTTGGGAGTGCTCCCGTGGCGGGCCGCGTATTCAAACTACCGTCAATTTTTCATCATTGAAATTATTCCTGTTATTGATTGTACTTAAATTATTTTACACCTTAGCAGTGTTATATACACATAAGTTTAATTATAATTATGTTCTTAAGTACTATTCTCTGATAGCAGAGTATCAGGAGATTTCATGTGGGTTTTAGTTTCTCTTTGGAAGACGCCAAGCTTGCATGTGGGAGGAACGCCAGTCGAGTGGGTACAGCTGGCGGGTGGAGACATGTTTGAGATAAGTTGGTGGATTTTTGTTTTATTGCTTAGGTTACAAAGCTGATTTTCTGGTTAGATTATTATGTGCTTACCCATCTATTCATTTATGTTGATATGAAATTATTTATGTTATACAGTGCTATTGTAAGATTAATTACTGGTGTATGAATATTTCTGGCTACCTGCATTTTTCCATGTATGTTATTTGCATGTTCTTTGTTACCCTTACCTTAAGTATATTGCTTTGTTAGGTAAGCAGTGGCATTATTTTCCCTAGATAATTATTGAGGCAAGGCCGTATATTAATATATGTTACCAACTGCAACAGAGGAACCATACCCAGAGGTCGAGGGCCGTAACAAAATGAAGGCCTATGTCCGTGATATTTAATTACCATAATTTTACTTTACTAATTAGTGGTCCATGATATTAATTGTTAATGCCTTCTTAGGTACTGTGTGGTTAACTAGTGATACCGCAACCAAGCCTGTGTACCATTTCTGTTTCATTCGAAGCTGCTTGTGGAAGTTTTCTCAACACTTCACGATTTGAGGTAAGTGTTTAGCTTGTGCCAGGGGCCAAGCAAAACCTTCAGTGTTTAATTGCTAGTTGTGATAATTAAGCTGACAATGGAGGAACAAGTTGCTGTGTTGGTGGAGCATCCAAACTTTGGTGAAATTAAAGACTTGAAGAAGTCTGGATTGTTGTACATGGCTTATAAATTAAATCTGACAGTTTCCTTAAAGGCTCAGCTAGTAAGAGTCATTGTCACACACTTGGTGGAGGAGGAGAAACTTGACGAGAAGTATTTAGAGGAGTTAGAAGAAGTCAAGTGACCAGGTGGCAATATTAAAGTTAGAGATGGAATCTAAGCTAGAGATGGCTAAGTTAGAAGCAGAGAAACAGTTTTTGGAGATGCAGAATCACCAAAAACAGTTGGAGTTGGAGGCTCAGAACCAGCAAAAGCAGCTTGAGTTGGACGCTCCGTTGCAACTAGAAGAGCAGAAAACTAAGCAGTTAGAAATTCAACAGAGTATAGCAGAAAACAATAACAGATAAGAGGAGAAGAGAATTGCAGCAGGGCATGGTAACACTAGTAATCATACAAATAGTACTGATAGCTCTTCAAAGTCTAGGAAAAATGTAGATTTGCCTAAATTCAATGAGGAGGACCCAAAAATATTTCCAAAAGTTAGCAGTCAGTATGAACTGGCCTGTGGATGAATAGGTGCCATTAAACAAGTACAATTTAAGGGGAAAGTCTAGGAAATTTTTGCATCTCTTCCTGACGCTAATTCTTTTGATTTTAAATTTGTCTAACAGAGCATCTTAAATGCATACCAGCAGATCCCAGAGGCCCATAGACAGAAATTTAGAGGTATGAAGAGAGCACATGATCAGACCATTTCTGATTTTGTAAGAGTTAAAATAAATCATTTTGATAGATAGGTAAAAGCACTTTCCATTTCAGATTTTGAAACTTTAAGAAACCTCAGTGACAGAGGAGATTATAGGTTGTCTACCAGGGAAATTAGCCTTGTTTATAGCTGAGCATAAACAAACCACTGACATTATGGAACTAGCCAAGCTAGCAGACGAACATGAATTACTAACTAAGGTGCCTTTTCGAACACACTCAAATAATTATAATTCTAAGAGTAATTATCATGTTCCTAAATCTCATGTTTTCCAGACCAGACCATCTAACTCACCTACTCCCTTGAACTCTTCTCCTGTAAAGCCTAAGATTGAGAAAAGGCAGACAGAGTTGTCACCCTCAAATAATGTAGTGTCTAAACCTGCAGTTGGTTCGGTTGTTTCGACCACTGGCAGATATTGCACGCATTGCAGGAGAAGAGGTCATGTGGTAAATTTCTGTTATGCCTTGCACCCTGAGTTGAGACCTACCGGTCTGATTATGAGACGGGATGTGCAAGTCATTAACTCTAATGTTGTTCCAGTCATGCCAAATTGGATGACTAACTTGAAACCGTACCTGTATTCGGGTACCTTACTTTGTACAAGTAATAGCTGGAAGCCAGTGCAGTTATTGAGGGACACTGGTGCTTCCTAATCTCTAATTTCTCACCGTGTTCTTGCTGATGTCAGCACAGAAGACACTGGTGAAGTTGAATTATTGCAGGGAAATGGAGGTCATGTCCAGTGTGTACCATTAGTAAAAATTCACCTGAAATCATCTTTTACACCGGGTTGGTGCACTGTAGCAGTTAGTGAGCAGTTGACCATCCCTGGGGTTGATGTTATTGTGGGTAATGATTTTGACAAGTGTCAAGTTAGTGGGACAGAGTATCCTATCATGTTTCCTAACCCTAGTTGTGCACTGGCTCAACCGGATGCGGATGATAGTGTCATCTATCCAGCCTGTGTTGTGACCAGATCCATGGGTAAGCAGGGTGAGGTAAATCCTGTGACTCCCAAGGTGGATGTTGTCGAGGCCAGGACCCCTTCTGACAGGGAGGTGGAGGTGGACCTTGAGGATACATTCTTAGCTCACGTGGATGTCGAGAGTGAGGCCGGTGCCAAAGCCCTAATTTATTCTGACCCAGATGGTCTGGAAGAGGTGGCCCAGGTACCACTTCCTTGCCCGCTCGCTCCAGTTGTTGAGTCTCAGACCTTGAGTGAGTTGCAGAGTACTGATCCCAGTCTAGCTGAATGTTATACAGAAGCAGCTGACACTATTGATACTTTGGATGAGAGTACGGGTTGCTACGTCAATGATCGATGTTTGATGAGACGATGGAGATCACCAGGAACTCCCTTATCAGATGATTGTGAGTCTAGGACCCAGCTCGTCGTACCCAAGGAGTATAAGGAGCAGGTATTGCAAGCTGCCCATGATGACCTTATGGGAGGTCACCAAGGGATCTCCAATATGTATCATAAAATATGTAAGTTTTTCTATTGGCCAAAACTCAAAAAGGATGTGGTCAGATATTGTCACAATTGTGTTGTATGTCAAGCTGTTGGTAAACCTAACCAGACAGTGCCACGAGCACCCTTACACCCTATTGTAGTACCAGAGGAGCCTTTTACACATGTGGTGTTGGGTTGTATACCCTTACCCCGAACTAAATCAGGGAATATGTTTGTTTACTATCCTATGTATGACCACCAGGTTCTCTGAAGCATATGCCTTGCATAACATTAGGGCTTCTACACTCATAAAGCACTTGGAACGGTTTTTCTCATTATTGGTATGCCTCGTAGCATTCTTCAAACTGATAATGGGAGCAATTTTTGTTCCACAACTATTAAAACTTTTTGTAGTTCCTTTGGAATAAAACATAACTTATCTAGCCCTTACCATCCTCAGAGCCATAGGGGAATCGAGCGGTTTCACCAAACCCTCAAAAGTATGTTGAAAGCAGCTGGGGAAGATTCACCCAGACATTGGGATGACAATTTACCATTTGTTATATTTGCTGCCAGAGATGGATTGCACACTGCCCTAGGCTGCTCTCCATTTGATAATGATTTGGATATCAGGTGAGAGGACCTTTAAAAATGTTGCAGGAGAAAATGTTGGGAGATGTAACAGCTAGGCAGAGTGAACGTTACCTGAAGGATGTGAAGAGCAAGCTGTCTCGAACGAAGGAGTTGGCGTTACAACATCTGGGCGAGGCACAACAAGTAATGAAGGAGCGGCATGATAAGCGGTTCAAGGTCAAACTCCGAGTTTTTGAACCAGGAGATTTAGTAATGGTCTTGAAGCCTCGTATGGAAACTTCTATGTCACACAAGTTTGAAGGACCTTATCGAGTGGTAAAACGTCTTGGTGAACTTACCTATAAAGTCTGTAACCCCAACCATAATCGTCAGTCAATGATTGTGCACGTGAATCGTTTGAAGGTTTATTGTGGGCCCAGTATTGTGGCTTGTTGTGTATCTGAGGAGGTAAACCCTGAGGAGACAATTGTTGTAGGGGAAGATGGTAATCCTCTTGTCTAATTCCAGTTCCGGGGAAGAATTGTTGTCATTTGCAGGATGATCAAAGAGCAGAGTTCCAGGACCTTTTGAAGACGTTCTCCAACTTGTTTGGGGAGGTCCTTACTCAGACACCTCTCATTACTCATGATGTTCAACTGACAGAGGTATCTCCAATTCGGCTACACCCTTATCGAGTGACCCCAGAGAAACGACGTATCATCCAGGAGGAAGTTGATTATCTTCTTCACCATGGGTTCATTCGACCCAGTCAGAGCACTTGGAGTTCACTGTGTTTAGTTGTACCAAAACCAGATGGAAAATGGCGGTTAGTGGTGGACTATAGAAAGTTAAACAAGGTAACTGTAGTTGATGTATACCCACTACCTTTGCTTGAGGAGTGCATTGACCAAATTGGTTATGCTAAATATGTATCAAAATTAGACTTATCTAAGGGATATCACCAGATACCACTTACTAACTTTGCTAGGGAAGTGACAGCTTTTATCACCCCTGATGGAGTATATGAATTTAATGTGATGCCATTTGGACTAAGAAATGCCCCAGCAACTTTTGAAAAGTTGATGAATTCCTTGTTAAAAGATGTGCCAGATTGTAGAGCATACTTAGATGACATTGTGATTTTTAGTAAGTGTTGGAAAGATCATATGTCCAGTTTGAATAAATTGTTTGCAGTGTTATGACATGCTAACCTAACTGTAAATGTTAAAAAATGTAGCTGGGCTAAGGGAACAATAGTTTACTTAGGTCATGAGGTCGGACAAGGTAAGATAGTCCCGTTGCAAGACAAGATCCAGGCAATTGTGGATTACCCAATACTAATGAGTAAGAAATCTGTGCAGAGATTTATTGGGATGTGTGCATATTATAGACGATATTTTAAGAATTTTTCCATTGTTGCTGCACCAATAACTAATCTTCCTAGAAAGCAGGTAAAGTTCAAGTGGACACAGGCGAGTCAGAATTCTTTTCAGAAGTTGAAAGGAATTCTCTCAACGTCACCTGTACTAGCCAGTCCACAATTTGATAAGCCCTTTATAATGCACATAGACGCTTCGGATCTAGGAGCAGATGCGGTTCTTTTCCAGGTAGGACCAGATGATTTAGGATACATTCTGGGTTTAGGTATTACCCTGTATACTATTTTTCTCGTAAATTTGATAAGGCTCAAACTAATTATTCTGTGGTTGAGAAGTAAGCACTTTGTTTGTTTTTGGCAGTTAACATACCTGTCAGGTAATCAAGTTGTCATATACACAGATCATAATCCCCTGACATTCATTAACTCCATGAAGTGTAAGAACCAAAGAATTCTTAGATGGTCTTTGATTTTACAAGAGTTCAACATAGTCATTAGACATATCCCTGGAAGGCAAAATGTAATTGCTGATGCCTTATCCAGGGGATTCCCATTGCAGTGCCTTAATGTGAATTGTTCTATACCTAAGGATGTTTACCTTTTGTTTATTTTCATGTGTCATTTAATGAATTGTTTATACATTGATTTTGTGTTGTTGGAATACTCAATGCTATACTTTCATGCAGTCAAAAAATGAAATCAACCTTCAGTTAGTTTCATTTTTTCTCAAAGGCCGGGAGGGATGTTACGAATCTGTGTTTGATTCTAACATTCATTCCTGCTAAATATGTATGTCCATTATTTCTTTTTCCCGTTAAGTAAATATTATATTACATGGTATCCAGTTGTATTTCAATATAATTGTTTGTTTTAATTGTAGCATGCTGTAGTGTGCCTGTATTGAATATTGCGCTAGGCTTTTGCATGTTTATTCCTGTGAGAGGAGTCCGTGGCAGCTCACTGGAGAGATGACCATATTTGGGAGTGCTCCCGTGGCGGGACGTGTAATCAAACTAACGTCAATGTTTCATCATTGAAATTATTCCTGTTATTGATTGTACTTAAATTCTTTTACACCTTAGCAGTGTTATATACAAATAAGTTTAAATATAATTATGTTCTTAAGTACTATTCTCTGATAGCAGAGTATCAGGAGTTTTCATGTGGGTTTTAGTTTCTCTTTGGAAGACGCCATGCTTCCATGTGGGAGGAACGCCAGTCGAGTGGGTACAGCTGGCGGGTGGAGACATGTTTGAGATAAGTTGGTGGATTTTTGTTTTATTGCTTAGTTTACAAAGCTGATTTTCTGGTTAGATTATTATGTGCTTACCCATCTATTCATTTATGTTGATATGAAATGATTTATGTTATACAGTGCTATTGTAAGATTAATTACTGGTGTATGAATATTTCTGGCTACCTGCATTTTTCCATGTATGTTATTTGTATGTTCTTTGTTACCCTTACCTTAAGTATATTGCTTTGTTAAGTAAGCAGTTGTATTTTTCAATTTCCCCCTAGATGATTATTGAGGCAAGGCCGCATATTATTATATGTTACCAACTGCAACAGAGGAATCATACCCTGAGGTCGAGGGCCGTAACAGTGGGGGACCTGATGGGTTTCTGATCAACCCGTCCTCTTAAAAATAACGTCACTTTTGGCTCGTATGCGCGATTTGGCCAAATTTGTACGTAATTTGAAATGAAATCGACTCACAAAAGTGACGTTCTGTTCCGTTTTCTATTTGAGTCGTCCGGTGTACGCGCAGAGGTTATGAGAGGACACTTTAAATTAACTTTTTTCATAACGTTTTGAAACTTTATGAGAATTTCCTGACCATCTAACCTATGAGAGGACCCTTAACTTACTGTTGTTGAAAAAAAAATCCAAAATTTATTTTCATTTTTTTTTTCATTTTCAAATTACGTCTAAATTCGGCCATACGGGCAAACGGCCAAAAACGACGTTCATTTTAAGAGGACAGGTTGTTCTAATAGCGCCTTCTCTTACCTTTGGGTCATTAAATGTGCGTGGTTTAAATTATCTTGCGGTCCAGTTGTGCCTGGTGGATGTTCTTCGGAAGCAGAGTGTGGATGTGGCTCTGATTCAGGAGCATAATATTCGGGATGTGTCTGTTCTCCAGGGGTTGTTTGCAGATTATCATGTTGTGTTGAACCCGCCAAGGATGTCCTTTTGAGGTACGTTCATGTTGTTTTCGTGGAGGGCGTCCATTTCCGTGCTTCACACAGAGATGGATGAGGATGGGTGGGTCTTGTTTGTGCGGGCCTAGTATTTGGGGATCGTGATTCCGTTCTTGATGGTGTACGCCCCTCTTATGTGGCGCGTCTTCGGGAGGTGGAGGAGTTTTTTCGGGAGGAGCTTCTCCCCTTCTTGCATCATGATATGCGAGACATGGTCTTTGGGGGCGATTTTAATTGTATCACGAGTGTGCGGGACTGCACTAGGGCCCACCCGAAGAATGTTTCAAGTGCTTTGCTTGAGGTTTTGCGATCATGTGGTTTTCGGGATGCTACCGTTATGTTTGCGTTGGAGTTTACCTTCGCTACGCATGGGGCGAGTTCAAGGTTGGATAGGTTTTATGTTTATGGTAAGGAGTGTTCTGTGTATGCTTTCCGCACTCTCCCTGTGGCTTTCTCTGATCATTGTTTGAAAGTGGTCCGGGTTGGTGTACGGAGTCAGGTGCGGGTGGGTTTGGGGTGGTGGAAGCTAAATTGTTGGTTGTTACATAGTCCGCGTGTTTGTGCGCAGTTTCGGGTCTGGTGGGTCGGGGTTGTTGTCTGACGGTCTACCTTCTCTTCTCTTATTGGTTGGTGGGAGTGGTGTAAGGCGAAGTGCCGGAAGTTTTTTGGCACGGTTGCGAAGCAGGAGGCGGCGGGGACCCATCAAACACAAAACGTTTTCTGACGTTTTCATTTGGTAGCAGAATGGTAACACGGTAACTATTTATATAAAGTCGTCTTTAGAACGTATATTATACGTAAATTTCAGTCAATGAAATCATACACATTTTTAGCAAATATGTAACTGACGTTCTATTGCATTTATAATTTAAATTAAGTATTAATTATCTAATGTGAGTTTGTGTGTGTGTGTTTTTGTGCATGTGTGTGTGTTTGTGTGCATGTTTGTTTACATGTACGTGCATGCGTGTGTCTTTGTATTTGTGTGAGGGTGTTTGTGTGCATGAGTGTGTGTGTGAATATGTACATGTATGTGTGGGTGCACATGCATGCGTGTGTGAGTGTGTACGTGTGTGTGTTTGCTGTTGTGTGAGTGTGTTTGTGTGCATGTGTTTGTGTGTGTGCGGTTGTACATGTTCGTGTGTGTGTGTGTATGTGTACGTGTACGTGTACGTGTGTGCGCATTTGTGAGCGCGTGTGTGTGTGTGTTTGTGTGTGTACGTGTGTTTGTATGTGCGTGTGTGTACTTACCTATTTGTGTCTGCAGGATCGAGCATTGACTCTTGGATTCCTCCTTACACACACTTGTGTGAGTGTGTACGAGTGTGTGCGTGTGTGTGTGTGTACGTGTGTGTGTGTGTGTGTGTGTGTGTGTGTGAGAGTGTGTGTGTGTGTACGTTTGTGTG
>WNGS01001251.1:52421-72013 GCA_020271785.1 Procambarus virginalis | reverse complement strand
TATTTATTTAATTATTAGTTACTGGTCTCAGAGCCTTAACAAGTTATTAGTTATTGGAGTCAGGTTTTCCCCACAAACCTTGCCGACCGACCTCCCAAGGGAAAGGGGCACTCAACACCCTGTTAATACAAACTACTCTGCAAACCCCCTATAAAGCATTTTGACCCAAGAGAGAAACTGCAGCCCAAACCCAACCCTCTACATTACATGAACACAAAACTCATATCCACCCTATCAAAAGCTTTGGACTAATCTAAATTTACCATGGCCGAGGGAACAATATTGTCTGAAAATAATAAGGCATATCCCTCATCAAATTATTGCAGTAGACAATCGAGATACCCGGAACACCACAAAACTGCCCCAGCGAAATACACTTCCCTAAAACCAACCGAAGCCTATTCGCCAGTAACTTTGAAAGAATTTTATAGTCCTGGTTCAGGAGAGACAACGGTCTCCAATTCGAGAGCAGCTGCACATCCCCAGAATATCAATTATCAGAGGGTAGGAGGCGAATATCAGACCTCCTACCCTCAGAATATCAGAGGGTATGAGGCGAATAATACCAAACGACTGTGACCCACCAATAACACCATGCCTCAGGCTATACCGCACCACCTCGGAGAAGTCCGACCCAATCACCCCCCATAAGCAGTTATAGAATTCCGCCGGCAACCCATCGAACCCAGGCGCCTTCCCATTCGCCAACCCCCGAACCACCTCCTAAATCTCCCTATCCGTAAACTCCCTCAGTAATGGTACATGGTCCTCAACAGACAACACATTTTGACAAAAACTAAGAAAATATTCACAATCAGCCTTAACATATTCCACCTTCCTATACAAACCCTCCAACTCCTCCCGAACATAACATACCAACCCATCAGTATTCGTGAGGACCGTACCATCCACCCTGCGAATACCAGTCATCACGGTAGAGTACCTAGGAGACTTAACTTTACCCAATAAGTGGGCAGAGACTTTCTCACTCTCTAAACGCTCAGAATTCAACAGACGAATATGGATACCCTGAGCCGCCTCCTCCCACAACCCATTTATCCTTCTCTTCAGCAATACAATCTCATCAAACCTATCCAAACCCTGGTCCATGAGCCCATAAAGCTGACGCAATCGAGCCTGCAACAAATTCAAAAGATCATACCGTTCCGCCACAAGGCTCTGATAAACGAACAAAGAAACGTTTGCGCTCCACTTTACACCATTCCCACCAATCCAGCAGAGACACAGTCAGTTTTCCACCTCACCAGCGCTCTCCACATCACACCAAATTCCTCCACCACCAACGGGCATCTAAGCGAACTACAATTTAGCTTCCACCAACCCCTACCAAACCGCATCGGATTATTTACAACAACGCCCACCACCACCACCATACTGTGGTCCGAAAAACAGACCTGAACAGTGGCCCAGGAGTGGACCTGACCATAAGATTTGTGCACATACACGCGATCAATGCGAGAACCATAATCCTTACTAACAAAGGTATAGGCCAGGACACCACCGCCAGGAAATAGGTATCACGGAAGTGTACAGACTGCAACGTCCTAACTAAAGAAGTAGAGACAGACACCTGAGTACGAGTGCTACAGTCCCGGACCAAAATTACACAATTAAAGTCACCACCAAAAATCCTCCTCCTCGTGTCATTCTGTAAAAAATAAAGCAAACCATCCACGACCAACTCCTCCCTCTCAGCTCGCCTATGCGTCCCTGAGGGTGCATACACATTCAGCAAGGGACACACAGAACCCATAACGACACATGCGACAAAATTACATTACCATAGTCATCCATTTCCGAACTCATCACCACCACACTCGCCCTCTTCGCCAACAATATCATCGTGCCACCCTTTGATAACACAGGAGGGTTCAGCAACACCTCGAAATATTCCAACAACACCTCCAGTCGGTCCATACACTTAACATTGTGCTCCTGAATAAATATAGCATCCAACTTGTGATAGCGGGCCACCGACACAAGCTGATGTTGCTTCAAACGGCAATTCAACCCATTAACGTTCAATGTCGCACAAGTCATCCACATATCCATTGAGAAAATAAACAGAGAGTACCACACTCACACAACACTACCACCACATCCCAGGGTATCATTGCACCGAACAGAAGATTCTTTAACCCCATCCCCCAAAACTACTGGAGTGGGAGCCACATCGGCAAGCTTACCCACAGAACTCTTCTGGCGCCTTAGCACCAAATCGCCCCCTACCGACTCTTCCTGGTCCCCATTCACAATATCCCACCAATCCACATTCTGTGTACCTCCAGGTGGTGGACCACTGCCACGAATTTTAGGGACTCCATCATCCATCACAGACACGCCCCCCCCCCTCCCAGAAGGCGGAATATCCGAGTCCGACAGAACCATAGGGTCACACTGCACAGCCGTCAAGGAAGGAGTGGTGCTGTCTTCCAACCTCCTCCTAGGATATCCTAAAGAGAACCCCCCAAATTTCCGTGGCTTCAGGCTGTGCTGCGCAGTCGGACAGGCAACATGTAATCTGTTTCACGTCGTCCAGAACCGCGACTGGGAGAATGTACATCCTCCATATGCACTTCTGCTACCACCTCAGTTGCCCGTGCAGCAGGCCGAGCCGCATCAGCACCATCACGGATCACTTTGCTGCGGGTTCCGATGCACACCAATCGGCTCAGCACTGGAGCACACATCCACCGATGAAATGCCCACCACTGCATCTACCACCTCACCAGAGTTGGCAGTCACCGCAGCACACTAGCCCTCGGAGCCGGCCTGAATGGGCTTGTAGGGAGATCAACATCCCCACCAGACCGTCCGGGAGACGACACATCAATAAGGACATCTCCACCAGTAAAAACCAATGAAGCAGCACTCGTAGAACCCAGATCGGCGCCATGCACCACTGCATCCGTTCCCATACAGGGGGCACTGCTCAGAACCGGGAGATCTTCTTACTCGTGCAAAGGAGGAAAATCATTTTCATTAAACAGGTTAACCCGTTCATACATCCGAGTGGTGCAGGCAGCATCCATATGGCCAACATGACCACACTTGAAACATGTCTGAGTCTGCCCCCGGTAGAAAAAGCCGACTGTATATCCAGCTATCGATAGAGAAGAAGGCACATTTCCACGAAGAACCATTTTAGCCGTCCTGTAACCGTTAATGAGTCCCTTGACGGCTCCAGACGTGTGCCTACACACGAATAAATTCGACTCGCCCATACCTGGCAAGAGCCCGACGAAGAAGATCCTCCGACATTTCAATCGGAGCATTCTTAATAGACACATATGTGTACTCAACACTCAAATTTGTCACAGTCACAGAGCCCCGATCGTTGCTCAGCCGCACCTCCCAATCCTCATATTTGTTGATAAACTGCCGGAACAAGCCATTCTTGGCAAACTTCACCACCACTCATTTTTTTTATTTTTTTTATTTTTACATGCATGCATGCAATTAAATACAATAAAGCAAACATTGGAACATAACAACAAAGCAAACAGAAAACTGCCGGCCAGAAGAACCGACAGCACAGTACAACAATAATTATAACTGGAGAAAACGCAAGAGAAACACAACATACATCAAGTCAAGAACATAACACAAAGTATAATACAATGTAATCAAGCAAGCATGTAAGCAAATAATATCAAGAAAACGAAACATAGTAACATATTAAACAAATCAAACAGGGAAGGACCGACAACAAAGCACATCATGAAGTACAACATGAAAGATAACACAAGAAAATCATAACATATCAAGACATAAACAAAACACAAAACACAATACAACATGTAAGGCAGAAATATAACACAAACACAAAAATACAGGGCATATAAACAACACAAAACACCCAGAAACCACAACCCAAGCACATGAACAAGATCACGCACAACAAACCACTGGCCTCACAACAAACAAAGGGAGAGGCACGAGCACATAATGATAAGAAACACACATAAAATACAACACACAATAAGGCAAGCACGCAGCCAGAGGGGCACACAACACTACACAAAGCACATAAACAGGATATTAGCGCACATACTTGCCCGGAAACCGGACCCACGGGAACCGCACATTGAACGCTTCCCAGAGCAACCACTGCCAAGGGTCTTGCACACCTACTGGGGAAGTCATAACATCCAGAACCCCAGAAACAAACACCCGCAAACAGGGGACCCAGATGGTATCACTGACGAAGCGAGTTTCTGCCACGCGCCCCCACACGCAGGGAACCTGCTCACCAAAAATGTTCTCCGGTTCGTCTGACAGCACTAACTCGGCAATCGTGTTCCAGTGGCCCGGCGGCATCACAGACGCCGGCAACACGTCCCCCAGAGCCCCAGCGTGCATCCTCACAGAAACGAAGTTGACAGAGGGCACCACCACAGGGGCACCCGCGGCCAAGGGCACACCACCAGACAATGGCATGGAACCCGGACGGCGCGCATCCTTCCGTAATGTCACCACCAGGTCACGTCCAGCACCAACATCTACACCATCCCTGGCAGAGGAAGCCACCAACCCCCACTGCGGAGAGCCCCCTGGTGGAGAAAGAGCATAAGGCCTGTCAGAGACACGGGCACGGCACCAGCAGGCACATGGACCTCCGCCACCACCACCCACGTAGACATCGACGCATCGGGATCCACACCATCAACACCCGAAGACCCACAGTCACTGAAGTCACCAACATTGGCCCAGGCAGAAGATGAAAGCCGGGAACGTTTGGGCTTCGGCCGGATATCGTCAGAGCCGGAAGTGGACGCAGACACACGGGCACCACCAGCCAGACAAATCGACGCCCGACACAGAACGGCAACAGCCTCTACCACATGGGGAACCTGGCCACACACAGCAGAAGGCACCGCAGCCACCCCAGCACCCAGCACAGCTGGGACACAAGGCGAGGACTCAGGGCCAGGCGCAGCAGAAGAAGACAAGGGAGAGGAAGACGGCGACGCCTCACAGTGACCACCAGGAAGGCCCACAGGAGCAGCGGGGACAGCGACAGGAGCAGGAAGATCATCTGACGGCATGGCAACTCCTGGAGGAGGGTCGGCAACAACTGGAGGAATGTCGGGCGATGCAGGGGGAGCCGCATCAGCTAACGGGACGCTCACCTCCTCACCCCCGGAGTCCTTCTCTAGAGGAAGCGCTGGGAAATCCTCTTCCCGGAACAAGTTGACTGGAGCAACCGGAGCCCCAGTGTACCCAGCAGCCTGATGCCCCAACAGGCCACACCGTAAACACATACGGGGTTGCCAGGCATAGTACACCCTGACGTAGTACCCCATAAGTCGGACAGGAGATGGTATATCCGACCGCAAGCGCATCCCCAGGTTACGAATGTTGGTCCTCATACATGCATACCTCCCTGAGGAGAGCGTGTTCACCCGCACACTGACAACAGCTCCAAACCTCTGGAAGTAACCTCTGAGTAGGTCCTTGGGAAACTTTTGGGGCGCCCCATACACACTGACATATGTCAAGACACCACTACGGTCCGTAATGGACACAGAGCCGGCACCACCCGGCATCGGCAACGAACGCCCCTCGTATCGTAGTTGGAATTCACGGTATTCCTCCTCCCCCACGAACTTGAGAATAACCCTGTGAGCAGTTACAAGTTCAACACCGTAGATGGCCATCACTGGAACACGGAGCATGTCACACATAACAATCTCGATTTCTGGGTATCCAGCACGGCCAGTGAACGCCAGGCCCACGGAGTTCACTCTCACAACAGGGGAAAGATGGCCTCCCATCGCAAGCTCGCTACGTCAACAGGTAGCCAGGCAGCAACAGTAGGGAGGGCAGAGACACCCACACCTCCTGGCGACCAAAGTGGCAAACAACCCCAACGACCAGGGAGGGTAGGAAACATGTCCACACTCCACGGCTGCCAGGGCGCAACTTCACTTCACCACCGCTCTGTTCTCGCGAATGACCTGCAGACCAACGAGATCTTCCACTTTCACGTTCATAACATCAAACAGAGTGTTGCTGATGACTCCAATATCCACCTTACAGGTAAATGTCACCCCAGCCGACTCCTTCCTCCGCAGTGGTGGCACGTAAGTCTCCATACTGAGACTTAAAAAACAGTCACCCCGCAGTGGCAAACGACCACTCGCTAGAGCAACCGAGAAGCGTCCAATGTAAACACCAGCAGAGAGACCTCAGGAACGTCAGACCTGACTGGTGATTCAGAGTGGACTCATCCAAATAATAGCAATAACTAAAGGTAGCATGGCAGTACATATGTAAATCATTTATAGTGTGGGGGTGTAACGAAAGACAGCGTTCAACTTAACAACATATTTTATTCAACAAGTACAAACTACTACAACAACGAAAGTATCACTGAC
This sequence comes from Procambarus virginalis, assembly GCA_020271785.1. NCBI lineage: Eukaryota > Metazoa > Arthropoda > Malacostraca > Decapoda > Cambaridae > Procambarus > Procambarus virginalis. The sequence goes on along the minus strand of WNGS01001251.1, from coordinate 65,612 downwards.
GTTTCTCGAAATCCTTCCTGTGACACCTTTGCGACAGCTAGACACCAGCCACGAGTATGACTACAGGGCCCAATCGCGTTGTGCTGGATAAATGAAGTAACTTGAACAGTACTGAGTGTTCACAGAGGATGCAATCAAACAAAACATACTAAGTCTATAATCACAAATGCAACAACTCAAGGCAGGTTAGGAGAGAAGTCTCCAGTAACCTATCAGTTACTTTAAGCTCCTTGCAACCCTCCCCTGCAATAGCAGTTGCTATGCAATCAAACTAGTAGCTTACAATTATATCACAATAACTAGTGGGGTTACTGGCAACTCCAGCAACCCACCTTAATTAAATTCTTACGTTAACACTTTGTCTCTCGGACGATCAACAATGAATGACTAATTGATTACGTTAGTATTAATAGTGACACTTACGTTAATATAATGCCAACAGCCGTCAGCAACAACTACTTACGTTAACATAATTTTGTCTCCCACAGACAAATCAAACTGTGCAACTGTCACTCGTAACTCGGGATTACACAAACACTTGACCCGTCGAGCGTTCAGTGAGTAATCCCTCTTAATCCCTGCCCAACGGACACCTGATTAATCCCAACACGAGTTACATTATTGATTACTATCGCCTACTCGATAGTTTACTACAGTTTCTATGTTCAAAGTGTTAAAAGGACGGCAATTACCCTTGACTATCTTGCAATTATTTACTATCTCGAAGATCTATAATTAATTATATACAAATACGTTATCTTTCACACTGGCTCAACAGTTATAATATCAACAAAATGAATTTCCACTAGGGTCCTATATACCTTGATGAACTCAGGTGACTAGTTAACTATGCGACAGACCGATAACTAATTACCATATCTACGTTACTTAACAATGACTTTACTCTCCCAAGAGTCAATCAAATTACCTGTCCAACTGACAGATACTTACTAACAGACATTACGTTAATGCAAACAATGTAGCCTTCGTGTGAGTCGATCAAACCCTGATCGGAGTTAATTACCTTGACTTCGAGAACCCTTAATTAATTACCTGTCCAACTGACAGATAATTTGCAACAGACAGTATTTAGATGCAAGCCTTGAGCCCTACAAGAATTCCTACAACACTGTCAGATTTCGCCTTAAGTGGCTGATTGGCCCCCATTGCCTTGACCGAATGATCAAATCAGCTGTTCCTTGGAAAATAAAAACCTAAATGTATCAATGTTAACTCAAATTGTCTTGTGAATAATTCCACTATAAGCAATGGGTGTTCCCTTGGTGACGTTACGTTAATTATCATCTCAATCAACGCTCACTGAATACTGGACTTCGATGACAACCAAATATACACCAAATATACAGAATAATAACACCAAGTACTCGTCCCAATGACGAATTCAACCACGACACAGTAACACAGCACTCGGTGAACTAATAAACTTAATTAGAAAACGGCCTAACATTTGCAACTCAGTTGCAATGTCCATCACTGCAACCACAGTAATAACACACATGGGATTCGCTGCTCTGTCACCAGAGGGGGCAGACGTCGGGCTGGAGTTGCCAGTTGTTGCTTGACACTGCGAGTTTTTTTTTTTTTATAAAAGAACACACAAAGTACAAAACAGACACCCGCCGAAGGAACAATACATGAATAAACACAGGATAAGTTAACAAAGTAAGTATACATGGATGCACAAAAACCAAGAAAGAAAACACAGGATACAAGGCACAAAAAGAGAAAACCTAGAAACAGGCACAGGATAAACCACAAAAAACAAAACATTACACATAAATAGCACAAAATATAAATAACATAAAACATAGACACATTCACAAAAACCGTAAGTACAGAAATACAAAAAGAGAACACACCAACAAGTCCAGCCCAACAACCCAAACACAGGTGCATACAAGTACAAAACAACAGGCCTCCGAAACCACGAACAAAGAGGCAAAATTACAAAATGACATAAAACAAAAAACAGGGAATTACAGAACAGTGAAAGACAACAGAAATAACTAAAGGATGTACACCGAGTACAATGTTTTTTTTTTTTACTGTCCATTACAATCCACATGCAGGATAATGAGTCATAATACAAAGGCAGAATATAAAACACAAATCAAAGAAAGAACAGATAAATAATTCATAAGCAGCACAAGGCAAAGCACAAGGCACATAAAAAAAGACAAGTAACATTCAGTAATTGCAAAAAGAACACCATAACACAGGAACAGGAATACATGAAAGGGGGGAGGGGAACCAAACATATACCCGGGCACCCCAATCCCCACACAAAAATAATAATATACATAGAGGCACGCTCCAAAGACACAGGAGCAAACAAGCACACATACCATAAAGAACAAAAAAGCACAAAACATAGAACCCATACAAGGCAAACTAAAAGGCCCACACAGGAGCCAGGGAAAACATAACAATCACACCCACACACAAGCACACCGAAACAACAACAGCCCACAGGAGCAACCACAACAGAACAAAACACCACAACAACACCCGCCCATCCCCCGCCGAGGAGGCCCACCGGNCACAATCCAACTCCAACAACCCGGGTGAACAGTGTTGGAGAAGGACCCCCATCAACTTCTCGTCCCCCGCATCTAACCCATACAAAGACTCTAATTCACTGCGCCATAATGCAAAACCCCCCCCCTTGTGTCCGACAAAACGAACCGTCCCGATCGATGAAGACCCGCCAACAAGACAGAGGCATGACCCATCTACTCTGCAGTAAAAACTGCGAGAGCTCACCACACAACCGTTCCTCCACCCCAGCCCTCACATACCCCCTCACCATCATCCTCCTTCAGCCCACAAATCAGATCCTTACTCACCGAGATCTCCTGAAACCTATCTAACCCCTGATTAATGAACCCATACAGGCGAAAACAACCGTGCCTGCAAGACCCGCAACAGACCAAACATCCCTGCTGCCTCCCGCTTCGCCAACACCCGAAAAAACGACCGACAGTCAACCTTATCTTCTCTCACCCTCCAGAACCTAGGGAAACGCCCCCTTCGAGCGGCCAGGATGGCCCACCGAGCCCGGAACTGAGCACACACATCCGGGCACTTCAGCAACCCACAATTCAGCTTCCACCAGCCACGACGAACCCGCACCTGGCTGCAAATCCCCACCTGCAACATCACCATGCAATGGTCTGTGAAATCCACCGGAACTGTCCGCAACGAGAAAACCGACCCACCCTCAGTAGACACGTAAAAACGATTAAGGCGAGAGCAAGCCCAATGCGAGACAAAGGTATACTCCAAGCCCTCGGAGTACCTCACCCTTGTAACACGGCAGCATCCCGAAATCGCAACTCTTCAGTGTAGCAGTCAAAGCCGGTGAGATATTGGCGAGACAAAGACTGTTGCTATCCCGCGCCAACGTAAAAAAATCCCCATTAAATCCCCCCCCCCCCCCTCAACAATTCTCTCCCGCGTATCGTGCCGCAAAAATGAAGCAAATCACGGGAAAAAAACCCTCCCATTCCCACCTCCGTGCCGTCCCAGACATCGTGTACACGTTCAAGAGAGAGAGAAACCTCAGACCCCAAAAAAGGAGACCCGAACCAACAGCATCCGACCATCTTTATCATTTCCGTGTGAAGCACGGAAATTGGGGCCCGCTTAGATAGCAGGATCAGCGTACCGCCATGCAAACCACACGATGGGTTCAACACCACCTTAAAACCTTCAACAACACATGCAACAACCCCAGCTCCTATACATTGTGTTCCTGCACAAAAGCCACCCCCCCTCCACTCACGCAGCATTGACACCAGTCCCAATTGTACAGCCACAGAACGCCAACCATTCACATTCAGTGAAGCACACGTTAATTAGAATCCATTTACAAAAAGCAGAAAACCCTACCTAACCCACAATACCGTCATACTGGTCTGGCCGACACCCTGTCTAGGAGCGCAGCAGCAGCTGCCACTGGGACCTCAGGCAACTGAGACCTCTCTCCACAGCAGAGGAGGAGGAGGCCAGATTCCTTTCGCAACATGACCACAAGGCCGCAATCATCATCGCCATGGTCTCCCCGATTCACCACCTCCCACTCCGGGCTCTGCACCACAGACAAGCCACTTGAGAGAACACCAGAGGGGTCCACAACACACCCTCCATCCCCCAGCACCGACGGGCCACTACTGACAACGCCATATCCTCACTATCACATACACCCGCAGCAGACTCCAACCTACGCACCAAAGGCCCCCAGTCCCCCAGCGACCATTCCTGGCCGTCTTCCGGCACTTCAGCTGAGAGCCAAGTTGACCCGGAACCACAGAGGCTGAAGGATGACGAGAGGGGCGACCTTCATCCATGACAACATCCGCCTCCAAAGGCTCTACACCCAGGCAGAAGCACCACCGCTCCGTGTGCACTAGAACCTGGTGTGACATCACCCACCAGTGACAAAACAGTGCCACGTCCCATCAGTACCAACCAGGACGCCATGGAAAACGTCCAGACTTTAGCACATTTGCCCGACAGGCGAGGACACTTCCATGTCCACCAAAAAACTGGCAGAGCAGGCTCGTGACTCAAACGGGAGCCCCCCACCCCACCACGACAAAAGTCACTGGAACGCATTAGTCTGTCACACAAACCGTTCCCGCATTACCAGGCAAGGGTATAATACGCTCCACAAACTTGTCCCTTACATCCCAGTACACTGCAGCGTCAGACAGCTTAACCAAGGCCCAACGATCCCTAGCCAACTGCACACCACACACATCCACCGCATTGACATGCAGCACATACAGTAGAGTGACCTCCAGCAATGGGTAGTCCACCAGACCAGAGAAGGCCAGATCAACCATGAGCACTCGCTTCACAGGTTGCATGATCAATGATATCCCGCCGGCCCACTAGGCCAGAACCCACACAAAACCCACCAGCGGTGTCCACGCTAAAAGTCTAGCTAATACAAAGGAGCGAATGTAAACAGAATCGCTCCACAGCTGCCAAACAGCCAATCGATATAGTAGTTGTCTAGTTCAAGGTACCGGATGTGTCCTGATTGAGTGATCAACTCCTGGCTGGCCATCTGGCTGGGAACGTCGCTGGTCATGTGGCTGGGATTGTCGCTAGCCATGAGGCTTGGAGCATCGCAGGCTATTAGCTGGGAGCGAGGATGGCCATATGGCTGGGAGCATCGCTGGCCATGTGGCTGGGAGCGAGGCTGGCCATGTGGCTGGGAGCGTCGCTGGCCATGAGGCTGGGAGCATCGCAGGCTATATGGCTGGGAGCGTCGCTGGTCATGTGGCTGAGAGCGTGCTGGCCATGTGGCTCCCCCTCCCTGCCCAGCTCGTTGCTACAGTGCAGGGGCTTGGTGGGGGGCTGCCGGAGTGTGAAGCTCTTGGGCGATCCCTCTGCCCTTTTGTAGCCTTGTGCTCCTGCTGCTGTCCTCAGAAATTTTGCTGGACGCCTTTTTCCTTTTCCTTTTGTTTTCGGTTCCCCCCCCCCCCCTTCTCCTTTCTTGTAGTCATTTCCTGCTGACCTTGTGCCTATTTGATCATTCTTTTGGCCTTCTTTTGTTTTGACGCCCTAAGGACTTACAAGTTGTGTCTGCAAACTCTTTGAACGTATGGTTACGTTCGTCTGATGTGGTTCTTAGAACACCATCACCACCTCTCCTCATCTCAATTTGGTTTCCGCAAGTACCACACACAGCACAACAGATGTCCTGGTGAACTTGGAGGTCTATATTCGTACTGTTTTTGCTGCGAAGACCTCCGTTGTTGCCGTCCTTTTTGACCTGGAAAAGGCTTACGACACCACTTGGCGATATCATATTCTATCCCAGCTTCATTCTTTTGGCCTTCGTGGTCATCTCCCTCTCTTTCTCTGCAGCTTCCTCTCTCGTCGTTCCTTTCTGCCTCTTTTCACAGCAATTCGAAGGTGTGCCCCAGGGTAGTGTTCTGAGCACTACTCTTTTCCTGGTTGCCCTCAATGGTCTTCTTTCCTCTCTACCTTCAGGCGTTTTCTTCGCTCTTTATGTCGACGATCTTACCCTTTGCTGTCAGGGTGATGATTCGCCTCTCCTTCAACGCCGGCTTCAACTTGCGATTGATGCCGTGTCGTCTTGGGCCACCGATCATGGCTTCAGGTTCTCTACATCTAAGTCTTGTGCAATGACTTTTATTCGAAGCGTGTCGTTCTTCGTCCTTCTTCGTCGCTTTATGGTCACCCCATTGTGTACAAGGATTCCGCTAAGCTTTTGGGATTATTCCTTGACACTCGTTTGTCTTGGTCTCCCCATATCTCTTACCTCCGTGTTGAATGCTCTAAGGCCCTTACCCTCCTTCGGGTATTGTCCCATACTTCTTGTAGAGCAGATAGGCGCACTCTGCACGCTTTACATTCCTCTCTCGTCCTCTCTAAGCTCGATTATGGTTGCCCTGCTAACTCGTCTGCTTCTACCTTCTACTCTTCACCGTCTTGATGCTTTGCACCATACTGGGTTGCGCCTCCGTTCTGGTGCCTTTCGTTCGACTCCCGTCCTCAGCTTGTTTGCTGACACTGGCTTCTGTCTCTCCTGGATTGCCGTGTCTTCATTATCTTGCACGGTCCTTGCAATATCCTTCCTCTCACCTCTGTCGTGCTTTAACTTTTGCCCCTCCTGCGGTTCCTGTTCCTCTTCGCCACCTCCCTTATTCTGTCCGATTATCTCGCTTACAGGATTCTCTATCCGTTCGTATTTCTAATATTTCTCTTCGTGTTGTACTTTGTTTGCCCCCGTGGAGAATCCCCCCTCCGCAGTTTTGTACATCCTTGACCTGCATAACTAAAGCTTTTATCCCCCCCCCCCTACGGTTCTAAAACGCCTTTTCCTTGAGCACTTTTCTTCTCACTCCCGCTTCTTTTCTGTCTTCACCAATGGGTCTAAGTCTGCGGGCGGTGTAGACTACTCTGTTGTTTTTCCTCATTGCACTAACATGCGTCACTTCCCTCCGGAGACTAGCATCTTCATAGCGGAACTTTATGCTATTTTCTATGCTCTTCGTCTCTTGCATTCTCGTTGTCAATCTTCCTTTGTAGTTGTTGTTGACTCTCGTAGCGCCCTCATGGCTCTCGGGTCCTTTAATCTGGTTCATCCAGTAGCTATCGAGATCCAGCATTGGCTGTTTCTTGTTCACAGTAAATTTAAGTCGGTTGAGTTTTGTTGGGTTCCCAGCCATATTGGTGTCTCTTTAAATGAGCGTGCGGATGCTGCCGCCAGGGAAGCTGTCCGCTCCAGGCCATACTCGCTTAACTCATGGTCTCTTGATGGAGCGCCGCCCTGCTCCTTATTGTCTGAATTGCATTGTCCCTCTTACGGTCGTGCATATCCTTGTTGAATGTCCTGACTTCCGGGACGAGCGTGTGTCTTTTTTCCGACCGTCCCCCGCGGTCGCTTGTCCCTCGATAGTATTCTTGGTGACTTGGATACTTTTGATATAGTTCGCCTTATGCGTTTCTATTCTCGTATTGGCATCCTTGGTGATATTTAGCGCTCTCTGATTATCGCGCACATTTGATGGTGTTACATAGCCTTCCCGGTTTGGTGCTTCTTTTGATAATTATTTACTTACTGGCCATGTGGCTGGGATCGTCGCTAGCCGTATGGCTGGGAGCATCGCAGGCCATGTGGCTGGGATCGTCGCTGGCCGTATGGCTGGGAGCATCGCTAGCCATGTGGCTGGGAGCATCGCTGGCCATGTGGCTGGGATCGTCGCTGGCCGTATGGCTGGGAGCATCGCAGGCCATGTGGCTGGGATCGTCGCTGGCCGTATGGCTGGGAGCATCGCAGGCCATGTGGCTGAGATTGTCGCTGGCCGTATGGCTGGGAGCATCGCTAGCCATGTGGCTGGGAGCATCGCTGGCCATGTGGCTGGGATCGTCGCTGGCCGTATGGCTGGGAGCATCGCTAGCCATGTGGCTGGGAGCATCGCTGGCCATGTGGCTGGGAGCATCGCTGGCCATGTGGCTGGGATCGTCGCTGGCCGTATGGCTGGGAGCATCGCTAGCCATGTGGCTGGGAGCATCGCTGGCCATGTGGCTGGGAGCGTTGCTGGCCGTATGGCTGGGAGCGTCGCTGGCCATGTGGCTGGGAGCGTCACTGGCCGTATGGCTGGGAGCGTCGCTGGCCATGTGGCTGGGAGCGTCGCAGGCCATGTGGCTGGGAGCGTCGCAGGCCATGTGGCTGGGAGCGTCGCTGGCCGTATGGCTGGGAGCATCGCTGGCCATGTGGCTGGGAGCGTCGCTGGCCATGTGGCTGGGAGCGTCGCTGGCCATGTGGCTGGGAGCGTCGATTGCCATGTGGCTGGGAGCGTCGCAGGCCATGTGGCTGGGAGCGTCGCAGGCCATGTGGCTGGGATCGTGGCTGGCCGTATGGCTGGGTGCATCGCTGGCCATGTGGCTGGGAGCGTCGCTGGCCATGTGGCTGGGAGCATCGCTGGCCATGTGGCTGGGAGCGTCGCTGGCCATGTGGCTGGGAGCGTCGCAGGCCTTGTGGCTGGGAGCGTCGCTGGCCGTATTGCTGGGAGTGTCGCTGGCCGTATGGCTGGGAGCGTCGCTGGCCATGTGGCTGGGAGCGTCACTGGCCATGTGGCTGGGAGCGTCGCAGGCCATGTGGCTGGGAGCGTCGCTGGCCGTATGGCTGGGAGCATCGCTGGCCATGTGGCTGGGAGCGTCGCTGGCCATGTGGTTGGGAGCGTCGCTGGCCATGTGGCTGGGAGCGTCGCTGGCCGTATTGCTGGGAGCGTCGCTGGCCGTATGGCTGGGAGCGTCGCTGGCCATGTGGCTGGGAGCGTCACTGGCCATGTGGCTGGGAGCGTCGCAGGCCATGTGGCTGGGAGATTCGCTGGCCGTATGGCTGGGAGCATCGCTGGCCATGTGGCTGGGAGCGTCGCTGGCCATGTGGCTGGGAGCGTCGCTGGCCATGTGGCTGGGAGCGTCGATTGCCATGTGGCTGGGAGCGTCGCAGGCCATGTGGCTGGGAGCGTCGCAGGCCATGTGGCTGGGATCGTGGCTGGCCGTATGGCTGGGTGCATCGCTGGCCATGTGGCTGGGAGCGTCGCTGGCCATGTGGCTGGGAGCATCGCTGGCCATGTGGCTGGGAGCGTCACTGGCCATGTGGCTGGGAGCGTCGCTGGCCGTATGGCTGGGAGCCTCACTGGCCATGTGGCTGGGAGCGTCGCTGGCCATGTAACTGGGAGCCTCACTGGCCATGTGGCTGGGAGCGTCGCTGGCCATGTGGCTGGGAGCGTCGCTGGCCGTATGGCTGGGAGCCTCACTGGCTATGTGGCTGGGAGATTCGCTGGCCGTATGGCTGGGAGCATCGCTGGCCATGTGGCTGGGAGCGTCGCTGGCCATGTGGCTGGGAGCGTCGCTGGCCATGTGGCTGGGAGCGTCGCTTGCATGTGGCTGGGAGCGTCGCAGGCCATGTGGCTGGGAGCGTCGCAGGCCATGTGGCTGGGATCGTGGCTGGCCGTCTGGCTGGGTGCATCGCTGGCCATGTGGCTGGGAGCGTCGCTGGCCATGTGGCTGGGAGCACGCTGGCCATGTGGCTGGGAGCGTCACTGGCCATGTGGCTGGAGCGTCGCTGGCCGTATGGCTGGGAGCCTCACTGGCCATGTGACTGGTTGCATCGCTGGCCATGTGGACTGAGAGCGTCGCTGGCCATTGACTGGGAGCCTCACTGGCCATGTGGCTGGGAGCGTCGCTGGCCATGTGACTGAGAGCGTCGCTGGCCATGTGACTGCCCTGGAAACACAAACCGAAACTGTCTCTATTTTCCGCTTGTTACAACTTGTAATAAAGTTTTACATCTGGCTTAACGGGTTTATGACGTATTAAAACGTTGTTACAACTTGCTATATTGGTTGTTATAACTGGTTAGGAGGGGTTAAAACTTGTTCGAACGTTGTACCAACGTCGTGTTTCGGTGTGTGTTTGGCGGGTGGGAGCCTCACTGGCCCGTGGCTGGGAGCCTTTGCCTACATTTGCCTTTTCACGTGTGCTACCACACGCAGAGTACATTTAGAAGTCACTTCTGACATGAGTGCAGAAGCCTTCTGCAAGCCTTTCGCAGATTTGCTGCACGAAGATCTTGCCCAAAATTAATGATCTCGGATAATAGATAACTTCGTGGCAGGAGAAGCTTGCTTACAAGAAATATGGAACCATCCAGAAGTACACTCTGTGCTCAAACAGAGACAATGCTATGGAAATTTATTCCTCCAAGAGCACCATGGCATGGCGGTTTTACGAAAGAATGGTGGGAACTGTTAAGAAATGCCTAAGAAAAACCTTACACAGGCAGAAAATTAATCTCACCGAGTTACAGACCCTTGTCGTGGAAATTGAAGCACGAGTCAACAACAGACCTCTAACTTACTTAACAGAAGATTTCTCCCAAAGAGAAACCCTAAGCCCCTCTCATTTGATTCATGGTGGTCTTCTGAGCCCTCTAATATCTCTAGGAGACGAGGATCCAGCTGACCCTTCGTGTGTCAAAGCAAGTGACTTGGTGGAGAGTTATAGACACCTTTCAAGAGTAATAGAGAAGTGGAATGAGGTCTGGACACGTGAATATTTAACTGCTTTAAGAGAATATCATTATGGAGCTGCAAGCCCATACAATAAAGTTCAACTTAAACCAGGTGATCTTGTCCTAGTAGACAGTGATGGACCCAGGTCAGATTGGCCTATAGGTAAAATTGTTGACATCCATCCTGACCGCCATGGTGCATTACGAATTGTTAAAGTTCAGTGTCGAGGCACTACTACCTTGAAAACACTAGAGAAATTAGTACCTTTAGAGTTAGCAGAACACGAGTGTTCTACAGATATACCTGTAACCCAAGTTTCAGAGAACAATGATACTACTCCACTGAGCACAAGACCATCAAGAGTCGCTGCTCAGAACTGCAAACAGAAACTTAAACAAATTTTGATTCTATTCAAGAGTAGATAACTTATCATTTAAACTTGAGATGACCATACTGATGCAGTGATGAGTTGATGTCCAGTAATTAGTTAAGAGTCATAGTGACCTTGGACAGTAGCCTCACTGTATTGATGAGGTCTCCTTAATCTTAAATGACCCTATTATCATGATTTAATTTGTTAATATCCTTCTGTATCTTACAAAGGAATTATTCAATAATTTTCAATGTTTATTTACGTCCCATGTTGACTTTAGAGTCATCTACCACAGATTCGGGACATTCGTTAGGTACGTACTAACCTACTAACCCATGAATATAACTTCAGGATAGAGAAACAGGTGTACGTTAGTACTAATACCTGAACTACGACCCGAGTTTTCTCTCCCCGGAGTTATGTTGGAAATAACCAACAGTTTTATACATCATTGTATTTATACAACCAAAGTAGTTACTAAAATTACTAACTTATAGATTAATCATTATCATGATTTATTCATTGCCAAATTCTTCCTAGTACGTGAGGAACAACAGGCAGCAACATGAATTTCTCCATATTTAGTTGGATTATAGCAAGAGTCCAGTTTATCATTTCCTTTACTAAAAATAGTTAAGTTTGATTCGTAGTATACTATTACTTACTGGAGCTCCCTTATTTAACTAACATTTAAACATTCTAGAGGAAATTACTTTGATGTAATGATTTACTTTAATTTCCTCGATTGGCTGCACAACTTTTAGTAAGCCAATTTATGTACTAGAACTTCTATTTTATCACAGAAGAATTAATGTGATATTAATACTTGTTATTACCTCTTCCTTCCTTAGTCAATTGCGATAATACATATTCATTTACGCTCGAAAACGCGCATGCGCAATAAGGAGCAGGAGGAAGAAGGGAGAGCGTCACTTGACTCGACACGAGAGCACGGACGCCATTACAGCGTGTAGCAGAGCTGTGCTTGACCTATTTATTTCGCTCCCACGATCAGTTGAGCGGTGCCACGTTATTTGGCACAACATAGCCGTGTCATAGACTATTATACGAGCAACTCCAGAGTCAACGTCTTTCAAGCAGCAGCAGGAGGACGAAGAGTTGCTCAAGTCTTCACATCAACGACACGAGGCTCGGCGCTAAGTTTACCTTTTTGTTATTATGTGGCCACTATTAACATTTAGGCTAGCAGTCGTTAGGCCGAATGCAAACCAACAAAAGCTAGTACGTGTCTTAATTAATTTACCATCTAATTATATGATTATCAGTTTATTTCTATGATACAAATTGTTCAGACATTAGCTGATAATTTACTACCGTCATCCTCATGATTTAGGATGTAAATGTAATTACCTATTATGTAGAAGATGTCTACAATGTAATGCCTTTCAGTACCAGGCGACTTCAACCGAGGTGCTAGGCTCCCCACCGTTCTGTGCAACAATTTACGCTATGCAACACGTCGTCGGTGGAGTGTAGCAACCGATACTTCTAGATTCACAGCTAAGCTGTCCATTTTTCCATCAGTAGCAATAACTTCATAGTTACAGTAGTGATCTCCTAAAGAGATCAATTATACTAACCCTTTGATTTACTGATGCTGTTCAACATTTCAGTAGTATATTGAGGTGCATTTACCTCCATCAATATTATATATTCTACATTATTGATTTCACATTTGATTTACTCTGGTGAAGAACCAGCACCAGAATAATGCTAGGGATGTATTAATCTTTTAGCATGTAACCCCCAATTTTGTGTAGTTAATTTGACTCCATTCATATAAGCATTACAGTTTTACCAAGATCCATAGGACACTAGTTCCTAGGATCAGTTTTTTCCATTGTCTCTTTGTTTTCCACTTTTTCTCAAAAAGTGGTGGTCCTTCATAGCTATCGAAGTATATATATAATTATTTAATTATTAGTTACTGGGTCTCAGAGCCTTAAACAAGTTATTAGTTATTGGAGTCAGGTTTTCCCCACAAACCTTGCGGACGACCTCCCAAGGGGAAAGGGGGCACTCAACACACCTGTTAATACAAAACACTACTCTGGCAACCCCTAAAAGCATTTTGACCAAAGAGAAACTGCAGCCCAAACCAACCCTTACATTACCTGAAACACAAAACTCATATCCACCCTATCAAAAGCTTTGGACTAATCTAAAATTTACCATGGCCGAGGGAACAATATTGTCTGAAAAATAATAAGGCAT
>WNGS01001251.1:12991-49959 GCA_020271785.1 Procambarus virginalis | reverse complement strand
ACACACACAACACAAACACCCGCCACATACCTAAGCAACTAAACAAAACCCCAGCACACACAAAACCCCGAAGACAGTACACGAGCACCCATACAACACCCCACACTCCACAGACCCCCCCCAATCACACCCACCTGAGGGAACTCAACGAAAGGAACATGCACAGACACACACGCACACAACCATACCCGCCACGAATCCACCACCTACACCAAAGCAGCACCCCGGACATACTCCACCATAAACCAAGCATCAAAAACCCTGGGAAAGGATCTATGCAACCACCACATAGTATAAGACAGACGGCCCCACAAAAAAAAATTCTCCTTACCCCAAACTCCTCCATCCTACCAACCCATAAGCAAAAATATAGTTCGCCAATAACACCCCGAGCATGTTATGCACCCGCCTTGAACCCCGAGGAAGCGAAAAAAAACAAAAAAATGCAACAAATCAACTTGCACCCCCGGACCACAATAGGCCGCAACAACATCCCGCACCAACCCCACCAAACCTGGAACCCGCACACAAAAATAAAAGACGTGCAACTGAGTCTCACGTTCCCCACAATGAACACAACTGTCCGAGGCGACCAAACCCAACATAAAGAGCCTCACATTCATAGCCAAGGACTCATGCAAATAGCGAAAACCAACTCACGCGTCTGCGGTGTAATACACGGCCCATTCAACGCCTCATACACATCACACCAGTCGAAACAAGGGTACAAACCTCGACCCTGGGAGCCACCCAAGAGGCAAGCGCCCCATACACCTCTCTACAACCAAAAGACCTAAACCCGGGTATCGACACAGTGCTCGAAGAATCATCACTACTCACGAGAACACCGGAGGCGTAAACAGGGCCACCTCCCGACAATGCCCCAGGTCAAGCAAAAAACTAAACCTCTAGCAATAAAACAACCCTAAGGAACATAACAATAAAAAACCCACCCCATAAAACCAAACTCCCCTGAACCGACACCCCAAAGCAAAGCTAACGACTACCCATAAATCTCAGGAATACCAATCCCACCCTCCGATACCCTGAGACACAACGTAGACCGACGAACCGGATAATACTGGTACACCACACATAATGATACACTAAACCCTCCAGAACGCGAGCTCTCTGCTGAGTCAACGGAAAACACTGCGCAACAAAACATTATAGGACACGACAAGCGCCCGCTGATAAATAGTCAGGGCCCATTGCGACAACATCTCCATTGCCAGGCCCACTCCCTACGAAACGGCATCCCAATTAAATTCCAAAGACCGCACATACGACTTGAACCACGTAATCCCCAGAACGACTGAACCATGAAGACTGAACCACCGGAAACTATGACCCAGACCACACCAAGTGAGAGGCCCAACCCCCCAACCCCAGAAGACAAGACTTCCCACGATTGACCAGATCCCCTGTAGCCGACTCAAACTGAAGCACCAAATCCTGAACCGCAGTCACAGAACCCTCAGAAGCATCAACCAAGACTGTGTTGTCCGCGTAACCATTAATCTTGAGGGACAAACCATTTGGCAAACTCGGCGAGAAAACCGAATGACAAGTATGCACCTCCCGAACAAAAGGCTCCTGAAACAGAATATAGAGAAGCATTGACACAGGACACCCCTCCCTAACCAAACGCCGAACAGCAAAGGGAGCACCGAGGAACTCATAGATACACACCCTACTACAACAACCAGCGTACAGTATCCAAATCCAGCCAACAAACTTTTGCGGAAAACGAAATCGCTCCAGGACCCGCAAAACAAACCCAACTGGCACTCGAAGAAAAGCCCAATCCAAGCTGATCATGGCCGCAGGAACAACAGACTCCTCCACATAGAGGAGCAAATCCCGGAAAAGGGAATTTCACTGCACCAAGGACCTCCCTGAAACGCCTAGCCAACAGCTTAGAATAATCTTGTAGTTCACATTGGGCAACGCAATAGGCCGCCAATTCGCAAAAAAAAACGTAAATCCCCCGGCTTTGGGAGAAGCTGCACAAGACCATCATTTTGCAAATCGGACAGCGTCAACCGCATAAGACAAAACCGAACCACCTCAAAAAAGTCAGCACCAAGCACATCCCAAAGCTCGACATCTCGACATAGAACTCCATCGGAAACCCATCCGACCCCGGAACATTACCCTGACGAAAGGACCACACTACCCCCCAAAGCTCCGAAAGGCTAACCTCCCACACAAGACCCACACAATCCAACTCCAACAACCCGGGTGAACAGTGTTGGAGGAAGGACCCCATCAACTTCTCGTCCCCCGCATCTAACCCATACAAAGACTCTAATTCACTGCGCACATAATGCAAAACCCCCCCCCTTGTGTCCGACAAAACCGAACCGTCCGATCGATGAAGACCCGCCAACAAGACAGAGGCATGACCCATCTACTCTGCAGTAAAAACTGCGAGAGCTCACCACACAACCGTTCCTCCACCCCAGCCCTCACATGAACCCCCTCAGCCATCTCCTCCTTCAGCCCACAAATCAGATCCTTACTCACCGAGATCTCCTGAAACCTATCTAACCCCTGATTAATGAACCCATACAGGCGAAACAACCGTGCCTGCAAGACCCGCAACAGACCAAACATCCCTGCTGCCTCCCGCTTCGCCAACACCCGAAAAAACGACCGACAGTCAACCTTATCTTACTCTCACCACTCCAGAACCTAGGGAAACGCCCCCTTCCGAGCGGCCAGGATGGCCCACCGAGCCCGGAACTGAGCACACACATCCGGGCACTTCAGCAACCCACAATTCAGCTTCCACCAGCCACGACGAACCCGCACCTGGCTGCAAATCCCCACCTGCAACATCACCATTCAATGGTCTGTGAAATCCACCGGAACTGTCCGCAACGAGAAAACCGACCCACCCTCAGTAGACACGTAAAAACGATTAAGGCGAGAGCAAGCCCAATGCGAGACAAAGGTATACTCCAAAGCCCTCGGAGTACCTCACCCTTGTAACACGGCAGCATCCCGAAATCCGCAACTCTTCAGTGTAGCAGTCAAAGCCGGTGAGATATTGGCGAGACAAAGACTGTTGCTATCCCGCGCCAACGTAATCCATTTAAAATCACCCCCCCCCCCACTCAACAATTCTCTCCCGCGTATCGTGCCGCAAAAAATGAAGCAAATCACGGGAAAAAAATACCTCCCATTCCCACCTCCGTGCCGTCCCAGACATCGTGTACACGTTCAAGAGAGAGAGAAACCTCAGACCCCAAAAAAGGAGACCCGAACCAACAGCATCCGACCATCTTTATCCATTTCCGTGTGAAGCACGGAAATTGGGGCCCGCTTAGATAGCAGGATCAGCGTACCGCCATGCAAACCACACGATGGGTTCAACACCACCTTAAAACCTTCAACCAACACATGCAACAACCCCAGCTCCTATACATTGTGTTCCTGCACAAAAGCCACACCCACCCTCCACTCACGCAGCATTGACACCAGTCCCAATTGTACAGCCACAGAAACGCAAACCATTCACATTCAGTGAAGCACACGTTAATTTAGAATCCATTTACAAAAGCAGAAAAACCCTACCTAACCACAATACCGTCATACTGGTCTGGCCGACACCCTGTCTAGGAGCGCAGCAGCAGCTGCCACTGGGACCTCAGGCAACTGAGACGCTCTCTCCACAGCAGAGGAGGAGGAGGCCAGATTCCTTTCGCAACATGACCACAAGGCCGCAATCATCATCGCCATGGTCTCCCCGATTCACCACCTCCCACTCCGGGCTCTGCACCACAGACAAGCCACTTGAGAGAACACCAGAGGGGTCCACAACACACCCTCCATCCCCCAGCACCGACGGGGCCACTACTGACAACGCCATATCCTCACTATCACATACACCCGCAGCAGACTCCAACCTACGCACCAAAGGCCCCCAGTCCCCCGAGCGACCATTCCTGGCCGTCTTCCGGCACTTCAGCTGAGAGCCAAGTTGACCCGGAACCACAGAGGCTGAAGGATGACGAGAGGGGCGACCTTCATCCAATGACACATCCGCCTCCAAAGGCTCTACACCCAGGGCAGAAGCACACACCGCTCCGTGTGCACTAGAACCTGGTGTGACATCACCCACCAGTGACAAAACAGTGCCACGTCCCATCAGTACCAACCAGGACGCCATGGAAACGTCCAGACTTTAGCACATTTGCCCGACAGGCGAGGACACTTCCATGTCCACCAAAAAACTGGCAGAGCAGGCTCGTGACTCAAACGGGAGCCCCCCACCCCCCACCACCACCACGACAAAAGTCACTGGAACGCATTAGTCTGTCACACAAACCGTTCCCGCATTACCAGGCAAGGGTATAATACGCTCCACAAACTTGTCCATTACATCCCAGTACACTGCAGCGTCAGACAGCTTAACCAAGGCCCAACGATCCCTAGCCAACTGCACACCACACACATCCACCGCATTGACATGCAGCACATACAGTAGAGTGACCTCCAGCAATGGGTAGTCCACCAGACCAGAGAAGGCCAGATCAACCATGAGCACTCGCTTCACAGGTTGCATGATCAATGATATCCCGCCGGCCCACTAGGCCAGAACCCACACAAAACGCCACCAGCGGTGTCCACGCTAAAAGTCTAGCTAATACAAAGGAGCGAATGTAAACAGAATCGCTCCACACAGCTGCCAAACAGCCAATCGATATAGTAGTTGTCTAGTTCAAGGTACCGGATGTGTCCTGATTGAGTGATCAACTCCTGGCTGGCCATCTGGCTGGGAACGTCGCTGGTCATGTGGCTGGGATTGTCGCTAGCCATGAGGCTTGGAGCATCGCAGGCTATATAGCTGGGAGCGAGGATGGCCATATGGCTGGGAGCATCGCTGGCCATGTGGCTGGGAGCGAGGCTGGCCATGTGGCTGGGAGCGTCGCTGGTCATGAGGCTGGGAGCATCGCAGGCTATATGGCTGGGAGCGTCGCTGGTCATGTGGCTGAGAGCGTTGCTGGCCATGTGGCTCCCCCTCCCTGCCCAGCTCGTTGCTACAGTGCAGGGGCTTGGTGGGGGGCTGCCGGAGTGTGAAGCTCTTGGGGCGATCCCTCTGCCCTTTTGTAGCCTTGTGCTCCTGCTGCTGTCCTCAGAAATTTTGCTGGACGCCTTTTCCTTTTCCTTTTGTTTCGGTTCCCCCCCCCCTCTTCTCCTTTCTTGTAGTCATTTCCTGCTGACCTTGTGCCTATTTGATCATTCTTTTGGCCTTCTTTTGTTTTGACGCCCTAAGGACTTACAAGTTGTGTCTGCAAACTCTTTGAACGTATGGTTAACGTTCGTCTGATGTGGTTCTTAGAACACCATCACCACCTCTCCTCATCTCAATTTGGTTTCCGCAAGTACCACACACAGCACAACAGATGTCCTGGTGAACTTGGAGGTCTATATTCGTACTGTTTTTGCTGCGAAGACCTCCGTTGTTGCCGTCCTTTTTGACCTGGAAAAGGCTTACGACACCACTTGGCGATATCATATTCTATCCCAGCTTCATTCTTTTGGCCTTCGTGGTCATCTCCCTCTCTTTCTCTGCAGCTTCCTCTCTCGTCGTTCCTTTCTGCCTCTTTTCAGCAATTCGAAGGTGTGCCCCAGGGTAGTGTTCTGAGCACTACTCTTTTCCTGGTTGCCCTCAATGGTCTTCTTTCCTCTCTACCTTCAGGCGTTTTCTTCGCTCTTTATGTCGACGATCTTACCCTTTGCTGTCAGGGTGATGATTCGCCTCTCCTTCAACGCCGGCTTCAACTTGCGATTGATGCCGTGTCGTCTTGGGCCACCGATCATGGCTTCAGGTTCTCTACATCTAAGTCTTGTGCAATGACTTTTATTCGAAGCGTGTCGTTCTTCGTCCTTCTTCGTCGCTTTATGGTCACCCCATTGTGTACAAGGATTCCGCTAAGCTTTTGGGATTATTCCTTGACACTCGTTTGTCTTGGTCTCCCCATATCTCTTACCTCCGTGTTGAATGCTCTAAGGCCCTTACCCTCCTTCGGGTATTGTCCCATACTTCTTGTAGAGCAGATAGGCGCACTCTGCACGCTTTACATTCCTCTCTCGTCCTCTCTAAGCTCGATTATGGTTGCCCTGCTAACTCGTCTGCTTCTACCTTCTACTCTTCACCGTCTTGATGCTTTGCACCATACTGGGTTGCGCCTCCGTTCTGGTGCCTTTCGTTCGACTCCCGTCCTCAGCTTGTTTGCTGACACTGGCTTCCTGTCTCTCCTGGATTGCCGTGTCTTCATTATCTTGCACGGTCCTTGCAATATCCTTCCTCTCACCTCTGTCGTGCTTTAACTTTTGCCCCTCCTGCGGTTCCTGTTCCTCTTCGCCACCTCCCTTATTCTGTCCGATTATCTCGCTTACAGGATTCTCTATCCGTTCGTATTTCTAATATTTCTCTTCGTGTTGTACTTTGTTTGCCCCCGTGGAGAATCCCCCCTCCGCAGTTTTGTACATCCTTGACCTGCATAACTAAAGCTTTTATCCCCCCCCCCTACGGTTCTAAAACGCCTTTTCCTTGAGCACTTTTCTTCTCACTCCCGCTTCTTTTCTGTCTTCACCAATGGGTCTAAGTCTGCGGGCGGTGTAGACTACTCTGTTGTTTTTCCTCATTGCACTAACATGCGTCACTTCCCTCCGGAGACTAGCATCTTCATAGCGGAACTTTATGCTATTTTCTATGCTCTTCGTCTCTTGCATTCTCGTTGTCAATCTTCCTTTGTAGTTGTTGTTGACTCTCGTAGCGCCCTCATGGCTCTCGGGTCCTTTAATCTGGTTCATCCAGTAGCTATCGAGATCCAGCATTGGCTGTTTCTTGTTCACAGTAAATTTAAGTCGGTTGAGTTTTGTTGGGTTCCCAGCCATATTGGTGTCTCTTTAAATGAGCGTGCGGATGCTGCCGCCAGGGAAGCTGTCCGCTCCAGGCCATACTCGCTTAACTCATGGTCTCTTGATGGAGCGCCGCCCTGCTCCTTATTGTCTGAACTGCATTGTCCCTCTTACGGTCGTGCATATCCTTGTTGAATGTCCTGACTTCCGGGACGAGCGTGTGTCTTTTTTCCGACCGTCCCCCGCGGTCGCTTGTCCCTCGATAGTATTCTTGGTGACTTGGATACTTTTGATATAGTTCGCCTTATGCGTTTCTATTCTCGTATTGGCATCCTTGGTGATATTTAGCGCTCTCTGATTATCGCGCACATTTGATGGTGTTACATAGCCTTCCCGGTTTGGTGCCTTCTTTTGATAATTATTTACTTACTGGCCATGTGGCTGGAATCGTCGCTAGCCGTATGGCTGGGAGCATCGCAGGCCATGTGGCTGGGATCGTCGCTGGCCGTATGGCTGGGAGCATCGCTAGCCATGTGGCTGGGAGCATCGCTGGCCATGTGGCTGGGATCGTCGCTGGCCGTATGGCTGGGAGCATCGCAGGCCATGTGGCTGGGATCGTCGCTGGCCGTATGGCTGGGAGCATCGCAGGCCATGTGGCTGAGATTGTCGCTGGCCGTATGGCTGGGAGCATCGCTAGCCATGTGGCTGGGAGCATCGCTGGCCATGTGGCTGGGATCGTCGCTGGCCGTATGGCTGGGAGCATCGCTAGCCATGTGGCTGGGAGCATCGCTGGCCATGTGGCTGGGATCGTCGCTGGCCGTATGGCTGGGAGCGTCGCTGGCCATGTGGCTGGGAGCGTCACTGGCCGTATGGCTGGGAGCGTCGCTGGCCATGTGGCTGGGAGCTGTCGCAGGCCATGTGGCTGGGAGCGTCGCAGGCCATGTGGCTGGGAGCGTCGCTGGCCGTATGGCTGGGAGCATCGCTGGCCATGTGGCTGGGAGCGTCGCTGGCCATGTGGCTGGGAGCGTCGCTGGCCATGTGGCTGGGAGCGTCGATTGCCATGTGGCTGGGAGCGTCGCAGGCCATGTGGCTGGGAGCGTCGCAGGCCATGTGGCTGGGATCGTGGCTGGCCGTATGGCTGGGTGCATCGCTGGCCATGTGGCTGGGAGCGTCGCTGGCCATGTGGCTGGGAGCATCGCTGGCCATGTGGCTGGGAGCGTCGCTGGCCATGTGGCTGGGAGCGTCGCAGGCCTTGTGGCTGGGAGCGTCGCTGGCCGTATTGCTGGGAGTGTCGCTGGCCGTATGGCTGGGAGCGTCGCTGGCCATGTGGCTGGGAGCGTCACTGGCCATGTGGCTGGGAGCGTCGCAGGCCATGTGGCTGGGAGCGTCGCTGGCCGTATGGCTGGGAGCATCGCTGGCCATGTGGCTGGGAGCGTCGCTGGCCATGTGGTTGGGAGCGTCGCTGGCCATGTGGCTGGGAGCGTCGCTGGCCGTATTGCTGGGAGCGTCGCTGGCCGTATGGCTGGGAGCGTCGCTGGCCATGTGGCTGGGAGCGTCACTGGCCATGTGGCTGGGAGCGTCGCAGGCCATGTGGCTGGGAGATTCGCTGGCCGTATGGCTGGGAGCATCGCTGGCCATGTGGCTGGGAGCGTCGCTGGCCATGTGGCTGGGAGCGTCGCTGGCCATGTGGCTGGGAGCGTCGATTGCCATGTGGCTGGGAGCGTCGCAGGCCATGTGGCTGGGAGCGTCGCAGGCCATGTGGCTGGGATCGTGGCTGGCCGTATGGCTGGGTGCATCGCTGGCCATGTGGCTGGGAGCGTCGCTGGCCATGTGGCTGGGAGCATCGCTGGCCATGTGGCTGGGAGCGTCGCTGGCCATGTGGCTGGGAGCGTCGCTGGCCGTATGGCTGGGAGCCTCACTGGCCATGTGGCTGGGAGCGTCGCTGGCCATGTGGCTGGGAGCGTCGCTGGCCATGTAACTGGGAGCCTCACTGGCCATGTGGCTGGGAGCGTCGCTGGCCATGTGGCTGGGAGCGTCGCTGGCCATGTGACTGAGAGAGTCGCTGGCCGTATGGCTGGGAGCCTCACTGGCTATGTGGCTGGGAGCGTCGCTGGCCATGTGACTGGTTGCATCGCTGGCCATGTGACTGAGAGCGTCGCTGGCCATTTGACTGGGAGCCTCACTGGCCATGTGGCTGGGAGCGTCGCTGGCCATGTGACTGAGAGCGTCGCTGGCCATGTGACTGCCCTGGAAACACAAACCGAAACTGTCTCTATTTTCCGCTTGTTACAACTTGAAATAAAGTAGTTACATCTTGGCTTAACGTGTTTATGACGTATTAAAACGTTGTTACAACTTGCTATATTGGTTGTTATAACTGGTTAGGAGGGGTTAAAACTTGTTCGAACGTTGTACCAACGTCGTAGTTTCGGTGTGTGTTTGGCGGGTGGGAGCCTCACTGGCCACGTGGCTGGGAGCGTCGCTGGCCATGTGACTGAGAGCGTCGCTGGCCATGTGACTGAGAGCGTCGCTGGCCATATGACTGGGAGCGTCGCTGGCCGTATGGCTGGAGTCTCACTGGCCATATGGCTGGGATCCTCACTGGCCATATGGCTAGGAGCGTTGTTGGCCATGTGACTGGGAGCGTCGCTGGCCATGAGACTGGGAACGTCGCAGGCCATGTGGCTGGGAGTGTCGCTGGCCATGTGGCTGGTAGCATCGCTGGCCATGTGACTGGGAGCGTCGCTGGCCATGAGGCTGGGAACGTCGCTGCCCATGTGGCTGGGAGTGTCGCTGGCCATGTGGCTGGTAGCATCGCTGGCCATGTGACTGGGAGCGTCGCTGGCCATGTGGCTGGGAGCGTCGCTGGCCATGTGACTGGGAGCGTCGCTGGCCATGTGACTGGGAGCGTCGCTGGCCATGTGGCTTGTAGTGGGAGCATAAAGAGATAGACTTCACTTCCCTGTAGTCACTGATAATTAAGTACCAACCCACAACAACTACTGAAATCAGGACAGCGTGTTTGTACAGCCCTTTGTGGAGGGATCCATATTGAAAATACCCGCCAGAGTAACTTTTTAGATTAGCCGCTCCTGATTGGTGGGCGGCAGGTCGACCCCGTGCATCTGCGCATCACCCGCGCGCATGCCTGGAGGCGAGAAGGAGACTAGAGAAGAACCGCACCTGACCGAGAACGGACCTGTTGGTAACGCCCCCTGGACTGTGGTTATCCAGTACCCCATATTGGCCAGATATCTTTGGACCTCGCCCATCCTCGCCCCTAGAAGCCATCGTATTGCTTCAATCACCCTGGGAGAAGACTTCAGGCTAAAGGTGAGCCGCTGTTTCCCCCGTTTTTCTCCACATTCTATGGTACGTCGATTACCACGTGGTTGGTCAGCCATAACCCCTAGGCGACCACCTCCACACTGGCGCAGTGAGTAATCGGCCTACACGGTGATCAAGAGGACCTCGCCACGCTGTACACATCCTGCTGCAAGTGATTGAGACCGTGTTCAACATTACAGTGAAATTGACTGTCGTCGGTTGCAGTTCTCCAGTTTGCTAGGACTTGATTTGTGATTTTCAGCTGCGTTGTCTCTGATTTTGTGGTTCCTGATTCCAGTATTTGTGCTTTATTCCCCTATTTTTTTGCATTTCCCTGTGATTTTCTATACTTCGTCGTGCCTCTGTTCCTGCTTCAAGAGTGTTCTCCTACCACTGCACATCCAGCACGATTCTCGGTATTAAATTCATTTCCCTTATTTTTTGCCCTCTTCGCTGCATCAATTTTCCCCATTTTTGGCAATTTTCTCTATTTTTTGTGGATTTTCGTATATATTCATTGTTCTCAAGACGACGCCATCACGACGCCACGCCGCCGCCATATTTGTTCCTAAATGCTGCCGGCCCGCACCACCTGTTGGCTGCTCTACCAGTTGGCGTCCGCCCCGCCAGTTGACGTTTCCGCTTCCCATTAAGGTTGTATCATCAATTTTCTTTGCATTTACTATTTTTCAAGATATTCTACATTAGAATTCAAGGAGTTCAGTATTTTTGTGTTTATAATAGGAGTGAGGAGGAAGTTGCTACCTCACGGATTCAGCCCTCGTTCACGAACGTATCCGGGCTGTGTTATTGTTTACTCACCGTCGTGGAGGACTCAGAGGCGTCAGCTGTACGTAGGTGTTTGTGGCATCCTACTGGACTGTCTCCTACGTTGCATTCACGAATTTTCCTTATATGTATGACTCCACAGAGACATATGTGTCAAGAAAATTTGTGCTGGTGTATTGAAAACCTGAGAAAGGAATGCCATACATCTTCCCTGAACTTATCCATTTCTCTGCAATGATCGTGTTGTTCCTTAACAAGTGCATGAACTTTGAACTGTATACTCATTGCTGAATATAGATATTTGTGAATGAACTTACTTCTCAGTAACATTAGATAAATTTACTTGAGACTTTAATGTGAAAAATACTGATATACATTAATTGAGTGAGTGATACTGATTACATATGTGACATATTAAAATTTGGAAAATTATCTTTGCAAATGTCCACTTTGTAGGTGAACATTACTACATATGATAATCTTATGTGTGGCCAGTGAAAATACCTAGAAATATATGGGCAGGTTCTTACCTAACATGTCCTTCTAAGAGTGAAATGTGTGTTTACATTCTAGATTTAAGTGCATGATTCTAGTTTTAAGAGCTTCTAGATTTAAGTGCATGCTTCTAGACCTAAGATAATTCTAGATTTCATACATGATCAAGTTCAGTGTAAGCACTTATAATTATCCAGTTCTAGTGAGTGTTCAAGACCATACCAAGTGCATTCCATCTTTTGAAAATTTTGGGGAGGGAGTAACATTGGGGTCAGGTCATCCTAATGATTGGGGCCACCCTATTTTTCTCCAATTTTTTGG
Organism: Procambarus virginalis; assembly: GCA_020271785.1. Classification (NCBI taxonomy): domain Eukaryota; kingdom Metazoa; phylum Arthropoda; class Malacostraca; order Decapoda; family Cambaridae; genus Procambarus; species Procambarus virginalis. Next base: position 38,151 of record WNGS01001251.1, on the reverse strand, counting down.
ACAATCGTACAGTGGATAGTTACTTCAAACATACTGGATAATTCTTAAGCGGCAACTGCTTCCATTGGTTACAGGCTTGGAAACAGGATACTATTCTTGACCATTCCTAGATTTAAGGCCTATTCCCTGACGTGTTTTATTCTTATTCATTGCCGGTTTACTTTGGCTGTGAACGTACATTTTGCAAAAAAGATTAGTTCTGAGCTGTGTCTTTTCATTACCGCAAGATGCCCCGCATACGCATTAATTTGGCGTCGGTAACTGATCTAATAACATTACCTGGAGTGTCGTACACATTGGCTAACAGAATTATTAAATTCAGACACACACGCACTATCACAGCAGACAACATTCATCATATATCTCATCTTAAGATTACAACTCCTTTGTTGAATGCCATATCTTTTGACACGGAACCACCACCTCATGACTCAGGTTCCATCACATTGGCAGAACCAAACACTAGACGACGTTCAGGCTCACCATCATCGGATGGAAATGCTTCCGCTGTCTCGGGAGGCGCAGCTACACGCAGTCGCACCAAACGTACATCTCCTCCTCGTAATATCCATGGTTTGCATAGTTCTGGTTTTCAGAGCCAGGGACACATTCCTATTAGGGGTTCATCTCATTCCACTCATCATCCAGTTCGAAGGGTGTCAGCTAGCTCTCAGAATTCTGATTCAGATGACTCCACGTATTCTCGACAGCGGAACCGACATGGTCGGAGGAATACTTCATTCCGTCCACCACCTCGTGAACTTGATTATGATGGTAAATCTGATTGGACTCCATTCTATCGCCGTTTCACATCATATGCAGCGGAAAAAGATTGGAGTGGTAAGACTTCTCTAACTAACTTGGGTTGGTGTCTTAAGGGAAAAGCTAGTGATTTCTATAACCGAATACTAGACCGTGAACCATCCATTGATTATACTCGCATGATGCACAAACTTGTAAAGAGATTCGGGGATAGGGAAGTTTTAGACGTGGCAATAATGAAATTTTCTCAGGCCCACCAGGAGCCTGGTGAAGACATCTTTGAATGGGCTGATAGAGTCCAGCATTTGGCCCATCGAGCTTACAAACATCTGGAACGGGGAGAGGAAGAGCAGATGGCAATCATGCGATTTGGCCAAGGTTTGTTAGATAAGCGTTTGGCAGAATACATTTCCAACGCTAATATTTCGTCCATGGAAAAAGCCATTGATAGGGCTCAAACATTTCAGCATAATTCTGTTGCTATTCACGGGTTGACAGGGTCATCCTCAGTTAGTTCCCAGCAGCAGAGGTCCCAAGGGCCAGCAGTGCGGATAAATGCTGTGGGTAGACCGTCCCGATATGAACAACCAGCCAGGAGTAATTTAGCTTTCCACCCCCGCTCAAGGACACCCACAAAATCTCCAGAGTCGTCACCGGCTAATAGTTTATCAGGCCAGGGTAAGGGGGGTCTCCGGCAAACAACTGCTGGATCAGGATCTCCATCTCTTGAGGGAATTGATGCAAAATTAGATAAGTTGACAGGCATGAACGTAAAACTAGACGAAGTCGTCTCAGGAATCTCAGGGGTTCGTGACAAATTGGACGAGGTATGTGAGGGTTTAAGGCGTCTCACAAACGCCATCATATCACCTCGGGGCCAACGCACCCCATCACCTAGGAGGAGCAATAATTGTTACCTATGTGGGGAAGAGGGTCATTTTGCTCGTGATTGCCAATCGTCTAGGAGTGGCTGGAACGAGGGTCGTAAACAGGAAGAGCGGCACAACGATAAATATCATGTTTCATTCTTGGAAGAGGACCAGTCTTTAAACAAAGATGGGTCGGCTCAAGAGGCCTAGATTCGACCCATAACTTGCCAGGCCAGCAGAGAGTGGTTATACCACCTCCAAGGACACAAAGTCCTTCTCAAGAGTTCAAATCTTATACCCTTCAAATACCAGCACTGGATATTCATCGGGAAGATTGGCCATCCAATCAAACATTTGCAGAAGGTGCACCTGAAATGATAGCACCGGAGGACGAAAAGGCCATGGACGACGGAAAGATGTCGCAGGATGAAGACGACGTCTATCAACAGGAGGGAGTTGGTTTAAATTCCCAGCGAGTAGGTGAGGAGGAAGAATTCCCTCAAGAAGAGAATTATTATTCCCCCAGGGAGGGTGAGGCAGACCTACCGGGCACATCCGAGGGTATTGATAAGCAGGAAAGGGAGGAACACGAACAGATAACCATTAGGCAATTACGGTCTGGTTCCATGTTCTGGATCCCGATTCAAGTAGAGAACGTATTGGTGAAAGCAATAGTTGACACAGCGGCAGAGGTCACAATTATTTCTCAAGAGGTTTATCAACAGTTGATACCCTCACCCCCGGTAATAAGACGGATCACACTCAATACCGCGGGAAAATGTATGTGTATTCCAGGAACACTGATAGGGCCAGTTACATTATTAATTGCTGGAGGAACATTTGAAGTAAACATATATGTAGCACCAATTGAAGATAACATGCTAATGGGGCTGGATTTGATGAAACGTCAGGGCATCAGCTTGGCTTTGCCGCAATCTCAAATGATATTAAAGGGACAAATTATTCCTATGCAACTGGGAAGGGAAGATGTACCAGACCCGAACTTCAATCCTTGCATAGCTAAAGTGGCAGTATCCCAACACACGGTCATTCCACCTCGGTCAGTAGCGAACGTCCTATGTGAACTGGACAATAACATGCCCCAATACCTAGTGAAACCCTTGAACCACGGGGAGGAGCCAATTCCTTACAGAAAACAGGGCTGTTTAAATCACAATTCGAAAATGCGTCCTCAGAAGAAAATAAAAGAAAAACTAGCAGTAAGTCAGTTTCTGGAAGGCATAGATCCAATTGCTTTCCCTTGGGATCCTGGAGGTGAGATGTGTGGAAAGTGTTGTTCTGTCAAGGAAGGAACCAAGGAGCGGCGCTTAGGTGTAAGGACCATTACTAGGGTGAACCCCTAGGAGTAAATCTTGAAAAAAAAAAAAAAAAAGCTGCAGTGTAGTGTGTAGTGTAATAAATCATGATCAGTTCAGTGCACCAAAACAGTACTACTTCGTTCAATCACAAGAATTAAATCAACGAAACACCATATCAGTACAATAATCATGAACAATTTCACAAAGAAGTACATTCTATTTTTAATTGTTAAATGTTTTCTCTTAATCAAACCAGAAACATTCTCTTCTGTTGCTAAATATACCATTCCACCCCTCAATATGAAGCCGGTGGAGGGTTCTTTCCAAAAGGCATACTAAGTTTAAATTAAGGTTCTAATACACCCCTTACTTTATAGAGACGGGGGGAGTGTGGAGGGATCCATATTCAAAATACCCGCCAGAGTAACTTTTTAGATTAGCCGCTCCTGATTGGTGGGCGGCAGGTCGACCCGTGCATCTGCGCATCACCCGCGCGCATGCCTGGAGGCGAGAAGGAGACCAGAGAAGAACCGCACCTGACCGAGAACGGACCTGTTGGTAACGCCCCCTGGACTGTGGTTATCCAGTACCCCATATTGGCCAGATATCTTTGGACCTCGCCCATCCTCGCCCCTAGAAGCCATCGTATTGCTTCAATCACCCTGGGAGAAGACTTCAGGCTAAAGGTGAGCCGCTGTTTCCCCCGTTTTTCTCCACATTCTATGGTACGTCGATTACCACGTGGTTGGTCAGCCATAACCCCTAGGCGACCACCTCCACACTNAATGAGGAGAACAGACCGGGCAGAAAGAAGGGAAACCCAGACAGAGGACCTGGAGGGGGACCCGTCGGGACAGAACTCGAAGGAACAGAGTAGGGGGCAGTGGGCGAATCAGGGTCCAAGCCCGCAACAGTTGTGAGTCTGAGGATGCAGGAAGGACGAGAGAGGAAGAGCGCAACATGCGAGCATAAGAGATGTTAGCATAAGGCGGGAGCCGGCGAACCTGGCGCCTTCAGAAAAGATAAACGCTCCCAGTGCTTCAAGTTGAGGACGCTGCCTCAAGCTTGTAATGGATACAGGCACGGGAGAAGGTAGATTGGCCTCACCGCAGTTGAGGCAGCGAGCTTGGGAGAAGTGCACTCTGACCTAGAGTGACCTTCTCCCCCACACAAAGGACAGAGAGAGACAGTCCCTGAACAGCAAGAGGGCACCATGCCCAAACCTCCAGCACTTGTTACAAAGCGTAGGAGAAGAATGTACTCCTGAACAGAGCACCTGGCACCAGCAAGAATGACAGAGGATGAAGGGTCCTACCATCAAAGGTAATCTTTACAACCCGAAGGGTTGACGGCGACGACCACGAGGGGACGAGTAACGAGTCTACCGGGAAGACAGAATTTCCTTGGGCATCAAGGATATGCCAATATCATCGTGCTCCTGCGGATTCCGAACACCGGTCGCAACATGGGCGGGAGGAGAATATGCCACCACTGGCATCCAACCGAGCGTTTCCTTGAGACCCGAACGGTCTCTCACCAAGGCAGATAAGGCAGCCAAGCAGGAAGCTGCATCCTGAGAAGGAGCAGCAACAACACTGTACCGAGACGAGTTGGGTTGAAGGTAACAGACGCATCCACGAATCAACAAGATGCCGATGGAAGGAGAAATCATCAGGAGGCGCAGAATCAAGAGGGAGGAGATAAAGTATTTGGCCCAGGAAGGGGGACCAAACAAGGCCTGATACACATCAGTACGGGAAGGAATCGAGCGAGTGCGTCGTGGCGCGGATGGCGTTGAGAACCCCCAGAGAGAGAGGGGTTAAAAGGCGCAGTAATCACAACGAGAGACATGCCAACCACGGGGGACGAAGTGGTCACCACTGGGGGCTCGGCTCTACCCAACCATAGAGGAGGGAGGGGAGCTGGGGAAGAAGTCAGGATGGTCAAAGGAGGAGCAAGGTCGGGGCCCAACGCAGCGGAGGCTACATCAGAGCCTGGTCTTCCAATACAGACCGACTCAGGGGCTTGGTCGCCCACCCCACGAGCCTGAGAGGGTACAACAGAAACATTCATCGACATACAGACGAAGAGAGACAAATTCATCCACGAATGTGCCCCCATACCCACCATGGAGCCACAATTAGAGGCAGGACACCCAACAGGAAGCTATTGCCGATCATGCTGGGGCCCCCTAGAGGTGCGTCGTGATTATACGCCCCACAAATGCCACCATATGAACCGTCAGTCCATTGAGATCGGGTTCAGCGACGAAAGGGGATTGACAATAAAAGGTTCCCACTCACTCGAGACGTTGGGTACTACAGTTCTACGGGTGCAAGAGTATGCCTCCTCAAGCACCCAGGCGTCAAAATAGAAGAAGTCCAAAGGAATAACCAAAACAAGTAAAGGTCGGCAGGAAACGACAAGCAGATAGGAGAAAGGGGTGAGAAAAACGAAACCAAAGGAAAAGGAAAAGCTATCCGGCACAATTAGAGAAGACAGCAGCAGGAGCGTAAGGCCACAAAAGGACAGAGGACTGTCCCACGGAGCATCACACTCTGGCAGCCGTCCACCAAGCCCCCTCACGGCGCCAACGGGCCGGATGGGGATGGGGAATCGCTGGCAAGGCTATCTTTGAAGCATAGGCAGTGGCTTTACCATTATAGTTCTCAAGCTTTGGGAACTGTTTTTTTAAATTTCTCATTGTGGCACTCAGGAATGGTGTCAATGTTTGATCCAGTCTCAATGAGAACTTTGAGACAAATGCCAGCAATGTATACTATAGTCACTGGGTTGTTTGGAAGATCATTCCATTCTGTGATTGATTGTACTCCAAAAATGTAATCACATTCACTGTCATCTGAGACTGGTTGTAATGACATGTTGTTTTGCACATTATTAACATTTTGGATATGAGGTGCAATATTGTGTTTTCCACCTCGACCCCTATGACCTGATCCTCGTTCAGTGCTTTTATTCACTGGCTGTGATTTCTTTAGTGCGGAACGACACAAAGCACCAAAATGGCTAGTTTTCCACAATCATAGCACTTCTTACCTTGAGCAGGACAAACATTACCTTGGTGTGGGTAGTCTCCTCCACAATTGTAACATTTATTGTTGACACCCACTGATGTGGGTCGTTGTGACTGCTTGAGTCTTGTTCCTTGACCCCAGTTGTGATGTGGTGCTCGGTTCAAATTGCTGTTGGGTTTGCCATGATATCTTCTATGATCACGGTGTCCTTCCTGAACCTTAAGTACCTCATCACTGTCAGTAACAGTAGAAGAACCGTTGTCGGCACTGCACTCCATGACACGAGCATCACGTGCAGCATCTTCCATTCGACAAGCCATGTCCAGTATTTTGGTAAGAGAACTTTCATCATCAACAAGTTCTAGAGCTCTTCGACGGAGACGTGTAGATGTGCATGTTTCAATTATTTGCTGTTTGATTTCTTTGTCAACATCAGCAAACTCACAATGTGCTGCTGAACCCTGCAGACGTGTGTGGTAGTGATCTACAGTTTCATTAGAAAGTTGTTTGGCTCTCCTGAAATGAATAATTTCCATAACAGTGTTTTGTCTAGGTTTGAAATGTTCTGTTAATTTGGCTTTGGCAGTGTCATAATCTTTGGCACCACCAGTGTCTTTCAGTGTGTCAAAGATGTCACAAACTCGATCACCTACATAATGAAGTAGAAAGGCACGCTTTCTTTCAGCACTTTTGATGTCAGAAACTATCAACAAATTTTTAAATCTTTTAAGCCATTTGGTCCATCTCTGTGACAGGTTTGTCTGGTCACAGTCAGGATCAAATGCAGGAAACTGAGGTATATTTGCCATTTTTACTGTATAAATGTAAACTTATCACTTAAATGCTCCTCAGAATACTAAACACTTACTACACTGTATATGTTAGTTAAGAATTCACTGTAATTACTTTAATTTTGCAAAGCACACAAACATTTTAATGCAAAAGTTCACAACAGTGCACAATACAGCAGCAACTGACCTCTTACCAAGCCTTGTGTACATGTGGTGTTGTTCCTACTCACAGCTTCACAGCAGTTGGTACAGCAGTTGACACAGCAGTTGTTGTTTGATGAGCTTTCAGCACTGCCAACACAGCAGACAGTTCACAGCATCACCAGCATAAAGAATTGTGTAGCACAGAGCGTTGTTTTGTACACAAAACATCGGGTGTTTTACACAGCATGAAAGCGTCGTTTCATACACAGCATCGGCAGATATCGCAGATTCCTCAGTACACAGCTTGTCAGCACATATCTTGGGTAACACACAGCATTGGTTAGCACACAGCATCGGGTAGCACACAGCATTGGATAGCACAGCATTGGTATGGTGCTCACAGACAGCACGACTTCTCCTCCCCCAGGGCGACACAGCATGCTTCTTCCTTGTGTTTTGAGTTGAACAAATACCTGCATTCACAGTTCAGCCTCGTCGCCAGTGTGGTGTTGTATGTTGCTGAGGAAGTCTTGGTTGTAGGGTTGATATAAAGCCATTATTTTGTAAATGACTTTAATACTTAAAATGATACATGACCAGCAGCTTCCAAGCCTGGCAGGCGTCCTGTACGCTCTCTGTTGTTTATCTACTGCAGGCGTCTGAACCGCAGCGCATACAAACGGATGGTGCCGTTTTCTATGAACATGGCAGTTCTCAGTCTGGTCTTTGCTTACTTCCTTCCCGGTCTTCCTTGTCACCTGTGCCCTCTTTCCCTTCTCGCCCCTCTCCTTTTCAGCCCTTCCCCTCTGTCTGTTGGTCCTCCTTGCCGCCTGTCTGTTCAGGCCATTGTCCATCCTCCTCCCCAGCATTTGTCATGTTTCCCGTTTACCTCCTGTTGAAACTGTCGAGGCGGTCGCGCAGTATATTGCTGATGGTACGCTCTGTCAGAAGCATAAACCTGGCTCCTCTCCTTGTTCCTGCCCGGCGGGGAGGAACAAGGTGCAATGCTGCCGGAGCAGCACACTGCAACACTCCGGAGCAGCGCTCCGGTGGTGCAGTGCTGCCGGAGCACCACTCGGCACCTCTGCAAGTGGATGATGGAATGAGGAAAAGGGTCGAGAGGATGAGGGGAAAGGGAGATGATGGCTTGTGGGTGTTGATTGATCGTGGCTGGATATTAGCATTACATCATAAATAAGTTAATAACGTTACGAATTTTTTTAAGATTCAATAATATTTAAATTTGTAAATATTTAAAAAGTAAACAGGTTGAATTGTACTGAAACGAATCTGGAGACATAATACCCGACGCAGGTGAATGCTTCCTGTCCGGTTATGCCAGACAAACAATATGAGACAAAGTTGCCAACCTACGACTTTGGATAAGAATATTTAGCAATAATATCTTTATTGCTTTAGCAGTTGTTCAGTAGACAGATATTCCTTATTCATGTAATTGTATATTTTAGTATTAAATACTATGCAGGAAAAGCAACACCAACTTAAATAATTTAACATACAACCTTAAATAATTTTGTGCTTTTTTAGGGCGGTACTACCGTCGTGTGAAATAGTTGGCAACTCTACTAATGCCACCTAAACACCGAAGTAAAGTAGTGGCTGGTGGTCCCTGGATTTCTCCGTAATACAAAAGCATTTTTTCTCACAAACGACCTCATCATGGCTTCTAAACAAACAATGATGACTTCCTTCTTTTGTAAACAAAATAAGGAGTGTAAGAAGAATAACATGCATGAGACTGATAATGAAAACAGTGAAAGTTTCAAAAGTTATTTCGGCTGCTTCTAGTTCAAATTTTCAAACTGGATCCATTCAGAAAGAAATGATGTTTGGAAATCTAACTTATATCCCTGTTCAGGGGGTTAGACTGAATAAATGTAGAAGAAAAAAGGAAACCAATACATGGTTAGACTTCAGAGATGATAAACTTCAGTGTAAAATATGTGCAAACATAAGCAATATAAGGCTTTTCACTTTTAAGGGTTTAAGACTATCAAATGAGTGGCAGATGTACCAAGTATACTATTATGGACTTGTGGAGGGGGCTTGGTGGGCGGCTGCCGGAGTGTGATGCTCCTTGGAACAGTCCTCTGTCCTTTTGTAGCCTTGTGCTCCTGCTGCTGTCCTCTCTAATTGTGATGGACAACTTTTCCTTCAGTTTCGTCGGCCTTCTTTTATTTTGACGTCCGGGTGTTTGGGGAGGCATACTCTTGCACCCGTAGTACTGTAGTACCCAACGTCTCGAGCAAGGGGACCCTTTTATTGTCAATCCTCCTTTCGTCACTGAACCCGATCTCGACGGACTGACAGTTCTTAAGGTGGCGTTTGTGGGGCGTATACTCACGACGCACCCCTGGGGGGCCCCGGCAAGATCAGCAACATATCTCTTGATGGGTGTCCTGCCTCTAATTGTGGCTCCGTGGTGGGTGTGGGGGCACATTCGTGAATGAAAGTTTTTCCTCGTTTTTTTGTCAGATAATGTTCCTTTTGTACTTTCTCAGGCTCGTGGGGTGGGCGATCAAGCCCCTGAGTTGGACTGTGTTGGAAGATTGGGCTTTGTAACCCCCGCTGCACTTGGCCCCGACCTTGCTCCTCCTTTGACCCTCCTGACTACTCCCTTCAGCTCCCCTCCCTCTTCTGAGGTATGGTCGAATTACCAGCCCCCAGTGGTGACCACCTCGTGTCCTGGCACGGCTCCGTCTCTCATTGTGACTACTGCGCTTTTTACCCCTCTCTGGTGGTTCTCAACGCCGTCCCTGCCACGGCCGCACTCGCCCGATCCCTTCCCATACTAATACTTACAACGCCTTGTTTGGTCCCGACACATGGGCTTTGGTCTTTGATACTTTGATCTCCACCATCTGGATTCTACTCCTTCTGACGATTTCTCCCTCCATAAACACCTTGTTGACTCGGTAGATGCCTCTGTTACTTTTAACCCCACCAGTTTCGGTACACGTGTCGTCGCTGCTCTTTAGGATACCGCTACTCGCTTAGCTGCTTTGTCCTGCATTGGGGAGACCATTGTTCGGATCTCCAAAAACGCTCGGTTAAATACCAGTGTTGGCACTGTTCTCCTCCCACACCATGTTGCAACTGGTGTTAGGGACCTCAAAGACTGCCATGAGGATATTGAACATATCCTTGAAGCCCAAGGCCATTCTTTCCTCCAGGTGGACACGTTTACTCGACCCCCTCGTGGTCGTCGCCGTCAGCCCCTTCGAGTTGTAAAAATCACCTTTGATGTAGGGCCCTTCCGCCCTCTATTATTCTTGCTGGTGCCAGATGCTCCGTTCAGGAGTACATTCCCTCTCCAAGACTTTGCAGTAAGTGTTGGAAGTTCGGGCTCGGTGTTCTCAAAAGCTCAAGTACTGTGTATCTATGCCCCATGTATGGGGACGATGATCATGCTAAGTCAGAGTGCACTTCTCCCCAGGCTCGCTGCTTCAATTGCGGTGAGGCCCACTCTACCTTCTCACGCTCGTGTATACACTACAAACTCAAGGAAGTCGTCCTCAACTTAAAACACTGTGATCGTCTGCCTTTTCCTGAATCGAGATGCCAAGTTCGTCATCTCGGCCCTTTCATAGGCGTATCCTACGCTTGCGTGTTGCGTTCTGCTTTTCCTCATCCTTCCCACCTTCCTCAGTCTCAAAACCATTTCCAGGCCTTAGACCCGAACACACCCTCCACCACCTCCCCTGTTTCTTTACGTCCTGTCCCGAAAGGTCTCCCTTCTGGTTCTCCATCTGGAGTTTCCCCCCTTCCTACCTAGTCCACCATGTCTCCTATGTCTTCTTTCCCATCTCCTCCCACTCTTACTTCCCATCCCTCCTCCCAGTCTCTTGACCCTCCACGCCGCCTCTCTGTCCAGGCTGATGTCCATCATTCTCCCAGCAATCTTCGTGTTGTTCGCTCCCGTTCCTCTTCTCCTGCTGAGACCATTGAGTCTGTTGCCCAATACGTTGTTATTTGAACACCTGTCTCTTCGAGTCAGAAACGTATTCCTGGCTCCTCTCCTCCTTCCTCCCCAGCGGGTAAGAAGGCATCGCTATCTTCCTCGCCCCCTCCCTCTGACTATCAGTACGTCCCCTCCCATTTCAGTGGTCGGGCCCCCCCCCCTGTCCCAGATATGGAGGTTTCTTTTGCCCCCGATTCCCTCTCGGTTGCTGCCCTTTCTGAGGTGCACTCCCTGATTTCTACCCCCCCCCCCTTACCTCCTCTCCTCTGAAGAGGAGGATTGTCCTTTCTACCCCCCCCCCCCCGTCAGTCCGCCTCTGGTCTGTTGTCCCGCTCCCTTCCCTCCATCCTTACTCAGTCTACCCATGCCTCCTAACCCTGATTTTGCTGACCTTGCTCCTGTTCCTGATCCTGAGATTCTTTAATATACTGTGTTCTTCTTTGCCTTTTTTTCTTCTTTTTTCTCTGTTACTGTCCTTTCTCTTTCATAATGTCTATTCTTCAGTGGAATATTCGTGGATTTTATGCCAACTTCCATGAACTCCAACTTCTGATTACACAGTTTTCACCACTTTGTGTTTGTCTCCAGGAACCAATGCTTGGTGCTCGTCCTGGTCACTTTCGTGGTTATTCCTTTCTTTCTCCCCCCCCCCAGCTCTTGCTGGGCCCATAACTCTACTGCTCTCTTGATTCGCTTTGACATTCCCTTTGTCCCCCTACTTATTCCGTCCCCCCTCTCCATTGTTCTGCTGCCCGTGATTTTGTGAGTAAATGGTATACAGTCTGTTCCATTTATCTCCCCCCAAATGTACCGCTTTCCCTTCCTGATCTTAAGCACCTCCTGGACTCCTTGCCAGAGCCGGTGCTCCTTTTGGGTGATTTCAACTCTCGACATACCCTCTGGGGTGATGTTCTGACAAAACACCCGAGGCCGCCTTCTCGAACCGTTCGTCCTTGCTTCTTCTCTATCTCTTATGAATTCAGGTGAGCCCACTCATGTGAACTCTTGGACACATGATCTTTCCCTTTCCTGTCTTGATCTTTCTCTCTGCCCGTCGTCCCTTTACTTAGATTTCACGTGGCAGGTTCTTGATGACCTCCATAGCAGTGACCATTTCCCTATCCTCGTTTCCTTTTTCTCTTTCCACCCTCCCCTTCCCTCTCCTTCCCTAGGTGGCAGTTTGCCAAGGCTGACTGGAACCTATTCACCCTCCGTGCTACCCTTTCTGACTTCTTCTCTCTGCCTCTTCCTCGCACCCTCTTTCTTTTTCATGAAACTGCTTTGACGCTGCCCTCCGTTCTACCTCCCGGGGCACACGAAAGTGCGTTTTCCTGGTGAAATGCAGACTGTGCTTGGGCTGTCCACTGTAAGCGTGCAGCCTGGAAAAAACACCGCCGCCGGCAGACAGCTGATTCTTTTGTTCTCGGGAGGCAAGTGTGGTGGCCCGAAGGACAATCCATACAGCTAAACCTGAGGGTTGGAAATCTTATGTTTCCACCATTACGACCGATACTCCTCTGCTGCAGATCTGGAAGAAGATCCGCAAGACTGTGGGTATGTTCGTTCCCGATGTCTCGCCGGTTCTCCACCTCCATGGTCATCTTGTGGCGGACCCCAGTGCAGGTCGTGACCGAACTGGGTTCCCACTTTTTTACTGTTAACTCTGGTTCTCATCTTCCTTAATCCTTCATTCTTCATAAGCCTGTTCTTGAATCTCATCCCTTAGATTTTCACGCTCATCTCCGCCTTCCCTATAACGATCCTTTCTCTCTTTCTGAACTTCAGTCTGCCCTGGCCCTCTGTGGATCTACGGCATGCAGCGGCTTCGGATGACATTCGTTATGAGATGCTTTGCCATCTCCCTCCGTGCACGTCTCAGTCTTTACTGAGTCTGTATAACCAGGTCTGGGAGTCGTCGTTAGTCCCTGAGGACTGGCTCGATGCCGTTGTACTCCCTATTCGGAAACCAGGGTCTCTAGGTACTTCCCTTACGGACTTCCGCCCTATTGCCCTCACGAGTTGTGTCTGCAAACTCTTTGAGCGTATGATAAATGTTCGTCTGATGTGGTTCTTGAAACACCATAACCACCTCTCTCCTCAATTTGGTTTTCGCAAGTGCCGCAGCACGACTGATGTCCTGGTAAACTTGGTGGTTATTCCTTTCTTTCTCCCCCCCCCCCCCCCAGCTCTTGCTGGGCCCATAACTCTACTGCTCTCTTGATTCGCTTTGACATTCCCTTCGTCCCCCTACTTATTCCGTCCCCCTCTCCATTGTTCCTGATGGAGAGGGGGACGGAATATATTCGTACTGCTTTTGCTGCGAAGACCTCCGTTGTTGCTGTCCTTTTTGACCTGTAAGAGGATTATGACGCGACTTGGAGATACCATATTCTGTCCCAACTTCGTTCTTTTGGCCTTCGTGGTAATCACCCTCTCTTCCTGCAAAGCTTCCTTTCTCGTCGTTCCTTTAGAGTCAGGCTTGGTGCCACTCTCTGCCTCTTTTCGGCAGTACGAAAGTGTGCCCCAAGGTAGTGTTCTGAACACTACTCTTTTTCTGGTTGCCCTCAATGGTCTTCTTTCCTCACTCCTTTCTGGCATCTTTTCTGCTCTTTATGTCGACAATCTTACTTTTTTCTGTCGAGGTGATGATTCGCCTCTCCTTCAACGGCGGCTTCAACTTGCGATTGATGCCGTGTCATCTTGGACCACCAATCATGGCTTCAAGTTCTCAACAACCAAGACTTGTGCTATGACTTTTACTCGGAAGGGGGTCGTTCCTCGTCTCTCTTTGTCGCTATATGGTCATCCTCTTGTGTACGAAAATTCCGCGAAGCTTTTGGGGTTATTCTTTGATACTTGTTGGTCTTGGTCGCCCCATGTCTCTTACCTCCGAGTCCAGTGCTCTAAGGCCCTTAACCTCCTTAACGGTTTGTCCCATACTTCTTGGGGTGCAGACAGGTGCACGCTCCTCTATTTGCACTCCTCTCTCGTCCTGTCTAAACTCGATTATGGTTGCCCTGCATTCTCTTCTGCTTCTCCTTCTACTCTTCGCCGTCTTGATCCTTTGCACCATACTGGGTTGCGCCTCAGTTCTGGTGCCTTTCGTTCAACTCCTACCGTCAGCTTGTATGCTGACACTGGCTTCCTCTCTCTCCAGGACTGCCATGATTTGACTTTTACCCCTCCTGTAGTTCCTGTTCCTCTTCACCACCTTCCTGTTTCTGTCCGTTTGTCTCGCTTACAAGATTCTCTTTCGGTTCGTCTTACCAATGTTTCTCCTCGTATTGTTCAGTTCTCGCCCCCGTGGAGGGTCCCCCTTCCCAAATTTTGTACTTCGATGACCTGCATCACTCAAGTTTTTACCCCTTCTACGGTCCTGAAACGCCTTTTCCTTGAACACTTTTCTTCACACTCCCACTCCGTTTCCATCTTCACCGATGGGTTTAAGTCTGCTGACGGTGTGGGCAATTCTGTTGTTTTTCCTGACCGCACTTATATGTGTCGCCTCCCTTAGGAAATTAGCATCTTCACAGCAGAACTTTATGCTATTCTCTATGCTCTTCGTCTCCTGCTTTCTCGTTGTCATTCCTCCTTTGTAGTGGTAGTTGACTCTCGTAGTGCCTTCATGGCTTTGAGGTCCTTTAATCCGGTCCACCCGGTGGTCATTGAGATTTAACATTGGCTGTTTCTTATCTCCAGTAAATTTAAGTGGATAGAGTATTCCTGGGTACCCAGCCATGTTGGCATCTCTTTAAATGAGCGTGCGGATGCTGCTGTTAAGGAAGCTATCCGCACTTGCCCCATCTTCCGTAAAGCTATATTCTGACTTTTACCCAGTTATTCATTCCTCCATCCTTGCTCGTTGGCAGGGTTGTCGGTTTTCTGTAATTGGTAACAAACTGCGTACTCTTAAGAGTCGTCTATCCCTTGGGCCTTTCTCCTACCACCGTGGAAAACGGCTCTGGCTAGGTTATGTATTGGACATACACGTTTAACTCACGGTCACCTAATGGAGCGCCGCCCTGCTCCTTATTGTCCAAATTGCATTGTTCCTCTTACAGTCGTATGCATTCTTATTGAATGTCCTGACTTCCAGGACGAGCATGTGTCATGCTTTTTGACCATCCCTCGCAGTCAATTGTCCCTTGATAGAATTCTTGGTGAATCGGATACTTTTGATATCGTTCGCCTTATGCATTTCTGTTCTTGTATTGGCATACTTGGTGATATTTAGCGCCCTCTGATTATTTCGCACATTTGGTGGTGCTACATAGCCTTCCCGGTTTGGTGCCTTCTATTGATAATTACCTACTTAATTACAGAGAAGCTGAAATATTATATCACTGTAAGAGGTTTAAGCTTTCTTCTTATTCTATACTAAATGCCTCTAGAGACTATGTGGAAGATCATGGAGGCCGCATCTCCCCAAGATTTATAATCATTACTGAGCTGTTTACAACTTGATGATGATTCGTATTATTGCTATTATTACTGCTGAGTTTGAGAGGGGATTCAGACACATGAACCTGATAACAACACAACCCGTTCTCCAGCCCGTCCTCATAAACAAAGGCCAAAAGTGATTACATGCACCTGCCACCCACCCCCCCCCTGTTTATGAATGAAAAGCAGTTTAAACACAATTCACAACTGACAACGTCCGAACACTTCCGGAATAAGTGCTTCGCTGACGAGTTTTGTTCAAACCCATCTCTACGTCTAAGACTTGTGCTATGACTTTTACTCGAAGCGTGTCGTTCTTCGTTCTTCTTTGTCGCTTTATGGTCACCCCATTGTGTACAAGGATTCCGCTAACCTTTTAGGGTTGATTTTTGACACTCGTTTGTCTTGGTCGCACCATATCTCTTACCTCTGTGTTGAATGCTCTAAGGCCCTTACCCTCCTTCAGGAGCAGATAGGCGCACTCTACTCGCTTTACATTTCTCTCTCCTCTTGTCTAAGCTCGATTATGGTTGCCCTTCTTACTCTTCTGCTTCTCCTTCTACTTTTCGCTTTGCACCATACTGGGTTGCGCCTCAGTTCTGGTGCCTTTCGTTCGACTCCCGTCCTCAGCTTGTATGTTGACACTGGCTTCCTGTCTCTCCAGGACCGCCGTGATCGCTACTGTCTTCGCTATCTTGCGTGGTCATTGCAACATCCTTCCTTTTGCCTCTGTCTTGCTTTAACTTTTACCCCTCCTGCACATCCTGTTCCTCTTCGCCACCTCCCTCTTTGTGTCCGGTTATCTCGCTTACAGGATTCTCTTTCAGTTCGTATTTCTAATATATATCCCCGTGTTGTTCCTTCTTTGCCCCCCGTGGAGAGTCCCCCTTCCACAGTTTTGTACATCCATAACCCGCATCACTAAAGCTTTTACCCCTCCTACGGTTCTAAAACGTCTTTTCCTTGAGCACTTTTCTTCTCACTCCTGCTCCATTTCCGTCTTCACCGATGGGTCTAAGTCTGCGGACAGTGTTGGCTACTCCGTTGTTTTTCCTGATTGCACTTATATGTGTCACTTACCTCCAGAGACTAGCATCTTCACAGCATAACTTTATGCTATTCTCTATGCTCTTCGTCTCCTGCTTTCTCGTTGTCAATCTTCCTTTGTAGTTGTTGTTGACTCTCGTAGTGCCCTCATGGCTCTCGGGTCCTTTAATCTGTTTCATCCAGTGGTTGTCGAGATCCAGCATGTGCTGTTTCTTGTTCACAGTAAATTTAAGTCAGTTGAGTTTTGTTGGGTTCCCAGCCATATTGGTGTGTCTTTAAATTAGCGTGCGGATGCTGCCGCCAGGGAAGCTGTCCGCTCTTGTCCCATCTCTTGTATAGGTATTCCTTATTCCGATTTTAACCCGGTTAACCATTCCTCCATCCTTACCCATTGGCAGGCTTCTTGGTCTTCTGTTACTGGAAACAAACTGCATACTCTTAAGAGTTGTTTCCTCGTGGCCGTCCTCCTACCACCGTAACCGGTGATGGGAAACGGCTCTGGCGAGGTTGCGTATTGGCCATGCTCACTTAACTCATGGTCACTTGATGAAGCGCCGCCCTGCTCCTTATTGTCCAAATTGCGTTGTCCCTCTTACGGTCGAGCATATCCTTGTTGAATGTCCTGACTTTCAGGACGAGCGTGTGTCTTTTTTTCCGACAGTCCCCCACAGTCGCTTGTCCCTTGATGGTATTCTTGGTGACTCGGATACTTTTGATATCGTTCACCTTATGTTTTTCTGTTCTCGTATTGTCATCCTTGGTGATATTTAGCGCCCTCTGATTATCCCGCACATTTGATGGTGCTACATAGCCTTCCCGGCTTGGTGCCTTCTTTTGATAATTACTTATTTACTTACTCCCCCTAAGCACTCCCTCCTTTTTTTGGAGTAAAGAGGCTGGAGAAGCATAGTTGAAGGGAAGTTTAGAAGTGGGAAATACAGTGAGAGTTATGAAAGCAGACAGGCTGTCCACCTTGCTGACATCTCCCTCCTGGAGAAGGGGAATAGGGAGGGTCCTGGATGGGAGGACTTTGGAAGTGGGACCTGGTGAATCTGGAGTTTGAGGGGAGGGGACAGATCTGGTATTGGGAGGGTTGGGGAGAATGGCGGGGTCAGCTGGGTGGGGAAGAATGGAGGGCTCAGAGAAGGAAGAGCTTGGGGAGAATGGAGGGCTTGAGGGGGTGCGGAAGAGGGAGGGCTTGGCGGTGGGGAAGAGGGAGGGCTTGGGGAGTGGGGGAGAAGGGAGACGATCTCCCTCCTTAAACCATCCCCCTTCTCCCCAAACCCTCCCTTCACCCCCACCTTCCCAAGCTCTTCCTTCTCCCCCACCCCACCGAACCCTCCATTCTCCCCTACCCTTCCTATACCAAATCCTCCCACCCCCCCTCAAACCCCAGATCCCCCAGGTCCCACTTCCAAAGTCCTCCCATCCTGGACCCTCCCTGTTCCCCTTCTCCAGTGGAATTAACAGAAACTGAGGATGGACAGAAGAGAGTCAGCTTCAAGGTGATGTACACGAACATAGATAGGATTACAAGCAAGACAAGTGAACTTAGGGAAAGAACACAAGAAGTGAACCCGACTGTAATTGGACTCATAGAAACAAAACTCTCAGGAATCATAGCGAATGCGGTGTTTCCCCCAGGACTACACTGTAATAAGGAAAGAGAGGGAAGGAAGGGGAGGAAGCAGAGTGGCCCTACTAAAGGGAAAGGGATGGAGTTTCAAGTAGATGGTTTTCCCAGGTTGAGAGGGGTTAAGAAAATACATAACATGCACCACGATGATGGAAGGACCGAGAGTAGTAGTTGCAGTGATATATAACACTGCACCAAATGACAGAAGATCAAGGCAAGAGTATGATAGAAGCAACATGGCAGTTAACACTATACTTGAGAGGACAGCCTATACTGCCTGTAGAAATCGATCCCATCTGCTCATCAGGGGGGGACTTCAATCACGGAAGGATAGATTGCAAAAACAAGGAACAGCATCGAGGTGAGGATACATGGAGAGCTAAACTGCTGAAGGTGACGACAAGAGACATTTTAAGCCGGCATGTTAGGGGACCCACAAGAATGAGAGGCAATGATGAACCAGCGAGATTCGACCTAGTTTTCACTCTGAACGACTCCCACATAAGAGAAATCGGTTTTGAGGCCATAGTGGGAATGCGCGATCACAGTGTGCTGATGATTGAGAATCTAGTTGAAGAAGGGTTAATGAGCTCAAGGAAGGGACCTGAAAACAAAAGGCTGGCATTCCGAAAAGGAAATTGTGGGGAGATACGAAAATTTTTAACTTATATAATAGGGGAAACAGAGCTCAGAGGAAAGACGGCCCAAAACATGATGGATTACATCACGCAGAAGTGTAAGGAGGCAGCAGACAAGTTTGTCCCGGTCCAAAAGGATAAAAACTAAATGCAGATGAGAAACCCATGGTTTAATCAGAGATGTAAGGTAGCAAAGCAATAAAATACAAGGGCACGAAGATACTATAGAAATAACAGGGCACTTGAGAGCAGAGCAAGATACCAGAGGGCCAGGAATGAATACGTCAAGGTGAGAAGAGAGGCAGAAAGACGATACGAAAATGACATAGCAAACAAGGCAAAGTCTCAACCTAAATTGCTGCACAGCCAAATCAACAAATAACAACAGTAAAGGAACAGGTTATGAAACTGAGGATAGGGGCAGACAGATTCACTACAAACGACAAGGAAGTGTGCTATGAACTGAATAAGAAATTCCAGAAGTTCTTCACATTAGAGCAATGAGAAGTTTCAGAGATAAGAGATGAAATAGTTAACCAGGCACTACAAGAGGAGTTTGGGATTACCAGTGGGGAGGTAAGGAAGCTTTTGCTAGAGTTGGATGTGATGGAGGAAGGAGCAGAAGCACTGTGCCTGCCACTCTTCATGGTGTATAACAAATCACTGGTAACAGGTGAACTGCCCCAAATTTGGAAGACGGCTAATGTAGTCCTTACATACAAGTAGGGGGATAGACTAGACTACTATTGAAGACTATGAACTACAGGCCAGTGTCTCTAAGTTGCATACCATGCGAGTTGATGGAGAAGATTGTGCAAAAAAAGCTAGTGGAACATCTGGAGCGAAAGAACTTTGTAACACAACAACAACAACATGGGTTCAGGGATGGCAAGTCATACCTCAAAGGATTAATTGAATTCTACAACCAGGCAACAAAATCAGACAAGGAAGAGAGAGGTGAGCAGACTGCATATGAATGGAGTGCCAGAAAGCCTTTGACACACTGCCACACAAGAGGCTAGTGTACAAGCTGGAGATGCAGACAGGAATGAAAGTGAAGGTACTCCGTTGGATAATAGAGTACCTAAGCAACAGAAGACAGCAAGTCACTGTGAGGGGTGAGGTCTCAGATTGGCGAGGCGTCACCAGTGGAGTTTCTCTGGGATTAGTCCTTGGACCTATACTGTTTCTGATATATGTAAATGATCTCCCAGAGGGAATAGACTCGTTCCCTCTCATTGTTTACTGATGATGCAAAAATTATGAGGAGGATTAAGACAAAGGAAGATAGTATGAGGCTACAAGATAACCTAGACAAACTGAATGAATGGTCCAACAAATGACTACTAAAGTTCAACCCAAGCAAATGTAAGGTAATTCTTTTTCCTCTTCAATTCCACCTGTCAAAGAACACTTACAAATAATAGCAGGAATCCTAATATGACAGTTATGTCAGAGGAATTATTGGTATATTGATAATGAGATAAGGACCAAGGAATATTTACCTAGGTTTTGTTGCTGTCTTGTGCCCTAACCGGAAAATATCCTAAATCTAAATATTAAAGACCTCTAATAAGCTAGATAATATAGGAATTGGAAATGACACCTCCCTTGATAGTAGATGAAGTTGCACGTTGATAACGGAAGCACTCTACTTCCGTAACACAGCTGTCTAAGGGAATTTATAGGAGCTAAATTTGCTCCAGCAACTTATTGTTAAAATTAACAATGGTTGACTACTACCCTCCTCCACTGACGCCCTGGCTCTCTTGTCTAGATATCAAAAAGTGGTAGAAAGGTCACATTTACTCAATTTTGGAACAAATAATTAAGTTGATTTAAGTGAAATGCTTTTGTGATGCTTACAGTCCAAAGACTGCTGTATTAAGAATGTTTTCAACAGAATTAGCTGGTGATTTAATAGCGACATGGCAATGATATCTCGTTTTCCATGGGAGGAAATCTCGTTTTCTATGAGAGGAAAATTCCAGTGTGCCACATCTTCTATGAGTCAGTTTACTATTATTACAAACAGCAGCAATATTATCTGCATTTTGTACTGAATATTAATAAACGGTGACGGATTTTCCGATAGAAAGAAACTCTGCTCATTTGTTTCCGCCTCCATCGGGGATCGAACCTGGAACCTCAGGACTATGAATCCAAAGCACTGTCCACTCAGCTGTCAGCCATTTTGTAGCCATTGTGAAACTTCTCACTGGTTGTATTTTATGAGCATTAATTGTTTTAACTTCTTAAATTGATAACGAAAAAACATCAATCATGTATTTATTTGTTTGATAACTATATTTTATAATAATTAGTGAGTACAAACATGAAAAACTTAATCGTGACATATATAGAAACAGGAGAGGAAATGACAGGCTTTTGTCAGGCCCACAAGAGCTCCGGCACCTTTAAAGTTTGCGCTGCACCCCTGTTTCTGGGATGCCATTCAGTCCTTCAATGGAGACCCATGTATACTGTTCCAGTTACCCCCTGAGGCTGCTTGCCCTTGTGCTGCTGTCTCTGTGGTAGGTGGAGGGGATGGGAGGGATGTGCTGGACAGCGAAGTCCAGCACAAATACAAGCTGAATTTTTTGTTAACTTCTGATATAATTTCTCCTCAGACTCGTGGGGTGGACAACCAGACTCCCGAATCAGAGTGTGATGGAAGGACGGGCTACGAAGGGCCTAGACCAATTTTTCTGATTACCCGCTACTGATTTTCTCCATTCCTCTCCCACTTCAGTGGCTGGGTTGAGTCCCAAATCCCCAGGGGTGACTATCTCGTCACCTGGTAAGGCTCCATCTTTCATTGTGAAAATTGTGCAGTTTACTTCCCTCATTCATGCGGTTTCCCAGCCCCGTCACTATGCCCACACACGTTTGATTCCATCTACCGCTGCTACGTACCAGGATTTCTTTGACCTCACTATGTCATGTAAGTTTTTGTTCTTTGTCAAGATGAACATACCATCCCTGATGTACACAGCCATAACCACTTGGTTGACTAAGTGGATTCCCAAGTTACCTTTTACCCACTCGGACTTGCGCACGTGTTGTAGCGGCTGTGGGGGAAAACCGACTATCTGGAATTGATTTATTTAATAGTTATTAATTATTTATTTTATTTAAATATTTCTATTTAATTTAGTATGGATTTATTCTTCTAAGTAAATCAGAATGTATATTTATAACTGTCCTTCCCCTCACAAGGTGTGGGTTTATTTATAATATCCTAATCGAAATTAATCGATTGGTTTAAAATTACTGTTAGGAGTTATTTTACTATTACGAAAACAGTTAAATAATATAATTACTATTCTTAGCTGATATAGTAGATTTTTTTATTAGTAAAACACAGTAAATAGAGCATAAAAGGTACCGAAGAACCAAAAAAAAAAAAAGCATAATTTCCATACCACACATCAAGAAACACCATAATACAGAAATGCAACATAGAACATACACAGGAACATCTCACAGAAAAATACAGAATAAGAAAGAACACAGAATAACAATGACACAGATAACATGGCACACAGAACAATATAACATAAAAGTGAGTTGGGTGATTGCTTGTTTGCCCTGCTGGTGGTGGTTTGCCACTGACAGGGTGACGTTTGCCTTAGCCATGCGGACTTCTCGCCCCCACCCCCCTGTGAGGAGGACGCTGTCGGCTCGTCTGGCATTTACGGTGCCGGTGGACCATTCGATGGTTGGTGTCGCCCTGGTGGACGTGCTACATGTGCAGCTGTCGGACCTGGTGGGCGTCCAGCTGCTTCAGGGCAACCATGCTGTGGTCAAGTTCCGCCTCCAGGCTGTCTTTCAGGCGTTTCTCGAGCGGTGTGAGGGGCGTGTTTACCCTCTCCCTGATACTACTGGTTCTGTTAAGGTAGTGAATCTTAGTGCCACCTTGACATCTGTGGCGGTGCATGCAGGGTGCTCCCTTCGAATTTCTCGACGACTTCTTGACCTCCTGTTTTGAATGATTTGGGACTGTGTTAAGTGTTCGTTGGAACAAGGTCGTTGCCGGGCACTGTGTTGGTATGCTTGACGGCTCCCGCACCCTGACGATGACGCTGAAGTGTAGTGTACCGTCGTCGATGTCCGTGTTGGGTTACACACTTCGCTGCCAGTATCGGGGTCAACCGTGCACCTGTTATTGGTGTGGTCACGAGGGTCATCTGGCTGCAGCGTGCGATGTGGGAGCAACTGGTCGGGTGCATGTTTTTCGTGCGGAGGATTTTTCGCCCCTGTTGCGTTCGGACGGTTCTGAGGACGGTGTGGGTGCTGTGCCTGAGGCGCCTGATTGCCTTTCTGCTCCTCCGCCTGTTGAGGCGAGTTCTGCGGCCTGTGTGACACCTCTGGTAACTGCTGTGACCCCTTGGGTTGTTGAGCCGGTGTGTGTGGGTGTTGGGCCGTCGCCTACGCTGCGTGTAGTGAAGGATGTCCCAGTGGAGGTTTATGTCCCGCCCCCGCCTGTGGCTGTGGTCCCGGCTCCCGGGGACGCGTGTTCTGCTGATTTGGAGGGGGGGGCTTCGGCAAGGTGTGGTGCCTGCTGTGCCTGTGTGTGTTGGCGTCTGTAGTTCTGCTCTTTCCATTCCCTTGCAGAAGCGTGCGCGTCGGTCTTCTGAGGCTGTTTCCCTGGATGATGTGGATAGTGCGGGCGATGTGGCCTCTGTGGACTCTTCGGACGGTGCGGGTGTGGATGTGAAGATGGTGGCTGTGCCTGCGGAGGGTCCTGCTGGGTGTGGTGTGGTGCGGCCTGTCTCGAAGTGTTCGCGGCGGACTCGGAGTGTCTCGTTTTCGTGGTGTGCCTTGGGAGGAGGTGGAGGAGTATGATACTCTGGCGTCCCCTGCCATGGATGTTGGTGCTGTGCGGGGCTCCGTAGTTGCTACCTGTGCCCCTCCCCACCTGCGTCTCCTGCTGTTGGATCCCCGCAGTAGGGGGTTGCCCCTGATGATCGGGACCTCGTCGTGGTGTTGCAGAAACATGTGCGCCGGGGGCCTTCGGCTCCTGTGCCCTGTGGTGGGGTCGATGCCGCGCCTGCATCCCCTGCAGTTCCCCCCTCCTTCGTTTCCCCGGTCTGGGGGTAGCCTAGTTCCGACTGCTGGGGTGGTGCTCTGTGAGGGTCCGATGTTGGGCCCTTATCGGGATGCCCGGGTGATTCCGATCCAGTGGTACTCACAATAACGTGGGTAAAGTAAGTTGACCAGACCACACATTGGAATGTGGGGGGGTGTCGACGTTTCGGTCCGTACTGGACTGTTCTCAAGTCGATTGTCATCCACTATCCACTATCTGGGTGCCGGATACAAAGGAGTTTGTCTATAGGGTGCCGGATATGATGTCTCAGCCGAGGGCGCCGCGTGGTGGCAATGTGTCCCCTGACACGTGGGTGTTTGGAATGCATACCGCTTGCGCTTTCCGTTCTACAAGTTTCCAGAGAAATATCCTCGTTAATGTCTTGCGCACGCCGCTACGCAATGTGTGGATCCGCTGCCGCGGAGTATTCGTCATTCCGCGCTCGGTGTGGCCAGTCTCCCTCTAACGTCTGCTTCTGTTTCCGTCGCCACTCCTCCTCTACGGCCCGACTCATCTACCACTTTTGACTTTCTTCTCCTCTTCAACGTCCACGCATCTTCCTACATCTGTCCTGGTGCAGTCATCGGGAGGGTAAAACCTTCATGCAAACTGCACCTATTTTCAAGTAGAAGAACATAAAAGTGAAAACAGAACAATAAAAAATTACAAAGGAACACACAAGAAAACAAAATTCTGCATTACCCAGACAGGGCGTGCCAGTGTGGACAGTAACGACAAAAGAAAACACAATGAAACCTAAGGTAAAAACAAAACCAAAATTTACAAAGTAAAACACACTCACCATGTGTCACACCACACAGAAGACACCATACCACAGAACACACACATGGAACACAGCACAGACAAAAGAATACATGCCACACGGCACACAGAAACCCTGCGTACAAAACAATACAGCACCAATGGGAAAACAGAAAAAATACATACCTGAGAACACAGTTAACAGAACATTTAAAAAGGATGAATACAGGATGTCTACCATGCTTGTAGCGCAAAGCGAAGTTATTGACACAAAGTAAGTTATTAACATATCAAGAGATTTGCATAACATTTAACATTAATTCAGCACACAAAGAATTTAAACAACTTAATCTTTACCACACAGGATTTCAATGTTAAAATACAAATGTAATGTTAAACAAAAATGAAAAACTGTACTACAAAGTTAGAAAATATTGAATGAGAGAGTCTGCATTATTCAAACAATATTAAATCTAGTTTAGCATAATAAGTAAAAACTTTGCATTACATAAGAATACAGTTAATCATCAAATTGTGTAGGGCGTTTAACATGACGTTTAGGACGAGAGTCCTTAAATACAAGAATATCCTTTCATGAATTGTTTATTGAGTTTTGACTCATTTTTTCTTTATCGTTTGC
>WNGS01001250.1:108518-162708 GCA_020271785.1 Procambarus virginalis | reverse complement strand
ACTGGTGACAGTCCACTAGAGCTGGTGACACACCAAAACACTGGTGACAGTCCACTAGAGCTGGTGACACACCAAGAACACTGTGACAGTCCACTAGAGCTGGTGACACACCAAGAACACTGGTGACAGTCCACTAGAGCTGGTGACAGTCCACTAGAGCTGGTGACAGTCCACTAGACTGGTGACAGTCCACTAGAGCTGGTGACAGTCCCTAGAGCTGGTGACAGTCCACTAGAGCTGGTGACAGTCCACTAGAGGGTGACACACCAAGAACACTGGTGACAGTCCACTAGAGCTGGTGACACACCAAGAACACTGGTGACAGTCCACTAGAGCTGGTGACAGTCCACTAGAGCTGGTGACACACCAAGAACACTGGTGACAGTCCACTAGAGCTGGTGACACACCAAGAACACTGGTGACAGTCCACTAGAGCTGGTGACACACCAAGAACACTGGTGACAGTCCACTAGAGCTGGTGACACACCAAGAACACTGGTGACAGTCCACTAGAGCTGGTGACACACCAAGAACACTGGTGACAGTCCACTAGAGCTGGTGACACACCAAGAACACTGGTGACAGTCCACTAGAGCTGGTGACACACCAAGAACACTGGTGACAGTCCACTAGAGCTGGTGACAGTCCACTAGAGCTGGTGACACACCAAGAACACTGGTGACAGTCCACTAGAGCTGGTGACACACCAAGAACACTGGTGACAGTCCACTAGAGCTGGTGACAGTCCACTAGAGCTGGTGACACACAGAACATGGTGACAGTCCACTAGAGCTGGTGACACACCAAGAACACTGGTGACAGTCCACTAGAGCTGGTGACACACCAAGAACACTGGTGACAGTCCACTAGAGCTGGTGACACACCACTAGAGCTGGTGACACACCAAGACACTGGTGACAGTCCACTAGAGCTGGTGACACACCAAGAACACTGGTGACAGTCCACTAGAGCTGGTGACACACCAAGAACACTGGTGACAGTCCACTAGAGCTGGTGACAGTCCACTAGAGCTGGTGACAGTCCACTAGAGCTGGTGACACACCAAGAACACTGGTGACAGTCCACTAGAGCTGGTGACACACCAGAACACTGGTGACAGTCCACTAGAGTGGTGACAGTCCACTAGAGCTGGTGACACACCAAGAACACTGGTGACAGTCCACTAGAGCTGGTGACACACCAAGAACACTGGTGACAGTCCACTAGAGCTGGTGACACACCAAGAACACTGGTGACAGTCCACTAGAGCTGGTGACACACCAAGAACACTGGTGACAGTCCACTAGAGCTGGTGACAGTCCACTAGAGCTGGTGACAGTCCACTAGAGCTGGTGACAGTCCACTAGAGCTGGTGACAGTCCACTAGAGCTGGTGACACACCAAGAACACTGGTGACAGTCCACTAGAGCTGGTGACACACCAAGAACACTGGTGACAGTCCACTAGAGCTGGTGACACACCAAGAACACTGGTGACAGTCCACTAGAGCTGGTGACACACCAAGAACACTGGTGACAGTCCACTAGAGCTGGTGACACACCAAGAACACTGGTGACAGTCCACTAGAGCTGGTGACACACCAAGAACACTGGTGACAGTCCACTAGAGCTGGTGACACACCAAGAACACTGGTGACAGCCCACTAGAGCTGGTGACACACCAAGACCACTGGTGACAGTCCACTAGAGCTGGTGACAGTGCACTAGAACTGGTGACACACCAAGAGCACTGGTGACAGTCCACTAGAGCTGGTGACAGTCCACTAGAGCTGGTGACACACCATGAACACTGGTGACAGTCCACTAGAGCTGGTGACACACCAAGAACACTGGTGACAGTCCACTAGAGCTGGTGACAGTCCACTAGAGCTGGTGACACACCAAGAACACTGGTGACAGTCCACTAGAGCTGGTGACACACCAAGAACACTGGTGACAGTCCACTAGAGCTGGTGACACACCATAAACACTGGTGACAGTCCACTAGAGCTGGTGACACACCAAGAACACTGATGACAGTCCACTAGTGCTGGTGACACACCAAGAACACTGGTGACAGTCCACTAGAGCTGGTGACAGTCCACTAGAGCTGGTGACAGTCCACTAGAGCTGGTGACAGTCCACTAGAGCTGGTGACAGTCCACTAGAGCTGGTGACACACAAAGAACACTGGTGACAGTCCACTAGAGCTGGTGACACACCAAGAACACTGGTGACATTCCACTACAGCTGGTGACAGACCACTAGAGCTGGTGACACACCAAGAACACTGGTGACAGTCCATTAGAGCTGGTGACACACCAAGAACACTGGAGATTGTCCACTAGACCTGGTGACACACCAAGAACACTGGTGACAGTCCACTAGAGCTGGTGACACACCAAGAACACTGGTGACAGTCCACTAGAGCTGGTGACACACCAAGAACACTGGAGATTGTCCACTAGAGCTGGTGACACACAAGAACACTGGTGAGAGTCCACTAGAGCTGGTGACACAAAAAGAACACTGGTGACAGTCCACTAGAGCTGGTGACAGTCCACTAGAGCTGGTGACAGCCTACTAGAGCTGGTGACACACCAAGACCACTGGTGACAGTCCACTAGAGCTGGTGACACACCAAGAACACTGGTGACAGTCCACTAGAGTTGGTGACAGTCCACTAGAGCTGGTGACACACCAAGAACACTGGTGACAGTTCACTAGAGCTGGTGACACACCAAGAACACTGGTGACAGTCAACTAGAGCTGGGGACACACCATGAACACTGGTGACAGCCCACTAGAGCTGATGACACACCAAGAACACTGATGACAGTCCACTAGAGCTGGTGACACACTTAGAACACTGATGACAGTCCACTAGAGCTGGTGACAGTCCACTAGAGCTGGTGACAGTCCACTAGAGCTGGTGACAGTCCCCTAGAGCTGGTGACAGTCCACTAGAGCTGGTGACACACAAAGAACACTGGTGACAGTTCAATAGAGTTGGTGACACACCAATAACACTGGTGACAGTCCACTAGAGCTGGTGACATACCAAGAACACTGGTGACAGTCCACTAGAGCTGGTGACACACCTAGAACACTGGTGACAGACCACTAGAGCTAGTGACAAACCATGAACACTGGTGACAGTCCACTAGAGCTGGTGACACACCAAGAACACTGGTGACAGTCCACTAGAGCTGGTGACACACCAAGAACACTGGTGACAGCCCACTTGAGCTGGTGACACACCAAGACCACTGGTGACAGTCCACTAGAGCTGGTGACAGTGCACTACAGCTGGTGACACACCAAGAGCACTGGTGACAGTCCACTAGAGCTGGTGACAGTCCACTAGAGCTGGTGACACACCATGAACACTGGTGATAGTCCACTAGAGCTGGTGACACACCAAGAACACTGGTGACAGTCCACTAGAGCTGGTGACAGTCCACTAGAGCTGGTGACACACCAAGAACACTGGTGACAGTGCACTAGAGCTGGTGACACACCAAGAACACTGGTGACAGTCCACTAGAGCTGGTGACACACCATAAACACTGGTGACAGTCCACTAGAGCTGGTGACACACCAAGAACACTGATGACAGTCCACTAGTGCTGGTGACACACCAAGAACACTGATGACAGTCCACTAGAGCTGGTGACAGTCCACTAGAGCTGGTGACAGTCCACTAGAGCTGGTGACAGTCCACTAGAGCTGGTGACAGTCCACTAGAGCTGGTGACACACAAAGAACACTGGTGACAGTCCACTAGAGCTGGTGACACACCAAGAACACTGGTGACATTCCACTACAGCTGGTGACAGACCACTAGAGCTGGTGACACACCAAGAACACTGGTGACAGTCCACTAGAGCTGGTGACACACCAAGAACACTGGAGATTGTCCACTAGACCTGGTGACACACCAAGAACACTGGTGACAGTCCACTAGAGCTGGTGACACACCAAGAACACTGGTGACAGTCCACTAGAGCTGGTGACACACCAAGAACACTGGAGATTGTCCACTAGAGCTGGTGACACACCTAGAACACTGGTGACAGTCCACTAGAGCTGGTGACACACCAAGAACACTGGTGACAGTCCACTAGAGCTGGTGACACACCAAGAACACTGGTGACAGTCCACTAGAACTGGTGACACACCAAGAACACTGGTGACAGTCCACTAGAGCTGGTGACAGTCCACTAGAGCTGGTGACACACCAAGAACACTGGTGACAGACCAGTACTAGAGCTGGTGACACACCTAGAACACTGGTGACAGTCCACTAGAGCTGGTGACAGCCCACTAGAGCTGGTGACACACCAAGACCACTGGTGACAGCCCACTTGAGCTGGTGACACACCAAGAACACTGGTGACAGTCCACTAGAGCTGGTGACAGTCCACTAGAGCTGGTGACACACCAAGTACACTGGTGACAGTCCACTAGAGCTGGTGAAACACCACTAGATCTGGTGACACACCAAGAACACTTGTGACAGTCCACTAGAGCTGGTGACAGTCCACTAGAGTTGGTGACAGTCCACTAGAGCTGGTGACACACCAAGAACACTGGTGATTGCCCACTAGAGCTGGTGACACACCAAGAAAACTGGTGACAGTCCACTAGAGCTGGTGACACACCAAGAACACTGGTGACAGTTCACTAGAGCTGGTGACACACCAAGAACACTGGTGACAGTCCACTAGAGTTGGGGACACACCAAGAACACTGGTGACAGCCCACTAGAGCTGGTGACACACCAAGAACACTGGTGACAGTCCACTAGAGCTGGTGACACACCAAGACCACTGGTGACAGTCCACTAGACCTGGTGAAACACCAAGAACACTGTTGACAGTCCACTAGAGCTGGTGACACACCAAGACCACTGGTGACAGTCCACTAGAGCTGGTGACAGTCCACTATAGCTGGTGACACACCAAGAACACTGGTGACAGTCCACTAGAGCTGGTGACACACCATGAACACTGGTGATAGTCAACTAGAGCTGGCGACAGTCCACTAGAACTGGTGACAGTCCATTAGAGCTGGTGACACACCAAGAACACTGGTGACAGCCAACTAGAGCTGGTGACACACCAAGGACACTGGTGACAGTCCACTAGAGCTGGCGACACACCAAGAACACTGGTGACAGTCCACTAGAGCTGGTGACACACCAAGAACACTGGTGACAGCCCACTAGAGCTGGTAACACACCAAGAACACTGGTGACAGTCCACTAGAGCTGGTGACACACCAAGAACACTGGTGACAGTCCACTAGAGCTGGTGACACACCAAGAACACTGGTGACAGTCCATTAGAGCTGGTGGCACACCAAGAACACTGGTTACAGCCCACTAGAGCTGGTGACACACCAAGAACACTGGTGACAGTCCACTAGAGATGGTGACAAACCAAGACTACTGGTGACAGTCCACAAGTGCTGGTGAAACACCAAGAACACTGGTGACAGTCCACTAGAGCTGGTGACACACCAAGACCACTGGTGACAGTCCACTAGAGCTGGTGACAGTCCACTAGAGCTGGTGACTCACGAAGAACACTGGTGACAGTCCACTAGAGCTGGTGACACACCATGAACACTGGTGATAGTCCACAAGTGCTGGTGACAGTCCACTAGAGCTGGAGACAGTCCACTAGAGCTGGTGACACACCAAGATCACTGGTGACAGCCAACTAGAGCTGGTGACACACCAAGGACACTGGTAACAGTCCACTAGAGCTGGTGACACACCAAGAACAATGGTGACAGTCCACTAGAGCTGGTGACACAACAAGAACACTGGTGACAGTCCACTAGAGCAGGTGACAGTCCACTGGAGCTAGTGACACACCATGAACACTGGTGACAGTCCACTAGAGCTGTTGACAGTCCACTAGAGCTGGTCACACACCAAGAACACTGGTGACAGTCCACTAGAGCTGGTGACAGTCCACTAGAGCTGGTGACACACCAAGAACACTGGTGACAGTCCACTTGAGCTGGTGACTGTCCACTAGAGCTGGTGACAGTCCACTAGAGCTGGTGACAGTCCACTAGAGCTGGTGACACACCAAGAACACTGGTGACAGTCCACTAGAGCTGGTGACAGTCCACTAGAACTGATGACACACTAAGAACACTGGTGACAGTCCACTAGAGCTGGTGATAGTCCACTAGAGCTGGTGACACACCAAGAACACTGGTGACAGTCCACTAGAGCTGGTGACACACAAAGAACACTGGTGACAGTCCACTAGAGCTGATGACACACCAAGAACACTGGAGACAGTCCACTAGACCTGGTGACACACCAAGAACACTGGTGACAGTCCACTAGAGCTGGTGACACACCAAGAACACTGGTGACAGTCCACTAGAGCTGGTGACACACCAAGAACACTGGTGACAGTCCACTAGAGCTGGTGACACACCAAGAACACTGGTGACAGTCCAATAGAGCTGGTGACACACCAAGAACACTGGTGACAGTCCACTAGAGCTGGTGACAGTCCACTAGAGCTGGTGACACACCAAGAACACTGATGACAGTCCAGTACTAGAGCTGGTGACACACCAAGAACACTGGTGACAGTCCACTAGAGCTGGTGACACACCAAGAACACTGGTGACAGCCCACTAGAGATGGTGACACACCAAGACCACTGGTGACAGTCCACTAGAGCTGGTGACAGTCCACTAGAGCTGGTGACACAGCAAGACCACTGGTGACAGTCCACTAGAGCTGGTGACACACCAAGAACACTGGTGACAGCCCACTAGAGCTAGAGACAGTCCACTAGAGCTGGTGACACACCAAGACCACTGGTGACAGCTCACTAGAGCTGGTGACACACCAAGAACACTGGTGACAGTCCACTAGAGCTGGTGACACACCAAGAACACTGGTGACAGTCCACTAGAGCTGTTGACAGTCCACTAGAGCTGGTGACACACCAAGAACACTGGTGACAGTCCACTAGAGCTGGTGACAGTCCACTAAAGCTGGTGACACACCAAGAACACTGGTGACAGTCCACTAGAGCTGGTGACTGTCCACTAGAGCTGGTGACAGTCCACTAGAGCTGGTGACAGTCCACTAGAGCTGGTGACACACCAAGAACACTGGTGACAGTCCACTAGAGCTGGTGACAGTCCACTAGAACTGATGACACACCAAGAACACTGGTGACAGTCCACTAGAGCTGGTGATAGTCCACTAGAGCTGGTGACACACCAAGAACACTGGTGACAGTCCACTAGAGGTGGTGACACACCAAGAACACTGGTGACTGTCCACTAGAGCTGGTGACACACCAAGAACACTGGAGACAGTCCACTAGACCTGGTGACACACCAAGAACACTGGTGACAGTCCACTAGAGCTGGTGACACACCAAGAACACTGGTGACAGTCCACTAGAGCTGGTGACACACCAAGAACACTGGTGACAGTCCACTAGAGCTGGTGACACACCAAGAACACTGGTGACAGTCCACTAGAGCTGGTGACACACCAAGAACACTGGTGACAGTCCACTAGAGCTGGTGACAGTCCACTAGAGTTGGTGACACACCAAGAACATTGGTGACAGACCAGTACTAGAGCTGGTGACACACCAAGAACACTGGTGACAGTCCACTAGAGCTGATGACACACCAAGAACACTGGTGACAGCCCACTAGAGATGGTGACACACCAAGACCACTGGTGACAGTCCACTTACCTGGTTGATGGGGTTCTGGGAGTTCTTCTACTCCCCAAGCCCGGCCCGAGGCCAGGCTCGACTTGTGAGAGTTTGATCCACCAGGCTGTTGCTTGGAGCGGCCCGCAGAGCCACATATCCACCACAGCCCGGCTGATCCGGGACGTCTCTTAGGAAACAGTCCAGTTTTCTCTTGAAGATGTCCACGGTTGTTCCGGCAATATTTCTTATAGTCGCTGGGAGGACGTTGAACAACCGCGGACCTCTGATGTTTATACAGTGTTCTCTGATTGTGCCTATGGCACCTCTGCCCTTCACTGGATCAATCTTGCATTTTCTTCCATATCGTTCACTCCAGTACGTTGTTATTTTACTGTGTAGATTTGGGACCTGACCCTCCAGTATTTTCCACGTGTATATTATTTGGTATCTCTCTCGTCTCCTTTCTAGAGAGTACATTTGGAGAGCTTTGAGACGATCCCAATAATTTAGGTGTTTTATCTCGTCTATGCGTGCCGTATATGTTCTCTGTATTCCCTCTATTTCAGCAATCTCTCCTGCTCTGAAGGGGGAAGTGAGTACTGAGCAGTATTCGAGACGGGACAACACAAGTGACTTGAAGAGTACAACCATTGTGATGGGATCCCTGGATTTGAAAGTTCTCGTAATCCATCCGATCATTTTTCTGGCTGATGCGATATTTGCTTGGTTATGCTCCCTAAACGTTAGATCGTCGGACATCATTATTCCCAAATCCTTGACATGCTGTTTTTCTACTATGGGAAGATTTGATTGTGTTTTGTACCCTGTATTATGTTTCAGATCCTCATTTTTGCCGTACCTGAGTACCTGAAATTTATCACTGTTAAACATCATATTATTTTCTGCTGCCCAATCGAAAACTTTGTTGACATCTGTTTGTAGTTTTTCAATGTCTTCAGCAGAGGTAATTTTCATGCTGATTTTGTGTCATCTGCGAAGGATGACACGAAGCTGTGACGTGTATTTTTGTCTATATCAGATATGAGAATAAGGAACAGTAGCGGTGCAAGGACTGTACCTTGAGGTACAGAGCTTTTAACATCGCTTGGACTCGATTTTATCTGATTGACTGTTACTCTTTGTGTTCTGTTCGACAGGAAATTGAGTATCCAGCGTCCTACTTTTCCAGTTATTCCCATTGACCTCATTTTGTGAGCTATCACCCCATGGTCACATTTGTCGAAAGCCTTTGCAAAGTCTGTGTATACAACATCTGCATTTTGCTTTTCTTCTAGGGCTTCTGTGATTTTGTCATAGTGGTTGAGTAACTGTGACAGACAGGATCTTCCCGCTCTAAATCCATGTTGTCCTGGATTGTGCAATTCATTGTTTTCCATAAAACTAGAAATTTGATTCCTAATCACTCTTTCAAACACTTTTATTATGTGTGATGTTAGTGCAACTGGCCTATAATTTTTTGCCAAGGCTTTACTCCCCCCCTTGTGCAACGGAGCTATATCTGCAGATTTAAGTGCTGCTGGTATCTCCCCTGTATCCAGGCTCTTTCTCCATATTACGCTGAGTGCTCTCGCTACTGGTACTTTACATTTCTTTATGAATATTGAATTCCATGAGTCAGGCCCAGGGGCTGAGTGCATGGGCATATTGTCAATTTCTCTTTCAAAGTCTTCCGAGTTTGTGGTAATATCCGTTATATTATCTGCAGCTTGAATGTCATTCATAAAGAAGCTGTCTGGGTCATCAACTTTCATGTTGTTTATTGGTGTGCTAAACATAGCCTCATACTGGCTTCTTAGAATTTCACTAATCTCTTTGTTGTCCTCTGTGTACGTACCTTCATTTGTAATTAACGGTCCAATACTGGTCGAGGTTTTGGATTTTGATTTAGCGTATGTGAAAAAATATTTCGGATTTTTCCTTATCTCTTGTATAGCTCTCTGTTCCAATTCTATTTCCTCAGACTCATATGATCGCTTCAACGTTTGTTCGATTTCTTCGATCTCCCTGCTTAGGCTTATTTTCCTTGCTTGTGATAGTTGTGTCTGCCGAAGCATTTCCGTTATTTTTTTCCTTCTCCTGTACAGTCGTCTGCGTTCTCTTTCTAGAGTGTTCCTCTTTCTGCCCCTCCTCACCGGCACGTGCTTCAAGCAGACCTTGTAAGCTTCAGCTGTCAGTTGAGCTATTCCCTGTGTGGGAGTTTTGTCGCTTAAGACCGTCTCCCATTGAATGGTTGAAAGGTCTACATTTATTTTTTCCCAGTCAATCCTCTTATTGTTGAAATTGAATTGATTGAATATTCCTTCTCGCTTGTTGGGTCTCTTAGATCTACTACCGTTATTTATGCTAGTTCGCACTTCAATGAGCTTATGGTCTGAGTATGAAGTATCTGAGATTGTTATGTCTCTGATTAGTTCATCATTGTTTGTGAATAACAAGTCT
This sequence comes from Procambarus virginalis, assembly GCA_020271785.1. NCBI lineage: Eukaryota > Metazoa > Arthropoda > Malacostraca > Decapoda > Cambaridae > Procambarus > Procambarus virginalis. Next base: position 152,531 of record WNGS01001250.1, on the reverse strand, counting down.
AGTGTGTTTTCGTTCCTAGTTGGTTCTGTAATCTGTTGATTGAGCGAGAATTTGTCACAGAATCTCAAAAGTTCTCTGACCTGTGGCTGGTTATTTCCCGGGTCATTCCCTGCTATGATATTTGTGTTTGCCATTCTCCATCTTAGACTCGGTAAATTGAAATCTCCAAGGAAGATAATATCTGGAGCTGGGTTTGCTAGGTCATCAAGTATGTTCTCTATTTTGTGCATCTGCTCTGTGAATTCCTCAACCGTTGTATCTGGCGGTTTATATATTAAAATAATAATTAGGTTTAGTTTCTCTACCTTAATTCCAAGTACCTCTACCACCTCATTAGTTGAGTTTAGTAGTTCTGTGCATACCAGGTCCTCTTTAATATACAGACCTACTCCTCCATTTGACCTAGTTTTTCTATCACATCTGTATAAATTATAATTTGGAATCCAGATTTCACCATCCATGTAATCTTTTGTATGAGTTTCCGTGAATGCTCCAAATATGGAGTTTGACTCTAATAGGAGACCATTTATGAACTTGACTTTATTCCTTGACTTTGGCTTTAGACCTTGAATGTTTGCAAAAATGAATGATTGTCCATATTGTGTGTCACTTCTGGAAGGTTTTGGTGGTTCTCCCTCCTCTCTACCCTGACCCAGGGTGTGTTGTTGTGGCAATGGTTTGTCCAGTTTTGGAAGTGATATTGGGGAGTGTGGTAGTCTCTGTGTAGTTGGGGGGTGTAGTATGTGTGGGCTTGATGACGAAATGTAGTCCAGTCTCGGGCATTTCCCCCTCTCCATCCGTACTCCTGCCACGTTTCTGCCTGTCTGTTTCTCCCTCTGTTTCTGCCTGCCTCTAAAAAATGTTCAGGGCTATTATATTGGACTTCCTCTCTTATATAGCGCTGTGTACCTCTGACGTGGAAATCGGGGCAATGAAGATCGTAGCATTTCCTCTCATTAACTGAGAGTTTGCATAGCTTAGGGTGAAAATATCTACACTCAGTATCAAAACGACATCTGCCTTTCCCTAACCAGTTCCGGCATTTCCGTGGGTGCATGAATGAGCATTCCGTGCCTCTGGGCCCATATCTGCACTGTCCTTTTGCATAATACCTGCAAATATTTTCATCTGTGATTGCATTATTCTTGTTTGTATCCGTGTACGACTTGGCTACCTCTGTGATTTTTGTTCCAACTTTCTCGTTTCTGCATTTATTCTCGGTATTACCCTTATCTTTCGCCTTGTTGCTTTCGTCTTTCTCATTCGTCTCATTTTTTATCTCCTTATTCATATCACCAGTTTGCTCTACAATATTGCCTTCATTTTTGTGTACCTCGACGCTATGTCCTTCTACATTGCTACTTTGACTCTCTAAATTCTCAATCCCTGGGTTGTGCTCAGAGTTCGTTGCTGTCTTTATATACTCTGCATATATTTCTGGTAGTTTTTGTGTGAATTGTAGCCTGTGTACTTCAGGAATGTCATTCATTAGTTTGGCAATGTTTTCCCACACCTGTCTGTCACTTTCACAGATCCAGTAGGTACCTTCCCGGTTTGCATATTGTGTAGGTAATCCTGTACAACTCAGGTGAAATCTTATGTTACAAATATTACATACAATGCCTACAACAGTCTTCCGAAGTGCCTTATGGCAGCCTCCACACACCTCCATGTTGGGTTTGTGATGTTATAATATTATATGCATATATTTATAATATTATATATATGTATATATAATATGTATACAGTATATTTATAATATTACATATGTTTATTTGTTAAAGTTTATGTGGGGGTACTTATCGCCTTGTGGAGAAAATATGGTCCTCTTGGGACCGTATAGTTGACCGTTGTTGTCCCAGGTCGGGGGGGGGGGCAGGATGTCACCGGTTGCCAGTTACTTGATTTATACACTGATTATTTGCCTGTATTTTCCTAAGGGAATTTCTGCTTTCTTCCGGCTTACAATGTTATTAACTTACTCTATTACTAGTTCCTAAACCTACTTGCCCGTATTACAGTATATATTGCTGGTATATTATCACTGAGGGAGTATACTGTTACTGAGGGACTCCCTTACACTGTGTAGGCCTCGTGGCTGTGGTGTAAACACAAGTGTGATGCCTCCTCCACAACTTTACATTTATACTTTTTCATGTACTGTTCTCTAGCACTATTCACTAATTTATATGTTGTGCTACACGTTCCACTTCACTGTTCACCGTATCACTGCTCGCTATATTTGATATATATCGCTTTTGCCTGTACACATGAGCCTGGTGGCACTGGCTCACCACGTGGGACCACGTTTATTCTGTATTTAACTCAAAGTTCCATTTTTAATTTCTGTATTCAACTTTCCTACGGGTCACTATGCACTGGGTGATCACTGTGGCCGTAATCCATAGTTGTAATCCTAAAAAATCCCGGTTTATTCCAGTGTTTTCACGGAGCGCGACGACGACACGTCTCTAGAGCTGGTGTACAGTCCACTAGAGCTGGTGACACACCAAGACCACTGGTGACAGTCCACTAGAGCTGGTGACACACCAAGAACACTGGTGACAGCCCACTAGAGCTAGTGACAGTCCACTAGAGCTGGTGACACACCAAGACCACTGGTGACAGCTCACTAGAGCTGGTGACACACCAAGAACACTGGTGACAGTCCACTAGAGCTGGTGACACACCAAGAACACTGGTGAGAGTCCACTAGAGCTAGTGACACACCATGAACACTGGTGACAGTCCACTAGAGCTGGTGACACACCAAGAACACTGGTGACAGTCCACTAGAGCTGGTGACACACCAAGAACACTGGTGACAGCCCACTTGAGCTGGTGACACACCAAGACCACTGGTGACAGTCCACTAAAGCTGGTGACAGTGCACTAGAGCTGGTGACACACCAAGAGCACTGGTGACAGTCCACTAGAGCTGGTGACAGTCCACTAGAGCTGGTGACACACCAAGAACACTGGTGACAGTCCACTAGAGCTGGTGACACACCAAGAACACTGGTGACAGTCCACTAGAGCTGGTGACACACCAAGAACACTGGTGACAGCCCACTTGAGCTGGTGACACACCAAGACCACTGGTGACAGTCCACTAGAGCTGGTGACAGTGCACTAGAGCTGGTGACACACCAAGAGCACTGGTGACAGTCCACTAGAGCTAGTGACAGTCCACTAGAGCTGGTGACACACCAAGACCACTGGTGACAGTTCACTAGAGCTGGTGACACACCAAGACCACTGGTGACAGTCCACTAGAGCTGGTGACACACCAAGAACACTGGTGACAGTCCACTAGAGCTGGTGACAGTCCACTAGAGCTGGTGACACACCAAGAACACTGGTGACAGTTCACTAGAGCTGGTGACACACCAAGAACACTGGTGACAGTCCACTAGAGCTGGTGACACACCATGAACACTGGTGACAGTCCACTAGAGCTGGTGACACACCAAGAACACTGATGACAGTCCACTAGAGCTGGTGACACACCAAGAACACTGATGACAGTCCACTAGAGCTGGTGACAGTCCACTAGAGCTGGTGACAGTTCACTAGAGCTGGTGACAGTCCACTAGAGCTGGTGACACACAAAGAACACTTGTGACAGTCCACTAGAGCTGGTGACACACCAAGAACACTGGTGACAGTCCACTAGAGCTGGTGACACACCAAGAACACTGGTGACAGTCCACTAGAGCTGGTGACACACCTAGAACACTGGTGACAGACCACTAGAGCTAGTGACACACCATGAACACTGGTGACAGTCCACTAGAGCTGGTGACACACCAAGAACACTGGTGACAGTCCACTAGAGCTGGTGACACACCAAGAACACTGGTGACAGCCCACTTGAGCTGGTGACACACCAAGACCACTGGTGACAGTCCACTAGAGCTGGTGACAGTCCACTAGAGCTGGTGACAGTCCACTAGAGCTGGTGACAGTGCACTAGAGCTGGTGACACACCAAGAGCACTGGTGACAGTCCACTAGAGCTGGTGACAGTCCACTAGAGCTGGTGACACACCATGTACACTGGTGATAGTCCACTAGAGCTGGTGACAGTCCACTAGAGCTGGTGACACACCATGAACACTGGTGATAGTCCACTTGAGCTGGTGACACACCAAGAACACTGGTGACAGTCCATTAGAGCTGGTGACAGTCCACTAGAGCTGGTGACACACCAAGAACACTGGTGACAGTTCACTAGAGCTGGTGACACACCAAGAACACTGGTGACAGTCCACTAGAGCTGGTGACACACCATAAACACTGGTGACAGTCCACTAGAGCTGGTGACACACCAAGAACACTGATGACAGTCCACTAGAGCTGGTGACACACCAAGAACACTGATGACAGTCCACTAGAGCTGGTGACAGTCCACTAGAGCTGGTGACAGTCCACTAGAGCTGATGACAGTCCACTAGAGCTGGTGACAGTTCACTAGAGCTGGTGACAGTCCACTAGAGCTGGTGACAGTCCACTAGAGCTGGTGACAGTCCACTAGAGCTGGTGACAGTCCACTAGAGCTGGTGACACACAAAGAACACTGGTGACAGTCCACTAGAGCTGGTGACACACCAAGAACACTGGTGACAGTCCACTAGAGCTGGTGACAGACCACTAGAGCTGGTGACACACCAAGAACACTGGTGACAGTCCACTAGAGCTGGTGACACACCAAGAACACTGGAGATTGTCCACTAGACCTGGTGACACACCAAGAACACTGGTGACAGTCCACTAGAGCTGGTGACACACCAAGAACACTGGTGACAGTCCACTAGAGCTGGTGACACACCAAAAACACTGGTGACAGTCCACTAGAGCTGGTGACACACCAAGAACACTGGTGACAGTCCACTAGAGCTGGTGACACACCAAGAACACTAGTGACAGTCCAATAGAGCTGGTGACAGTCCACTAGAGCTGGTGTCACACCAAGAACACTGGTGACAGACCAGTACTAGAGCTAGTGACACACCAAGAACACTGGTGACAGTCCACTAGAGCTGGTGACACACCAAGAACACTGGTGACAGCCCACTAGAGATAGTGACACACCAAGACCACTGGTGACAGTCCACTAGAGCTGGTGACACACCAAGAACACTGATGACAGTCCACTAGAGCTGGTGACAGTCCACTAGAGCTGGTGACAGTCCACTAGAGCTGGTGACACACAAAGAACACTGGTGACAGTCCACTAGAGCTGGTGACACACCAAAAATACTGGTGACAGTCCACTAGAGCTGGTGACACACCAAGAACACTGGTGACAGTCCACTAGAGCTGGTGACACACCTAGAACACTGGTGACAGACCACTAGAGCTAGTGACACACCATGAACACTGGTGACAGTCCACTAGAGCTGGTGACACACCAAGAACACTGGTGACAGTCCACTAGAGCTGGTGACACACCAAGAACACTGGTGACAGCCCACTTGAGCTGGTGACACACCAAGACCACTGGTGACAGTCCACTAGAGCTGGTGACAGTGCACTAGAGCTGGTGACACACCAAGAGCACTGGTGACAGTCCACTAGAGCTGGTGACAGTCCACTAGAGCGGGTGACACACTATGAACACTGGTGATAGTCCACTAGAGCTGGTGACACACCAAGAACACTGGTGACAGTCCACTAGAGCTGGTGACAGTCCACTAGAGCTGGTGACACACCAAGAACACTGGTGACAGTTCACTAGAGCTGGTGACACACCAAGAAGACTGGTGACAGTCCACTAGAGCTGGTGACACACCATAAACACTGGTGACAGTCCACTAGAGCTGGTGACACACCAAGAACACTGATGACAGTCCACTAGAGCTGGTGACACACCAAGAACACTGATGACAGTCCAATAGAGCTGGTGACAGTCCACTAGAGCTGGTGACAGTCCACTAGAGCTGGTGACAGTCCACTAGAGCTGGTGACACACAAAGAACACTGGTGACAGTCCACTAGAGCTGGTGACACACCAAGAACACTGGTGACAGTCCACTAGAGCTGGTGACAGTCTACTAGAGCTGGTGACACACCAAGAACACTGGTGACAGTCCACTAGAGCTGGTGACACACCAAGAACAGTGGAGATTGTCCACTAGACCTGGTGGCACACCAAGAACACTGGTGACAGTCCACTAGAGCTGGTGACACACCAAGAACACTGGTGACAGTCCACTAGAGCTGGTGACACAGCAAGAACACTGGTGACAGTCCACTAGAGCTGGTGACACACCAAGAACACTGGTGACAGTCCACTAGAGCTGGTGACACACCAAGAACACTGGTGACAGTCCACTAGAGCTGGTGACAGTCTACTAGAGCTGGTGACACACCAAGAACTCTGGTGACAGACCAGTACTAGAGCTGGGGACACACCAAGAACACTGGTGACAGTCCACTAGAGCTGGTGACACACCAAGAACACTGGTGACAGCCCACTAGAGATGGTGACACACCAAGACCACTGGTGACAGTCCACTAGAGCTGGTGACAGTCCACTAGAGCTGGTGACACACCAAGACCACTGGTGACAGTCCACTAGAGCTGGTGACACACCAAGAACACTGGTGACAGCCCACTAGAGCTAGTGACAGTCCACTAGAGCTGGTGACACACCAAGACCACTGGTGACAGCTCACTAGAGCTGGTGACACACCAAGAACACTGGTGACAGTCCACTAGAGCTGGTGACACACAAAGAACACTGGTGAGAGTCCACTAGAGCTGGTGACACAAAAAGAACACTGGTGACAGTCCACTAGAGCTGGTGACAGTCCACTAGAGCTGGTGACAGCCTACTAGAGCTGGTGACACACCAAGACCACTGGTGACAGTCCACTAGAGCTGGTGACACCAAGAACACTGGTGACAGCCCACTTGAGCTGGTGACACACCAAGACCACTGGTGACAGTGCACTAGAGCTGGTGACAGTGCACTAGAGCTGGTGACACACCAAGAGCACTGGTGACAGTCCACTAGAGCTGGTGACAGTCCACTAGAGCTGGTGACAGTCCACTAGAGCTGGTGACACACCATGAACACTGGTGACAGTCCACTAGAGCTGGTGACACACCAAGAACACTGGTGACAGTCCACTAGAGCTGGTGACACACCAAGAACACTGGTGACAGTCCACTAGAGCTGGTGACAGCCACTAGAGCTGGTGACACACCAAGAACACTGGTGACAGTCCACTAGAGCTGGTGACACACCAAGAACACTGGTGACAGTCCACTAGAGCTGGTGACACACCAAGAACACTGGTGACAGTCCACTAGAGCTGGTGACACACCAAGAACACTGGTGACAGTCCACTAGAGCTGGTGACACACCAAGACCACTGGTGACAGTCCACTAGAGCTGGTGACAGTCCACTAGAGCTGGTGACACACCAAGAGCACTGGTGACAGTCCACTAGAGCTGGTGACAGTCCACTAGAGCTGGTGACACACCAAGAACACTGGTGACAGTCCACTAGAGCTGGTGACACACCAAGAACACTGGTGACAGTCCACTAGAGCTGGTGACACACCAAGAACACTGGTGACAGTCCACTAGAGCTGGTGACACACCAAGAACACTGGTGACAGTCCACTAGAGCTGGTGACACACCAAGAACACTGGTGACAGTCCACTAGAGCTGGTGACACACCAAGAACACTGGTGACAGTCCACTAGAGCTGGTGACACACCAAGAACACTGGTGACAGTCCACTAGAGCTGGTGACAGTCCACTAGAGCTGGTGACACACCAAGAACACTGGTGACAGACCACTAGAGCTGGTGACACACCAAGAACACTGGTGACAGTCCACTAGAGCTGGTGACACACCAAGAACACTGGTGACAGCCCACTAGAGCTGGTGACACACCAAGAACACTGGTGACAGTCCACTAGAGCTGGTGACAGTCCACTAGAGCTGGTGACACACCAAGAACACTGGTGACAGTCCACTAGAGCTGGTGACACACCAAGAACACTGGTGACAGTCCACTAGAGCTGGTGACACACCAAGAACACTGGTGACAGTCCACTAGAGCTGGTGACACACCAAGAACACTGGTGACAGTCCACTAGAGCTGGTGACAGTCCACTAGAGCTGGTGACAGTCCACTAGAGCTGGTGACAGCCACTAGAGCTGGTGACACACCAAGAACACTGGTGACAGTCCACTAGAGCTGGTGACACACCAAGAACACTGGTGACAGTCCACTAGAGCTGGTGACACACCAAGAACACTGGTGACAGTCCACTAGAGCTGGTGACAGTCCACTAGAGCTGGTGACACACCAAGAACACTGGTGACAGGTGACCCACTAGAGCTGGTGACAGTCCACTAGAGCTGGTGACAGTCCACTAGAGCTGGTGACACACCAAGAACACTGGTGACAGTCCACTAGAGCTGGTGACACACCAAGAACACTGGTGACAGTCCACTAGAGCTGGTGACACACCAAGAACACTGGTGACAGTCCACTAGAGCTGGTGACAGTCCACTAGAGCTGGTGACACACCAAGAACACTGGTGACAGTCCACTAGAGCTGGTGACACACCAAGAACACTGGTGACAGTCCACTAGAGCTGGTGACACACCAAGAACACTGGTGACAGTCCACTAGAGCTGGTGACACACCAAGAACACTGGTGACAGTCCACTAGAGCTGGTGACACACCAAGAACACTGGTGACAGTCCACTAGAGCTGGTGACAGTCCACTAGAGCTGGTGACACACCAAGAGCACTGGTGACAGTCCACTAGAGCTGGTGACAGTCCACTAGAGCTGGTGACACACCAAGAACACTGGTGACAGTCCACTAGAGCTGGTGACACACCAAGAACACTGGTGACAGTCCACTAGAGCTGGTGACAGTCCACTAGAGCTGGTGACACACCAAGAACACTGGTGACAGTCCACTAGAGCTGGTGACACACCAAGAACACTGGTGACAGTCCACTAGAGCTGGTGACACACCAAGAACACTGGTGACAGTCCACTAGAGCTGGTGACACACCAAGAACACTGGTGACAGTCCACTAGAGCTGGTGACACACCAAGAACACTGGTGACAGTCCACTAGAGCTGGTGACACACCAAGAACACTGGTGACAGTCCACTAGAGCTGGTGACAGTCCACTAGAGCTGGTGACACACCAAGAACACTGGTGACCAGTACTAGAGCTGGTGACACACCAAGAACACTGGTGACAGTCCACTAGAGCTGGTGACACACCAAGAACACTGGTGACAGCCACTAGAGCTGGTGACACACCAAGAACACTGGTGACAGTCCACTAGAGCTGGTGACAGTCCACTAGAGCTGGTGACACACCAAGAACACTGGTGACAGTCCACTAGAGCTGGTGACACACCAAGAACACTGGTGACAGCCCACTAGAGCTGGTGACAGTCCACTAGAGCTGGTGACACACCAAGAACACTGGTGACAGTCCACTAGAGCTGGTGACACACCAAGAACACTGGTGACAGTCCACTAGAGCTGGTGACACACCAAGAACACTGGTGACAGTCCACTAGAGCTGGTGACACACCAAGAACACTGGTGACAGTCCACTAGAGCTGGTGACAGTCCACTAGAGCTGGTGACAGTCCACTAGAGCTGGTGACAGTCCACTAGAGCTGGTGACACACCAAGAACACTGGTGACAGTCCACTAGAGCTGGTGACACACCAAGAACACTGGTGACAGTCCACTAGAGCTGGTGACACACCAAGAACACTGGTGACAGTCCACTAGAGCTGGTGACACACCAAGAACACTGGTGACAGTCCACTAGAGCTGGTGACACACCAAGAACACTGGTGACAGTCCACTAGAGCTGGTGACAGTCCACTAGAGCTGGTGACACACCAAGAGCACTGGTGACAGTCCACTAGAGCTGGTGACAGTCCACTAGAGCTGGTGACACACCAAGAACACTGGTGACAGTCCACTAGAGCTGGTGACACACCAAGAACACTGGTGACAGTCCACTAGAGCTGGTGACAGTCCACTAGAGCTGGTGACACACCAAGAACACTGGTGACAGTCCACTAGAGCTGGTGACACACCAAGAACACTGGTGACAGTCCACTAGAGCTGGTGACACACCAAGAACACTGGTGACAGTCCACTAGAGCTGGTGACACACCAAGAACACTGGTGACAGTCCACTAGAGCTGGTGACACACCAAGAACACTGGTGACAGTCCACTAGAGCTGGTGACACACCAAGAACACTGGTGACAGTCCACTAGAGCTGGTGACAGTCCACTAGAGCTGGTGACACACCAAGAACACTGGTGACAGTCCACTAGAGCTGGTGACACACCAAGAACACTGGTGACAGTCCACTAGAGCTGGTGACACACCAAGAACACTGGTGACAGTCCACTAGAGCTGGTGACACACCAAGACACTGGTGACAGTCCACTAGAGCTGGTGACAGTCCACTAGAGCTGGTGACACACCAAGAACACTGGTGACAGTCCACTAGAGCTGGTGACACACCAAGAACACTGGTGACAGTCCACTAGAGCTGGTGACAGTCCACTAGAGCTGGTGACACACCAAGAACACTGGTGACAGTCACTAGAGCTGGTGACACACCAAGAACACTGGTGACAGTCCACTAGAGCTGGTGACACACCAAGAACACTGGTGACAGTCCACTAGAGCTGGTGACACACCAAGAACACTGGTGACAGTCCACTAGAGCTGGTGACAGTCCACTAGAGCTGGTGACAGTCCACTAGAGCTGGTGACAGCCACTAGAGCTGGTGACACACCAAGAACACTGGTGACAGTCCACTAGAGCTGGTGACAGTCCACTAGAGCTGGTGACAGTCCACTAGAGCTGGTGACACACCAAGAACACTGGTGACAGTCCACTAGAGCTGGTGACACACCAAGAACACTGGTGACAGTCCACTAGAGCTGGTGACACACCAAGAACACTGGTGACAGTCCACTAGAGCTGGTGACACACCAAGAACACTGGTGACAGTCCACTAGAGCTGGTGACACACCAAGAACACTGGTGACAGTCCACTAGAGCTGGTGACAGTCCACTAGAGCTGGTGACAGTCCACTAGAGCTGGTGACAGTCCACTAGAGCTGGTGACAGTCCACTAGAGCTGGTGACAGTCCACTAGAGCTGGTGACACACCAAGAACACTGGTGACAGTCCACTAGAGCTGGTGACACACCAAGAACACTGGTGACAGTCCACTAGAGCTGGTGACACACCAAGAACACTGGTGACAGTCCACTAGAGCTGGTGACAGTCCACTAGAGCTGGTGACACACCAAGAACACTGGTGACAGTCCACTAGAGCTGGTGACACACCAAGAACACTGGTGACAGTCCACTAGAGCTGGTGACACACCAAGAACACTGGTGACAGTCCACTAGAGCTGGTGACACACCAAGAACACTGGTGACAGTCCACTAGAGCTGGTGACACACCAAGAACACTGGTGACAGTCCACTAGAGCTGGTGACAGTCCACTAGAGCTGGTGACACACCAAGAACACTGGTGACAGTCCACTAGAGCTGGTGACACACCAAGAACACTGGTGACAGTCCACTAGAGCTGGTGACAGTCCACTAGAGCTGGTGACACACCAAGAACACTGGTGACAGTCCACTAGAGCTGGTGACACACCAAGAACACTGGTGACAGTCCACTAGAGCTGGTGACACACCAAGAACACTGGTGACAGTCCACTAGAGCTGGTGACACACCAAGAACACTGGTGACAGTCCACTAGAGCTGGTGACACACCAAGAACACTGGTGACAGTCCACTAGAGCTGGTGACACACCAAGAACACTGGTGACAGTCCACTAGAGCTGGTGACAGTCCACTAGAGCTGGTGACACACCAAGAACACTGGTGACAGTCCACTAGAGCTGGTGACACACCAAGAACACTGGTGACAGTCCACTAGAGCTGGTGACACACCAAGAACACTGGTGACAGTCCACTAGAGCTGGTGACAGTCCACTAGAGCTGGTGACACACCAAGACCACTGGTGACAGTCCACTAGAGCTGGTGACACACCAAGAACACTGGTGACAGTCCACTAGAGCTGGTGACAGTCCACTAGAGCTGGTGACACACCAAGACCACTGGTGACAGTCCACTAGAGCTGGTGACACACCAAGAACACTGGTGACAGTCCACTAGAGCTGGTGACACACCAAGAACACTGGTGACAGTCCACTAGAGCTGGTGACACACCAAGAACACTGGTGACAGTCCACTAGAGCTGGTGACAGTCCACTAGAGCTGGTGACAGTCCACTAGAGCTGGTGACAGCCACTAGAGCTGGTGACACACCAAGAACACTGGTGACAGTCCACTAGAGCTGGTGACAGTCCACTAGAGCTGGTGACAGTCCACTAGAGCTGGTGACACACCAAGAACACTGGTGACAGTCCACTAGAGCTGGTGACACACCAAGAACACTGGTGACAGTCCACTAGAGCTGGTGACACACCAAGAACACTGGTGACAGTCCACTAGAGCTGGTGACACACCAAGAACACTGGTGACAGTCCACTAGAGCTGGTGACACACCAAGAACACTGGTGACAGTCCACTAGAGCTGGTGACAGTCCACTAGAGCTGGTGACAGTCCACTAGAGCTGGTGACAGTCCACTAGAGCTGGTGACAGTCCACTAGAGCTGGTGACAGTCCACTAGAGCTGGTGACACACCAAGAACACTGGTGACAGTCCACTAGAGCTGGTGACACACCAAGAACACTGGTGACAGTCCACTAGAGCTGGTGACACACCAAGAACACTGGTGACAGTCCACTAGAGCTGGTGACAGTCCACTAGAGCTGGTGACACACCAAGAACACTGGTGACAGTCCACTAGAGCTGGTGACACACCAAGAACACTGGTGACAGTCCACTAGAGCTGGTGACACACCAAGAACACTGGTGACAGTCCACTAGAGCTGGTGACACACCAAGAACACTGGTGACAGTCCACTAGAGCTGGTGACACACCAAGAACACTGGTGACAGTCCACTAGAGCTGGTGACACACCAAGAACACTGGTGACAGTCCACTAGAGCTGGTGACAGTCCACTAGAGCTGGTGACACACCAAGAACACTGGTGACAGTCCACTAGAGCTGGTGACACACCAAGAACACTGGTGACAGTCCACTAGAGCTGGTGACACACCAAGAACACTGGTGACAGTCCACTAGAGCTGGTGACACACCAAGAACACTGGTGACAGTCCACTAGAGCTGGTGACAGTCCACTAGAGCTGGTGACAGTCCACTAGAGCTGGTGACAGCCACTAGAGCTGGTGACACACCAAGAACACTGGTGACAGTCCACTAGAGCTGGTGACACACCAAGAACACTGGTGACAGTCCACTAGAGCTGGTGACAGTCCACTAGAGCTGGTGACACACCAAGAACACTGGTGACAGTCCACTAGAGCTGGTGACACACCAAGAACACTGGTGACAGTCCACTAGAGCTGGTGACACACCAAGAACACTGGTGACAGTCCACTAGAGCTGGTGACACACCAAGAACACTGGTGACAGTCCACTAGAGCTGGTGACACACCAAGAACACTGGTGACAGTCCACTAGAGCTGGTGACAGTCCACTAGAGCTGGTGACAGTCCACTAGAGCTGGTGACACACCAAGAACACTGGTGACAGTCCACTAGAGCTGGTGACACACCAAGAACACTGGTGACAGTCCACTAGAGCTGGTGACACACCAAGAACACTGGTGACAGTCCACTAGAGCTGGTGACAGTCCACTAGAGCTGGTGACACACCAAGAACACTGGTGACAGTCCACTAGAGCTGGTGACACACCAAGAACACTGGTGACAGTCCACTAGAGCTGGTGACACACCAAGAACACTGGTGACAGTCCACTAGAGCTGGTGACACACCAAGAACACTGGTGACAGTCCACTAGAGCTGGTGACACACCAAGAACACTGGTGACAGTCCACTAGAGCTGGTGACAGTCCACTAGAGCTGGTGACACACCAAGAGCACTGGTGACAGTCCACTAGAGCTGGTGACAGTCCACTAGAGCTGGTGACACACCAAGAACACTGGTGACAGTCCACTAGAGCTGGTGACACACCAAGAACACTGGTGACAGTCCACTAGAGCTGGTGACAGTCCACTAGAGCTGGTGACACACCAAGAACACTGGTGACAGTCCACTAGAGCTGGTGACACACCAAGAACACTGGTGACAGTCCACTAGAGCTGGTGACACACCAAGAACACTGGTGACAGTCCACTAGAGCTGGTGACACACCAAGAACACTGGTGACAGTCCACTAGAGCTGGTGACACACCAAGAACACTGGTGACAGTCCACTAGAGCTGGTGACAGTCCACTAGAGCTGGTGACACACCAAGAACACTGGTGACAGTCACTAGAGCTGGTGACACACCAAGAACACTGGTGACAGTCCACTAGAGCTGGTGACACACCAAGAACACTGGTGACAGTCCACTAGAGCTGGTGACACACCAAGAACACTGGTGACAGTCCACTAGAGCTGGTGACAGTCCACTAGAGCTGGTGACAGTCCACTAGAGCTGGTGACAGCCACTAGAGCTGGTGACACACCAAGAACACTGGTGACAGTCCACTAGAGCTGGTGACACACCAAGAACACTGGTGACAGTCCACTAGAGCTGGTGACAGTCCACTAGAGCTGGTGACAGTCCACTAGAGCTGGTGACACACCAAGAACACTGGTGACAGTCCACTAGAGCTGGTGACACACCAAAACACTGGTGACAGTCCACTAGAGCTGGTGACACACCAAGAACACTGGTGACAGTCCACTAGAGCTGGTGACACACCAAGAACACTGGTGACAGTCCACTAGAGCTGGTGACACACCAAGAACACTGGTGACAGTCCACTAGAGCTGGTGACAGTCCACTAGAGCTGGTGACAGTCCACTAGAGCTGGTGACAGTCCACTAGAGCTGGTGACACACCAAGAACACTGGTGACAGTCCACTAGAGCTGGTGACACACAAGAACACTGGTGACAGTCCACTAGAGCTGGTGACACACCAAGAACACTGGTGACAGTCCACTAGAGCTGGTGACAGTCCACTAGAGCTGGTGACACACCAAGACACTGGTGACAGTCCACTAGAGCTGGTGACACACCAAGAACACTGGTGACAGTCCACTAGAGCTGGTGACACACCAAGAACACTGGTGACAGTCCACTAGAGCTGGTGACACACCAAGAACACTGGTGACAGTCCACTAGAGCTGGTGACACACCAAGACACTGGTGACAGTCCACTAGAGCTGGTGACAGTCCACTAGAGCTGGTGACACACCAAGAGCACTGGTGACAGTCCACTAGAGCTGGTGACAGTCCACTAGAGCTGGTGACACACCAAGAACACTGGTGACAGTCCACTAGAGCTGGTGACACACCAAGAACACTGGTGACAGTCCACTAGAGCTGGTGACAGTCCACTAGAGCTGGTGACACACCAAGAACACTGGTGACAGTCCACTAGAGCTGGTGACACACCAAGAACACTGGTGACAGTCCACTAGAGCTGGTGACACACCAAGAACACTGGTGACAGTCCACTAGAGCTGGTGACACACCAAGAACACTGGTGACAGTCCACTAGAGCTGGTGACACACCAAGAACACTGGTGACAGTCCACTAGAGCTGGTGACACACCAAGAACACTGGTGACAGTCCACTAGAGCTGGTGACAGTCCACTAGAGCTGGTGACACACCAAGAACACTGGTGACAGACCAGTACTAGAGCTGGTGACACACCAAGAACACTGGTGACAGTCCACTAGAGCTGGTGACACACCAAGAACACTGGTGACAGTCCACTAGAGCTGGTGACACACCAAGAACACTGGTGACAGTCCACTAGAGCTGGTGACAGTCCACTAGAGCTGGTGACACACCAAGAACACTGGTGACAGTCCACTAGAGCTGGTGACACACCAAGAACACTGGTGACAGCCCACTAGAGCTGGTGACAGTCCACTAGAGCTGGTGACACACCAAGACCACTGGTGACAGTCCACTAGAGCTGGTGACACACCAAGAACACTGGTGACAGTCCACTAGAGCTGGTGACACACAAAGAACACTGGTGACAGTCCACTAGAGCTGGTGACACAAAAGAACACTGGTGACAGTCCACTAGAGCTGGTGACAGTCCACTAGAGCTGGTGACAGTCCACTAGAGCTGGTGACAGCCACTAGAGCTGGTGACACACCAAGACCACTGGTGACAGTCCACTAGAGCTGGTGACACACCAAGAACACTGGTGACAGTCCACTAGAGCTGGTGACAGTCCACTAGAGCTGGTGACACACCAAGAACACTGGTGACAGTCCACTAGAGCTGGTGACACACCAAGAACACTGGTGACAGTCCACTAGAGCTGGTGACACACCAGAACACTGGTGACAGTCCACTAGAGCTGGTGACACACCAAGAACACTGGTGACAGTCCACTAGAGCTGGTGACACACCAAGAACACTGGTGACAGTCCACTAGAGCTGGTGACAGTCCACTAGAGCTGGTGACAGTCCACTAGAGCTGGTGACAGTCCACTAGAGCTGGTGACAGTCCACTAGAGCTGGTGACAGTCCACTAGAGCTGGTGACACACCAAGAACACTGGTGACAGTCCACTAGAGCTGGTGACACACCAAGAACACTGGTGACAGTCCACTAGAGCTGGTGACACACCAAGAACACTGGTGACAGTCCACTAGAGCTGGTGACAGTCCACTAGAGCTGGTGACACACCAAGAACACTGGTGACAGTCCACTAGAGCTGGTGACACACCAAGAACACTGGTGACAGTCCACTAGAGCTGGTGACACACCAAGAACTGGTGACAGTCCACTAGAGCTGGTGACACACCAAGAACACTGGTGACAGTCCACTAGAGCTGGTGACACACCAAGACACTGGTGACAGTCCACTAGAGCTGGTGACACACCAAGAACACTGGTGACAGTCCACTAGAGCTGGTGACAGTCCACTAGAGCTGGTGACACACCAAGAACACTGGTGACAGTCACTAGAGCTGGTGACACACCAAGAACACTGGTGACAGTCCACTAGAGCTGGTGACACACCAAGAACACTGGTGACAGTCCACTAGAGCTGGTGACACACCAAGAACACTGGTGACAGTCCACTAGAGCTGGTGACAGTCCACTAGAGCTGGTGACAGTCCACTAGAGCTGGTGACAGCCACTAGAGCTGGTGACACACCAAGAACACTGGTGACAGTCCACTAGAGCTGGTGACACACCAAGAACACTGGTGACAGTCCACTAGAGCTGGTGACAGTCCACTAGAGCTGGTGACACACCAAGAACACTGGTGACAGTCCACTAGAGCTGGTGACACACCAAGAACACTGGTGACAGTCCACTAGAGCTGGTGACACACCAAGAACACTGGTGACAGTCCACTAGAGCTGGTGACACACCAAGAACACTGGTGACAGTCCACTAGAGCTGGTGACACACCAAGAACACTGGTGACAGTCCACTAGAGCTGGTGACAGTCCACTAGAGCTGGTGACAGTCCACTAGAGCTGGTGACACACCAAGACCTGGTGACAGTCCACTAGAGCTGGTGACACACCAAGAACACTGGTGACAGTCCACTAGAGCTGGTGACACACCAAGAACACTGGTGACAGTCCACTAGAGCTGGTGACAGTCCACTAGAGCTGGTGACACACCAAGAACACTGGTGACAGTCCACTAGAGCTGGTGACACACAAGAACACTGGTGACAGTCCACTAGAGCTGGTGACACACCAAGAACACTGGTGACAGTCCACTAGAGCTGGTGACACACCAAGAACACTGGTGACAGCCCACTAGAGCTGGTGACACACCAAGACCACTGGTGACAGTCCACTAGAGCTGGTGACAGTCCACTAGAGCTGGTGACACACCAAGAGCACTGGTGACAGTCCACTAGAGCTGGTGACAGTCCACTAGAGCTGGTGACACACCAAGAACACTGGTGACAGTCCACTAGAGCTGGTGACACACCAAGAACACTGGTGACAGTCCACTAGAGCTGGTGACAGTCCACTAGAGCTGGTGACACACCAAGAACACTGGTGACAGTCCACTAGAGCTGGTGACACACCAAGAACACTGGTGACAGTCCACTAGAGCTGGTGACACCCAAGAACACTGGTGACAGTCCACTAGAGCTGGTGACACACCAAGAACACTGGTGACAGTCCACTAGAGCTGGTGACACACCAGAACACTGGTGACAGCCCACTAGAGCTGGTGACAGTCCACTAGAGCTGGTGACACACCAAGAACACTGGTGACAGTCCACTAGAGCTGGTGACACACCAAGAACACTGGTGACAGTCCACTAGAGCTGGTGACACACCAAGAACACTGGTGACAGTCCACTAGAGCTGGTGACACACCAAGAACACTGGTGACAGTCCACTAGAGCTGGTGACAGTCCACTAGAGCTGGTGACAGTCCACTAGAGCTGGTGACAGCCACTAGAGCTGGTGACACACCAAGAACACTGGTGACAGTCCACTAGAGCTGGTGACACACCAAGAACACTGGTGACAGTCCACTAGAGCTGGTGACAGTCCACTAGAGCTGGTGACAGTCCACTAGAGCTGGTGACACACCAAGAACACTGGTGACAGTCCACTAGAGCTGGTGACACACCAAAAACACTGGTGACAGTCCACTAGAGCTGGTGACACACCAAGAACACTGGTGACAGTCCACTAGAGCTGGTGACACACCAAGAACACTGGTGACAGTCCACTAGAGCTGGTGACACACCTAGAACACTGGTGACAGTCCACTAGAGCTGGTGACAGTCCACTAGAGCTGGTGACAGTCCACTAGAGCTGGTGACAGTCCACTAGAGCTGGTGACACACCAAGAACACTGGTGACAGTCCACTAGAGCTGGTGACACACAATGAACACTGGTGACAGTCCACTAGAGCTGGTGACACACCAAGAACACTGGTGACAGTCCACTAGAGCTGGTGACAGTCCACTAGAGCTGGTGACACACCAAGACCACTGGTGACAGCCCACTAGAGCTGGTGACACACCAAGAACACTGGTGACAGTCCACTAGAGCTGGTGACACACCAAGAACACTGGTGACAGTCCACTAGAGCTGGTGACACACCAAGAACACTGGTGACAGTCCACTAGAGCTGGTGACACACCAAGACCACTGGTGACAGTCCACTAGAGCTGGTGACAGTCCACTAGAGCTGGTGACACACCAAGAACACTGGTGACAGTCCACTAGAGCTGGTGACAGTCCACTAGAGCTGGTGACACACCATGAACACTGGTGACAGTCCACTAGAGCTGGTGACACACCAAGAACACTGGTGACAGTCCACTAGAGCTGGTGACAGTCCACTAGAGCTGGTGACACACCAAGAACACTGGTGACAGTCCACTAGAGCTGGTGACACACCAAGAACACTGGTGACAGTCCACTAGAGCTGGTGACACACCAAGAACACTGGTGACAGTCCACTAGAGCTGGTGACACACCAAGAACACTGGTGACAGTCCACTAGAGCTGGTGACACACCAAGAACACTGGTGACAGTCCACTAGAGCTGGTGACACACCAAGAACACTGGTGACAGTCCACTAGAGCTGGTGACAGTCCACTAGAGCTGGTGACACACCAGAACACTGGTGACAGTCCAGTACTAGAGCTGGTGACACACCAAGAACTGGTGACAGTCCACTAGAGCTGGTGACACACCAGAACACTGGTGACAGTCCACTAGAGCTGGTGACACACCAAGACCACTGGTGACAGTCCACTAGAGCTGGTGACAGTCCACTAGAGCTGGTGACACACCAAGACCACTGGTGACAGTCCACTAGAGCTGGTGACACACCAAGAACACTGGTGACAGCCCACTAGAGCTGGTGACAGTCCACTAGAGCTGGTGACACACCAAGACACTGGTGACAGCTCACTAGAGCTGGTGACACACCAAGAACACTGGTGACAGTCCACTAGAGCTGGTGACACACAAAGAACACTGGTGACAGTCCACTAGAGCTGGTGACACACCAAGAACACTGGTGACAGTCCACTAGAGCTGGTGACAGTCCACTAGAGCTGGTGACAGTCCACTAGAGCTGGTGACAGCCACTAGAGCTGGTGACACACCAAGACCACTGGTGACAGTCCACTAGAGCTGGTGACACACCAAGAACACTGGTGACAGTCCACTAGAGCTGGTGACAGTCCACTAGAGCTGGTGACACACCAAGAACACTGGTGACAGTCCACTAGAGCTGGTGACACACCAAGAACACTGGTGACAGTCCACTAGAGCTGGTGACACACCATGAACACTGGTGACAGTCCACTAGAGCTGGTGACACACCAAGAACACTGGTGACAGTCCACTAGAGCTGGTGACACACCAAGAACACTGGTGACAGTCCACTAGAGCTGGTGACAGTCCACTAGAGCTGGTGACAGTCCACTAGAGCTGGTGACAGTCCACTAGAGCTGGTGACAGTCCACTAGAGCTGGTGACACACCAAGAACACTGGTGACAGTCCACTAGAGCTGGTGACACACCAAGAACACTGGTGACAGTCCACTAGAGCTGGTGACACACCAAGAACACTGGTGACAGTCCACTAGAGCTGGTGACACACCTAGAACACTGGTGACAGTCCACTAGAGCTTGACACACCAAGAACACTGGTGACAGTCCACTAGAGCTGGTGACACACCAAGAACACTGGTGACAGTCCACTAGAGCTGGTGACACACCAAGAACACTGGTGACAGCCCACTAGAGCTGGTGACACACCAAGACCACTGGTGACAGTCCACTAGAGCTGGTGACAGTGCACTAGAGCTGGTGACACACCAAGAGCACTGGTGACAGTCCACTAGAGCTGGTGACAGTCCACTAGAGCTGGTGACACACCAAGAACACTGGTGACAGTCCACTAGAGCTGGTGACACACCAAGAACACTGGTGACAGTCCACTAGAGCTGGTGACACACCAAGAACACTGGTGACAGTCCACTAGAGCTGGTGACAGTCCACTAGAGCTGGTGACACACCAAGAACACTGGTGACAGTCCACTAGAGCTGGTGACACACCAAGAACACTGGTGACAGTCCACTAGAGCTGGTGACACACCAAGAACACTGGTGACAGTCCACTAGAGCTGGTGACACACCAAGAACACTGGTGACAGTCCACTAGAGCTGGTGACACACACAAGACCACTGGTGACAGTCCACTAGAGCTGGTGACAGTCCACTAGAGCTGGTGACACACCAGAGCACTGGTGACAGTCCACTAAGCTGGTGACAGTCCACTAGAGCTGGTGACACCCAGACACTGGTGACAGTCCACTAGAGCTGGTGACACACCAGAACACTGGTGACAGTCCCTAGAGCTGGTGACAGTCCACTAGAGCTGGTGACACACCAAGAACACTGGTGACAGTCCACTAGATGGTGACACACCAAGACCACTGGTGACAGTCCACTAGAGCTGGTGACACACCAAAACACTGGTGACAGTCCACTAGAGCTGGTGACACCCAAGAACACTGGTGACAGTCCACTAGAGCTGGTGACACACCAAGAACACTGGTGACAGTCCACTAGAGCTGGTGACAGTCCACTAGAGCTGGTGACAGTCCACTAGAGCTGGTGACAGTCCACTAGAGCTGGTGACACACCAAGAACACTGGTGACAGTCCACTAGAGCTGGTGACACACCAAGACACTGGTGACAGTCCACTAGAGCTGGTGACAGTCCACTAGAGCTGGTGACACACCAAGAACACTGGTGACAGTCCAGTACTAGAGCTGGTGACACACCAAGAACACTGGTGACAGTCCACTAGAGCTGGTGACACACCAAGAACACTGGTGACAGTCCACTAGAGCTGGTGACACACCAAGAACACTGGTGACAGTCCACTAGAGCTGGTGACACACCAAGAACACTGTGACAGTCCCTAGAGCTGGTGACAGTCCACTAGAGCTGGTGACAGTCCACTAGAGCTGGTGACAGTCCACTAGAGCTGTGACAGTCCACTAGACTGGTGACAGTCCACTAGAGCTGGTGACACACAAGAACACTGGGACAGTCCACTAGAGCTGGTGACACACCAAGAACACTGGTGACAGTCCACTAGAGCTGGTGACACACCAAGAACACTGGTGACAGTCCACTAGAGCTGGTGACACACCTAGAACACTGGTGACAGACCACTAGAGCTAGTGACACACCTGAACACTGGTGACAGTCACTAGAGCGGTGACACACCAAGAACACTGTGACAGTCCACTAGAGCTGGTGACACACCAAGAACACTGGTGACAGCCACTAGAGCTGGTGACACACCAAGACCACTGTGACAGTCCACTAGAGCTGGTGACAGTGCCCTAGAGCTGGTGACACACCAAGAGCACTGGTGACAGTCCCACTACAGAGCTGGTGACAGTCCCTAGAGCTGGTGACACCAAGAACACTGGTGACAGTCCACTAGAGCTGGTGACACACCAAGAACACTGGTGACAGTCCACTAGAGCTGGTGACAGTCCACTAGAGCTGGTGACACACCAAGAACACTGGTGACAGTCCACTAGAGCTGGTGACACACCAAGAACACTGGTGACAGTCCACTAGAGCTGGTGACACACCAAAACACTGGTGACAGTCCACTAGAGCTGGTGACACACCAAAACACTGGTGACAGTCCACTAGAGCTGGTGACACACCAAGAACACTGGTGACAGTCCACTAGAGCTGGTGACACACCAAGAACACTGGTGACAGTCCACTAGAGCTGGTGACACACCAAGAACCTGGTGACAGTCCACTAGAGCTGGTGACAGTCCACTAGAGCTGGTGACACCAAGAACACTGGTGACAGACCACTAGAGCTGGTGACACACAAGAACACTGTGACAGTCCACTAGAGCTGGTGACACACCAGAACACTGGTGACAGCCCACTAGAGCTGGTGACACACCAAGACCACTGGTGACAGTCCACTAGAGCTGCTGACCAGTCCACTAGAGCTGGTGACACACCAAGACCACTGGTGACAGTCCACTAGAGCTGGTGACACACCAAGAACACTGGTGACCANGGTGACTGTCCACTAGAGCTGGTGACAGTCCACTAGAGCTGGTGACACACCAAGACCACTGGTGACAGTCCACTACAGCTGGTGACACACCAAGAACACTGGTGACAGACCACTAGAGCTGGTGACAGTCCACTAGAGCTGGTGACACACAAGAACATGGGACAGTCCACTAGAGGGTGACAGTCCACTAAAGCTGGTGACAGTCCACTAAAGCTGGTGACACATCAAGATCACTCGTGACAGTCCACTAGAGCTGGTGACACACCAAGAACAATGGTGGCAGATACTAGAGCTGGTGACACACCAAGAACACTGGTGACAGTCCACTAGAGCTGGTGACAGTCCACTAGAGCTGGTGACAGTCCACTAGAGCTGGTGACACACCAAGAACACTGGTGACAGCCCACTAGAGCTGGTAACACACCAAGAACAATGGTGACAGTCCACTAGAGCTGTGACACACCAAGAACACTGGTGAGTCCATAGAGCTGGTGACACATCAGAACACTGGTGACAGCCAACTAGAGCTGGTGACACACCAAGAAACTGGGACAGTCCACTAGAGCTGGTGACACACAAAGCTACTGGTGACAGTCCACTAGAGCTGGTGAAACACCAAGAACACTGGTGACAGTCCACTAGAGCTGGTGACACACCAAGACCACGGGGACAGTCCACTAGAGCTGGTGACAGTCCACTAGACTGGTGACTACCAAGAACACTGGTGACAGTCCACTAGAGCGGGTGACACACCATGAACACTGGTGATAGTCCACTAGAGATGGTGACAGTCCACTAGAGCTGTGACAGTCCACTATTTCTGGTGACACACCAGACACTGGTGACAGCCAAACTAGAGCTGGTGACACACCAAGAACACTCGTGACAGTCCAGCCATAGAAGCTGGTGACACACCAAGAACATGGTGACAGTCTACTAGAGCTGGTGACCAACCAAGAACACTGTGACAGTCCACTAGAGCAGGTGACAGTCCCCTAGATCTGGTGACACACCAAGAACACTGTGACACTCCACTAGAGCTGGTGACAGTCCACTAGACCTGGTGGACACCACCAAGAACACTGGTGACAGTCCACTAGAGCTGGTGACAGTCCACTAGAGCTGATGACACACCAAGAACACTGGTGACAGTCCACTAGAGCTGGTGACAGTCCACTAGAGCTGGTGACACACCAAGAACACTGGTGACAGTCCACTAGAGCTGGTGACAGTCCACTAGAGCTGTGACACACCAAGAACACTTGTGACAGTCCACTAGAGCTGGTGACACACCAAGAACACTGGGAACAGTCCATTAGAGCTGGTGACACACCAAGAAAACTGGTGACAGTCCATTAGAGTGGTGACACACCAAGAACACTAGTGACAGTCCACTAGAGCTGGTGACACACCAAGAACACTGGTGACAGTCCAATAGAGCTAGTGACACACCAGAACAATGGTGACAGTCCACTAGAGCTGGTGACACACCATGAACACTGGTGACAGTCCACTAGAGCTGGTGACACACTAAGAACACTGATGACAGTCCACTAGAGCTGGTGACAGTCCACTTGAGCTGGTGACAGTCACTAGAGTGGTGACAGTCACAAGAGCTGGTGACACACCAAGAACAATGGTGACAGTCCACTAGAGCTGGTGACACACCAGAACACTGGTGACAGACCACTAGAGCTGATGAAACACCATGAACACTGGTGACAGTCCACTAGAGCTGCTGACAGTCCACTAGACCTGGTGAGACACCAAGAACACTGGTGACAGTCCACTAGAGCTGGTGACAGTCCACTAGAGCTGGTGACACACCATGAACACTGGTGACAGTCCACTAGAGCTGGTGACACAACAAGAACACTGGTGACAGCCCACTAGAGCTGGTGACACCCCAAGACCACTGGTGACAGTCCACTAGAGCTGGTGACAGTCCACTAGAGCTGGTGAGACACCAAGAGCACTGGTGACAGTCCACTAGAGCTGGTGACACACCATGAACACTGGTGATTGTCCACTAGAGCTGGTGACACACTATGAACACTGGTGACAGTCCACTAGAGCTGGTGACACACCAAGAACACTGGTGACAGTCCACTAGAGCTGGTGACACACCAAGACCATTGGTGACAACCCACTAGAGCTGGTGACACACCAAGAACACTGGTGAAGTCCACAAGGTGGTGACAGTCCACTAAAGGGGACACACCAAGAAACCTGGTGACAGTCCACTAGAGCTGGTGACAGTCCACTAGAGGGTGACACACCAAGAACACTGGTGACAGTCCACTAGAGCTGGTGACAGTCCACTAGAGCTGGTGACACACAAGAAACTGGTGACAGCCACTAGAGCTGGTAACACACCAAGAACACTGGTGACAGTCCACTAGAGCTGGTGACACACCAAGAACACTGTGACAGTCACTGGAGCTGGTGACACACCAAGAACACTGGTGACAGCCCACTTGAGCTGGTGACACGCCAACAACCTGGTGACAGCCCTAGAGCAGGGTGCAGTCACTAGATCGGGTGACCACCAAGAACCACTGGTGACACTCCACTAGAGCTATTGACACACCAAGACCACTGGTGACAGTCCACTAGAGCTGGTGAAACACCAAGAACACTGGTGACAGTCCACTAGAGCTGTTGACACCCAGACCACTGGTGACAGTCCACTAGAGCTGGTGACAGTCCACTAGAGCTGGTGACTCACCAAGAACCACTGGTGACAGTCCACTAGAGCTGGTGACACACATGAACACTGGTGGTAGTCCACTAGAGATGGTGACAGTCCACTAGAGCTGGTGACAGTCCACTAGATCTGGTGATACACCAAGAACACTGGTGACAGCCAACTAGAGCTGGTGACACACCAAGAACACTGGTGACAGTCCACTAGAGCTGGTGACACACCAAGAACACTGGTGACAGTCCACTAGAGCTGGTGACACACCAACAACACTGGTGACAGTCCACTAGAGCAGTGACAGTCACTAGATCTGGTGACACACCAAGAACACTGGTGACACTCCACTAGAGCTGGTGACAGTCCACTAGACCTGGTAACACACCAAGAACACTGGTGACAGTCCACTAGAGCTGGTGACACACCAAGAACACTGGTGACAGTCCACTAGAGCTGGTGACAGTCCACTAGAGCTGGTGAGTGTCCACTAGAGCTGGTGACACACCAAGAACACTGGTGACAGTCAACTAGAGCTGGTGGACACACCAAGAACACTGGTGATGTCCACTAGAGCTGGTGACACACAAAAGAACACTGGTGACAGTCCATTAGAGCTGGTGACACACCAAGAACACTGGTGACAGCCCACTAGAGCTGGTGACACACCAAGAACACTGTGACAGTCCACTAGAGCTAGTGACACACCATGAACCTGGTGACAGTCCACTAGAGTGGTGACACACCATGAACAATGGTGACAGTCCACTAGAGCTGGTGACACACCAAGAACACTGATGACAGTCCACTAGAGCTGGTGACAGACACTAGAGCTGGTGACACACCAAGAACACTGGTGACAGTCCACTAGAGCTGGTGACAGTCCACTAGAGCTGGTGACACACCAGAATACTGGTGATAGTCCACTAGAGCTGGTGAACACCAAGAACACTGGTGACAGTCCATTAGAGCTGGTGACACACCAAGAACACTGGTGACAGTCCACTAGAGCTGGTGACACACCAAGAACACTGTTGACAGTCCACTAGAGCTAGTGACACACCATGAACCCTGGTGACAGTCCACTAGAGCTGGTGACACACCATGAACACTGGTGACAGTCCACTAGAGCTGGTGACACACCAAGAACACTGATGACAGTCCACTAGAGCTGGTGACAGTCCACTAGAGCTGGTGACACACCAAGAACACTGGTGACAGTCCACTAGAGCTGGTGACACACCAAGAACACTGGTGATAGTCCACTAGAGTTGGTGACACACCAAGAACACTGGTGACAGTCCACTAGAGCTGGTGACAGTCCACTAGAGCTGGTGACACACCAAGAACACTGGTGACAGTCCACTAGAGCTGGTGACTGTCCACTAGAGCTGGTGACAGTCCACTAGAGCTGGTGACACACCAAGACCACTGGTGACAGTCCACTACAGCTGGTGACACACCAAGAACACTGGTGACAGACCACTATAGCTGGTGACACACAAGAACACTGGTGACAGTCCACTAGAGCTGATGAACACCAAGAACACTGGTGACAGTCCACTAGAGCTGATGACACACCAAGAACACTGGTGTCAGTCCACTAGAGCTGGTGACACACCAAGAACACTGGGACAGTCCACTAGAGCTGGTGACAGTCCACTAGAGCTGGTGACACACCAAGAACACTGGTGACAGTCCACTAGAGCTGGTGACAGTCCACTAAAGCTGGTGACAGTCCACTAAAGCTGGTGACACATCAAGATCACTTGTGACAGTCCACTAGAGCTGGTGACACACCAAGAACACTGGTGGCAGACTACTAGAGCTGGTGACACACCAAGAACACTGGTGACAGTCCACTAGAGCTGGTGACAGTCCACTAGAGCTGGTGACAGTCCACTAGAGCTGGTGACACACCAGAACACTGGTGACAGCCCACTAGAGCTGGTAACACACCAAGAACACTGGTGACAGTCCACTAGAGCTGTGACACACCAAGACACTGGTGACAGTCCACTAGAGCTGGTGACACATCAAGAACACTGGTGACAGCCCACTAGAGCTGGTGACACACCAAGAACACTGGTGACAGTCCACTAGAGCTGGTGACACACCAAGACTACTGGTGACAGTCCACTAGAGCTGGTGAAACACCAAGAACACTGGTGACAGTCCACTAGAGCTGGTGACACACCAAGACCACTGGGGACAGTCCACTAGAGCTGGTGACAGTCCACTAGAACTGGTGACTCACCAAGAACACTGGTGACAGTCCACTAGAGCGGGTGACACACCATGAACACTGGTGATAGTCCACTAGAGATGGTGACAGTCCACTAGAGCTGGTGACAGTCCACTATTTCTGGTGACACACCAAGAACACTGGTGACAGCCAACTAGAGCTGGTGACACACCAAGAACACTCGTGACAGTCCACTAGAGCTGGTGAACACCAAGAACACTGGTGACAGTCTACTAGAGCTGGTGACACACCAAGAACACTGGTGACAGTCCACTAGAGCAGGTGACAGTCCACTAGATCTGGTGACACACCAAGAACACTGGTGACACTCCACTAGAGCTGGTGACAGTCCACTAGACCTGGTGACACACCAAGAACACTGGTGACAGTCCACTAGAGCTGGTGACAGTCCACTAGAGCTGATGACACACCAAGAACACTGGTGACAGTCCACTAGAGCTGGTGACAGTCCTCTAGAGCTGGTGACACACAAGAACACTGGTGACAGTCCACTAGAGCTGGTGACAGTCCACTAGAGCTGGTGACACACCAGAACACTTGTGACAGTCCACTAGAGCTGGTGACACACCAAGAACACTGGTGGGAGACTACTAGAGCTGGCGGCAGTCCACTAGAGCTGGTGACACACCAAGAACACTGGTGACATTCCACTAGAGCTGGTGACAGTCCACTAGAGTTGATGACACACCAAGAACACTGGTGACAGTCCACTAGAGCTGGTGATAGTCCACTAGAGCTGGTGACACACCAAGAACACTGGTGACAGTCCACTAGAGCTGGTGACAGTCCACTAAGCTGGGACACACCAAGAACACTTGTGACAGTCCACTAGAGCTGGTGACACACCAAGAACACTGGTGGGAGACTACTAGAGCTGGTGACAGTCCACTAGAGCTGGTGACACACCAAGAACACTGGTGACAGTCCACTAGAGCTGGTGACACACCAAGAACACTGGTGACAGTCCACTAGAGCTGGTGACAGTCCACTAGAGCTGGTGACAGTCCACTAGAGCTGGTGACAGTCCACTAGAGCTTGTGACAGTCCACTAGAGCTGGTGACAGTCCACTAGAGCTGGTGACAGTCCACTAGAGCTGGTGACACACCAAGAACACTGGTGACAGTCCACTAGAGCTGGTGACAGTCCACTTGATCTGGTGACACACCAAGAACACTGGTGACAGTCCACTAGAGCTGGTGACACACCAAGAACACTGGTGACAGTCCACTAGAGCTGGTGACACACCAAGAACACTGGTGACAGTCCACTAGAGCTGGTGACAGTCCACTAGAGCTGGTGACACACCAAGAACACTGGTGACAGTCCACTAGTGCTGGTGACAGTCCACTAGAGCTGGTGACAGTCCACTAGAGCTGGTGACACACCAAGAACACTGGTGATAGTCCACTAGAGCTGGTGACACACCAAGAACACTGGTGACAGTCCACTAGAGCTGGTGACAGTTCACTAGAGCTGGTGACACACCAAGACCACTGGTGACAGTCCACTAGAGCTGGTGACACACCAAGAACACTGGTGACAGACCACTAGAGCTGGTGACACACCAAGAACACTGGTGACAGTCCACTAGAGCTGATGACACACCAAGAACACTGGTGACAGTCCACTAGAGCTGATGACACACCAAGAACACTGGTGGCAGTCCACTAGAGCTGGTGACACACCAAGAACACTGGTGACAGTCCACTAGATCTGGTGACAGTCCACTAGAGCTGGTGACAGTCCACTAGAGCTGGTGACACACCAAGAACACTGGTGACAGTCCACTAGAGCTGGTGACAGTCCACTAGAGCTGGTGACACATCAAGATCACTTGTGACAGTCCACTAGAGCTGGTGACAGTCCACTAGAGCTGGTGACACACCAAGAACACTGGTGATAGTCCACTAGAGCTGGTGACACACCAAGAACACTGGTGACAGTCCACTAGAGCTGGTGACAGTTCACTAGAGCTGGTGACACACCAAGACCACTGGTGACAGTCCACTAGAGCTGGTGACACACCAAGAACACTGGTGACAGACCACTAGAGCTGGTGACACACCAAGAACACTGGTGACAGTCCACTAGAGCTGATGACACACCAAGAACACTGGTGACAGTCCACTAGAGCTGATGACACACCAAGAACACTGGTGGCAGTCCACTAGAGCTGGTGACACACCAAGAACACTGGTGACAGTCCACTAGATCTGGTGACAGTCCACTAGAGCTGGTGACAGTCCACTAGAGCTGGTGACACACCAAGAACACTGGTGACAGTCCACTAGAGCTGGTGACAGTCCACTAGAGCTGGTGACACATCAAGATCACTTGTGACAGTCCACTAGAGCTGGTGACACACCAAGAACACTGGTGGCAGACTACTAGAGCTGGTGACACACCAAGAACACTGGTGACAGTCCACTAGAGCTGGTGACAGTCCACTAGAGCTGGTGACACACCAAGAACACTGGTGATAGTCCACTAGAGCTAGTGACACACCAAGAACACTGGTGACAGTCCACTAGAGTTGGTGACACACCAAGAACACTGGTGATAGTCCACTAGAGCTAGTGACACACCAAGAACACTGGTGACAGTCCACTAGATTTGGTGACACACCAAGAACACTGGTGACAGTCCACTAGAGCTGGTGACACACCAAGAACACTGGTGACGGTCCACTAGATCTGGTGAAACACCACGAACACTGGTGACAGTCCACTAGAGCTGGTCACACACCAAGAACACTGGTGACAGTCCACTAGAGCTGATGACACACCAAGAACACTGGTGACAGTCCACTAGAGCTGGTGACACACCAAGAACACTGGTGACAGTCCACTAGATCTGGTGACACACCAAGAACACTGGTGATAGTTCACTAGAGCTGGTGACAGTCCACTAGAGCTGGTGACACACCAAGAACACTGGTGACAGTCCACTAGAGCTGGTGACACACCAAGAACACTGGTGACAGTCCACTAGAGCTGGTGACACACCAAGACCACTGGTGACAGTCCACTAGACCTGGTGACACACCAAGAACACTGGTGACAGTCCACTAGATCTGGTGACACACCAAGAACACTGGTGATAGTCCACTAGAGCTGGTGACAGTCCACTAGAGCTGGTGACACACCAAGAACACTGGTGACAGTCCACTAGAGCTGGTGACACACCAAGAACACTGGTGACAGTCCACTAGAGCTGGTGACACACCAAGAACACTGGTGACAGTCCACTAGAGCTGGTGACACACCAAGAACACTGGTGACAGTCCACTAGAGCTGGTGACACACCAAGAACACTGGTGACAGTCCACTAGAGCTGGTGACAGTCCACTAGTTCTGGTGACAGTCCACTAGAGCCGGTGACACACCAAGAACACTGGTGACAGTTAGTGTCCGTATTGTATCATCAGGTCTAATTACATCATTTCCGTCAATTCGCAGACCCATCAATTCAACAATCTAATCACTCACCAACCCATTCATCCACCATCATATACATTCTCCAGCTCTTTCAAATTCATTCTCAACAACTTATTCATCCACAAACCCATCCCTTCAACAACATATCCTTCCACCATCCAATCCTTTCAACAAACTGTTCATTTACTAAACCATCCATTTACCACCCCACACATTCATCAACTCATCCATTTATCAACCAATACGTCCATTAATCCTCCATTAACAACCTAATTCATTCAGCAACTCGTTCAACTATTCACCAGCTCATCCATTCACCGACCCATTCATTCAACAACCCATCCATAAACCAAAATGTTCATCCATCAACCCATCCATTGAACACCTCATCCATTCACCAACTCATCCTTATATCAACCCATCAATTTACAACCTAATCCATTCACCAACACATCCATTCATCAACCCATCAATGTACCAAACCCCTACATTTTCCATCTCTTACATATACCAACTTTTTCATCCATCAATCCATCCCTCCACCAATCCGTTAATGAACAAACCCAACCATTTACCAAATATACTATCCACCAATCCATCCATCCACTAACTCATGTATTCATGGAACTATCCATTCACTAACCTATTCATTCATCATCCAATCGAATCACCATCTCCGTCCACCTAACTTCGCATCCATTCGCTTTGTCATGCGTTCTCAATGCCGTCCATTCGCCAACACATCTATTCACCAACCCATCCATCTACTTTCCCATCTATTTACCGACACATTCATCCAAAAACCATTCTTTCACCAATTCTTTTAGTCACAAAACCCTACACACATCAACCAACCAATTCACCAACACATCAAATCATCATCCCATTAATTCAACAACCCAGCAATTCACCAACCCATCAGTTCAACAACCATCAGTTCACCATTTCATTAATTCACCAACTCATCAGTTCATCATCCCATCAATTTACCCTCCCATTAGTTCCCAAACCCATGAATTCAACTACTCATAGTTTCACAATCGCATGCATCCACAACCAAGGCATTCAACAGCCTATTCAACCGATCTATTTAACAACCCATCCATGTACTTGCCCATCTACTCACCGTCACATCCATTCACAAAACCATTCACACACCAAGCCATCATCCATTCATCAACCATCCAGTTACTAAAACATCTATCTGCCAACACATCAATTCAACAACCCATCCATTCACCAGCCCATTAAACCACCAACCAATACATTCACCAGCCCATCAAATCTCTAACCGATCCATTCAACAACCCATCCATTTAACTACCCATCCTTTCACCATCCCATCGATTACGATATCAACGCTCTCTGTAGAGTGAGGAGTGGCGATATCAACGCCATCTATGGACCTGCACTCCAACTCCAAGGCATTAAGTGAGACGAAGACAACGCCATATGTTGGCGGAGGTGTGGCGTCTGTGAAAGGCTCCTGTTTCGTACCTCAGTTAGGAGGTGAGGTCGGTGATGATGACCTCTGGTGAGTGAAGTAACTATATCAACGATATCTGGATTGTGCATCCGATTACATTTCACAGTTCACCGGTGAAAGGTGAACATCTTATGTTTTCCTTGTGCACTTTCTGCCTGGCTAATGACTATTATGTGCACAGTGGTGACGTGGAGGATCTATTGCACTGTGGAAAACAGTTCACCTTGGGCTGTCCCGAACTCCTGATTTGCTCCTGGGAGAGGACAAGTGGCCAACGTCAGTAGTAGACAGTGTGTTAGCTGTTGTACTTATGCAGTGACTGTGTAGAACGACATACCTGGTTGATACCTGGTTGATGGGGTTCTGGGAGTTCTTCTACTCCCCAAGCCCGGCCCGAGGCCAGGCTCGACTTGTGAGAGCTTGGTCCACCAGGCTGTTGCTTGGAGCGGCCCGCAGGCCTACAAACCCACCACAGCCCGGCTGGTCCGGAACTTCTCTTAGAAAACAGTCCAGTTTTCTCTTGAAGATGTCCACGGTTGTTCCGGCAATATTTCTTATAGTCGCTGGGAGGATGTTGAACAACCGCGGACCTCTGATGTTTATACAGTGCTCTCTGATTGTGCCTATGGCACCTCTGCTCTTCACTGGATCAATCTTGCACTTTCTTCCATATCGTTCACTCCAGTACGTTGTTATTTTACTGTGCAGATTTGGGACCTGGCCCTCCAGTATTTTCCATGTGTATATTATTTGGTATCTCTCGTCTCCTTTCTAGAGAGTACATTTGGAGAGCTTTGAGACGATCCCAATAATTTAGGTGCTTTATCTCGTCTATGCGTGCCGTATATGTTCTCTGTATTCCCTCTATTTCAGCAATCTCTCCTGCTCTGAAGGGGGAAGTGAGTACTGAGCAGTACTCGAGACGGGACAACACAAGTGACTTGAAGAGTACAACCATTGTGATGGGATCCCTGGATTTGAAAGTTCTCGTAATCCATCCGATCATTTTTCTGGCTGATGCGATATTTGCTTGGTTATGCTCCCTAAACGTTAGATCGTCTGACATCATTATTCACAAATCCTTGACATGCTGTTTTTCTACTATGGGAAGATTTGATTGTGTTTTGTACCCTGTATTATGTTTCAGATCCTCATTTTTGCCGTACCTGAGTACCTGAAATTTATCACTGTTAAACATCATGTTATTTTCTGCTGCCCAATCGAAAACTTTGTTGACATCTGCTTGTAGTTTTTAAATGTCTTCAGCAGAGGTAATTTTCATGCTGATTTTTGTGTCATCTGCAAAGGACGACACGAAGCTGTGACGTGTATTTTTGTCTATATCAGATATGAGAATAAGGAACAGTAGTGGTGCAAGGACTGTACCTTGAGGTACAGAGCTTTTAACATCGCTTGGACTCGATTTTATCTGATTGACTGTTACTCTTTGTGTTCTGTTCGACAGGAAATTGAGTATCCAGCGTCCTACTTTTCCAGTTATTCCCATTGACCTCATTTTGTGAGCTATCACCCCATGGTCACATTTGTCGAACGCCTTTGCAAAGTATGTGTACACAACATCAGCATTTTGCTTTTCTTCTAGGGCTTCTGTGATTTTGTCATAGTGGTTGAGTAACTGTGACAGACAGGATCTTCCCGCTCTAAATCCATGTTGTCCTGGGTTGTGCAATTCATTGTTTTCCATAAAACTAGAAATTTGATTCCTAATCACTCTTTCAAACACTTTTATTATGTGTGATGTTAGTGCAACTGGCCTATAATTTTTTGCCAAGGCTTTACTCCCCCCCTTGTGCAACGGAGCTATATCTGCAGATTTAAGTGCTGCTGGTATCTCCCCTGTATCCAGGCTCTTTCTCCATATTACGCTGAGTGCTCTCGCTACTGGTACTTTACATTTCTTTATGAATATTGAATTCCATGAGTCGGGCCCCGGAGCTGAGTGCATAGGCATATTGTCAATTTCTCTTTCAAAATCTTCCGAGTTTGTGGTAATATCAGTTATATTATCTGCAGCTTGAATGTCATTCATAATTAAAGAAGCTGTCTGGGTCATCAACTTTCATGTTGTTTTTTGGTGTGCTAAACATAGCCTCATACTGGCTTCTTAGAATTTCACTAATCTCTTTGTCGTCCTCTGTGTACGTACCTTCATTTGTAATTAACGGTCCAATACTGGTCGAGGTTTTGGATTTTGATTTTGCGTATGTGAAAAAATATTTTTTCACATACGCAAACGACGTACCCGGGATTGGGCCAAGAGGAGATACAAGACGACAGTATTAGCTGTCTGCTAAGAAGTGCTCCTAGCGTATAGCCGGGGTGTTAGTGGTGACCCATGGGCGTATTATTTGTGACCCCTGTCAACGTGTTGCTGAAGCTCTGCCAGTGTGTTTCTGGAGAGCAGATGTGGGTTATTGGGACATCGTGATGATACGGTGAGGGACTCGCCTATGTTAAAGAACGTGAACTCGCTGGTGATTACCATTGAGCGTATACGATGTGTACTTGAAAATAATGAACTCGCCGGGATTTAAAGAACACTGCAGATATATTGAGTGTCCTGGGTGCAAGTAATACAGTGTACATAAGTTTAGTTATACTTCGATAAATGATATATTGGTGAAGGGGTTATTGCATCTTGTTTATCCCCCGTTATTCCTTGCACAATTACTTGCTACCGCCAATTCTTGGTAACGTACCATTAACTTAGGGGTGGGATCATAGAAGAAGAGGGTCTAAGGCCCATTAAGCAGAAATAACCCAATTACTGGCTCATGCAGGCCGTAACACCATCCATCTATCATTATATACATTTAACAACCCATCCATCCACCAATCATTCACCATGACTTTCCAAACCATTCATTCACAAATCCATCAAACCACAAACCTATCCATCTAAGAATCCATCCATTCACCTACTCATCCATTCAAAACTAATACATCCAACAATCCATCCAGCCCTCAAATCCTTCTTTCACCATCCCATACATCCTCCAACCCATCATTCACCATCCCATCCATGCACAAAAACATAATTTCACCAACATTTCCACCCACCAACCTATTCATTCACAAAAGTATTCATTAAGTCCATCCATCCAACAACCTATCTATTTCACAAACCATCCATTAATTAACATCTATTTTCCACAAATGCACAATCTTAGATCTTCAACCCATCCATTCACAATTGCATCCATTCATAAGAACATAAGAACAAAGGGCAACTGCAGAAGGCCTATTGGCCCATACGAGGCAGCTCCTATTTATAACCACCCAATCCCACTCATATACATGTCCAACCCATGCTTGAAACAATCGAGGGACCCCACCTCCACAATGTTACGCGGCAATTGGTTCCACAAATCAACAACCCTGTTACTGAACCAGTATTTACCAAAGTCTTTCCTAAATCTAAACTTATCCAATTTATACCCATTGTTTCGCGTTCTGTCCTGTGTTGATACTTTCAATACCCTATTAATATCCCCTTTGTTATGTCCATTCATCCACTTGTAAACCTCTATCATGTCACCCCTAACTCTTCGCCTTTCCAGTGAATGCAAATTAAGCTTTGTTAATCTTTCTTCATATGAAAGATTTCTAATTTGGGGAATTAACTTAGTCATCCTACGCTGGACACGTTCAAGTGAATTTATATCCATTCTATAATATGGCGACCAAAACTGAACTGCAAAATCTAAATGGGGCCTAACCAGAGCAAGATATAGCTAGAGAACCACACCAGGTGTCTTGTTACTTACGCTGCGATTAATAAATCCGAGTGTCCTATTTGCCTTATTACGAACATTTATGCATGATCCTTTTGTTTTAAATTCTTACTAATTATAACTCTTGATCCTTTTCGCAATCCGACTTCGCAATCTCAACACCATCTAGCTTGTATCTTCTCTATCATCATTCCTAGCCTCAGACTTTACTTTATCAGCATNACCAAGAACACTGGTGACAGTCCACTAGAGCTGGTGACAGACCACTAGAGCTGGTGACACACCAAGAACACTGGTGACGTCCACTAGAGCTGGTGACACACCAAGAACCACTGTGGAGATTGTCCACTAGACCTGGTGGCACACAAGAACACTGTTGACAGTCCACTAGAGCTGGTGACACACCAAGAACACTGGTGACAGTCCACTAGAGCTGGTGACACACCAAGAACACTGGTGACAGTCCACTAGAGCTGGTGACACACCAAGAACACTGGTGACAGTCCACTAGAGCTGGTGACACACCAAGAACACTGGTGACAGTCCACTAGAGCTGGTGACAGTCCACTAGAGCTGGTGACACACCAAGAACACTGGTGACAGTCCACTAGAGCTGGTGACACACCAAGAACACTGGTGACAGTCCACTAGAGCTGGTGACACACCAAGAACACTGGTGACAGCCCACTAGAGCTGGTGACACACCAGACCACTGGTGACAGTCCACTAGAGCTGGTGACAGTCCACTAGAGCTGGTGACACACCAAGACCACTGGTGACAGTCCACTAGAGCTGGTGACACACCAAGAACACTGGTGACAGCCCACTAGAGCTGGTGACAGTCCACTAGAGCTGGTGACACACCAAGACCACTGGTGACAGTCACTAGAGCTGGTGACACACCAAGACACTGGTGACAGTCCACTAGAGCTGGTGACACACAAAGACCACTGGTGACAGTCCACTAGAGCTGGTGACACAAAAGAACACTGGTGACAGTCCACTAGAGCTGGTGACAGTCCACTAGAGCAGGTGACAGTCCACTAGAGCTGGTGACAGCCCACTAGAGCTGGTGACACACCAAGACCACTGGTGACAGTCCACTAGAGCTGGTGACACACCAAGAACACTGGTGACAGTCCACTAGAGCTGGTGACAGTCCACTAGAGCTGGTGACACACCAAGACACTGGTGACAGTCCACTAGAGCTGGTGACACACCAAGAACACTGGTGACAGTCCACTAGAGCTGGTGACACACCAGAGCACTGGTGACAGTCCACTAGAGCTGGTGACAGTCCACTAGAGCTGGTGACACACCATGAACACTGGTGATAGTCCACTAGAGCTGGTGACACACCAAGAACACTGGTGACAGTCCACTAGAGCTGGTGACAGTCCACTAGAGCTGGTGACACACCAAGAACACTGGAGATTGTCCACTAGACCTGGTGGCACACCAAGAACACTGGTGACAGTCCACTAGAGCTGGTGACACACCAAGAACACTGGTGACAGTCCACTAGAGCTGGTGACACACCATGAACACTGGTGACAGTCCACTAGAGCTGGTGACACACCAAGAACACTGGTGACAGTCCACTAGAGCTGGTGACACACCAAGAACACTGGTGACAGTCCACTAGAGCTGGTGACAGTCCACTAGAGCTGGTGACACACCAAGAACACTGGTGACAGACCATACTAGAGCTGGTGACACACCAAGAACATTGGTGACAGTCCACTAGAGCTGGTGACACACCAAGACCGCTGGTGACAGTCCACTAGAGCTGCTGACAGTCCACTAGAGCTGGTGGCACACCAAGACCACTGGTGACAGTCCACTAGAGCTGGTGACACACCAAGAACACTGGTGACAGCCCACTAGAGCTAGTGACAGTCCACTAGAGCTGGTGACACACCAAGACCACTGGTGACAGCTCACTAGAGCTGGTGACACACCAAGAACACTGGTGACAGTCCACTAGAGCTGGTGACACACAAAGAACACTGGTGAGAGTCCACTAGAGCTGGTGACACAAAAAGAACACTGGTGACAGTCCACTAGAGCTGGTGACAGTCCACTAGAGCTGGTGACAGTCCACTAGAGCTGGTGACAGCCTACTAGAGCTGGTGACACACCAAGACCACTGGTGACAGTCCACTAGAGCTGGTGACAGTCCACTAGAGCTGGTGACAGTCCACTAGAGCTGGTGACACACCAAGAACACTGGTGACAGTTCACTAGAGCTGGTGACACACCAAAAACACTGGTGACAGTCCACTAGAGCTGGGGACACACCATGAACACTGGTGAGAGTCCACTAGAGCTGGTGACACACCAAGAACACTGATGACAGTCCACTAGAGCTGGTGACACACCTAGAACACTGATGACAGTCCACTAGAGCTGGTGACAGTCCACTAGAGCTGGTGACAGTCCACTAGAGCTGGTGACAGTCCACTAGAGCTGGTGACAGTCCACTAGAGCTGGTGACAGTCCACTAGAGCTGGTGACAGTCCACTAGAGCTGGTGACACACAAAGAACACTGGTGACAGTCCACTAGAGCTGGTGACACACCATGAACACTGGTGACAGTCCACTAGAGCTGGTGACACACCAAGAACACTGGTGACAGTCCACTAGAGCTGGTGACAGCCCACTAGAGCTGGTGACACACCAAGACCACTGGTGACCGCCCACTTGAGCTGGTGACACACCAAGAACACTGGTGACAGTCCACTAGAGCTGGTGACACACCAAGAACACTGGTGACAGTCCACTAGAGCTGGTGACACACCAAGAACACTGGTGACAGCCCACTTGAGCTGGTGACACACCAAGACCACTGGTGACAGTCCACTAGAGCTGGTGACACACCAAGAACACTGGTGACAGCCCACTAGAGCTAGTGACAGTCCACTAGAGCTGGTGACACACCAAGACCACTGGTGACAGCTCACTAGAGCTGGTGACACACCAAGAACACTGGTGACAGTCCACTAGAGCTGGTGACACACAAAGAACACTGGTGAGAGTCCACTAGAGCTGGTGACACAAAAAGAACACTGGTGACAGTCCACTAGAGCTGGTGACAGTCCACTAGAGCTGGTGACAGTCCACTAGAGCTGGTGACAGCCTACTAGAGCTGGTGACACACCAAGACCACTGGTGACAGTCCACTAGAGCTGGTGACACACCAAGAACACTGGTGACAGTCCACTAGAGCTGGTGACAGTCCACTAGAGCTGGTGACACACCAAGAACACTGGTGACAGTTCACTAGAGCTGGTGACACACCAAAACACTGGTGACAGTCCACTAGAGCTGGGGACACACCATGAACACTGGTGACAGTCCACTAGAGCTGGTGACACACCAAGAACACTGATGACAGTCCACTAGAGCTGGTGACACACCTAGAACACTGATGACAGTCCACTAGAGCTGGTGACAGTCCACTAGAGCTGGTGACAGTCCACTAGAGCTGGTGACACACAAAGAACACTGGTGACAGTCCACTAGAGCTGGTGACACACCATGAACACTGGTGACAGTCCACTAGAGCTGGTGACACACCAAGAACACTGGTGACAGTCCACTAGAGCTGGTGACAGCCCACTAGAGCTGGTGACACACCAAGACCACTGGTGACCGCCCACTTGAGCTGGTGACACACCAAGAACACTGGTGACAGTCCACTAGAGCTGGTGACACACCAAGAACACTGGTGACAGTCCACTAGAGCTGGTGACACACCAAGAACACTGGTGACAGCCCACTTGAGCTGGTGACACACCAAGACCACTGGTGACAGTCCACTAGAGCTGGTGACAGTGCACTAGAGCTGGTGACACACCAAGAGCACTGGTGACAGTCCACTAGAGCTGGTGACAGTCCACTAGAGCTGGTGACACACCATGAACACTGGTGATAGTCCACTAGAGCTGGTGACACACCAAGAACACTGGTGACAGTCCACTAGAGCTGGTGACAGTCCACTAGAGCTGGTGACACACCAAGAACACTGGAGATTGTCCACTAGACCTGGTGGCACACCAAGAACACTGGTGACAGTCCACTAGAGCTGGTGACACACCAAGAACACTGGTGACAGTCCACTAGAGCTGGTGACACACCATGAACACTGGTGACAGTCCACTAGAGCTGGTGACACACCAAGAACACTGGTGACAGTCCACTAGAGCTGGTGACAGTCCACTAGAGCTGGTGACACACCAAGACCACTGGACAGCTCACTAGAGCTGGTGACACACCAAGAACACTGGTGACAGTCCACTAGAGCTGGTGACACACCAAGAACACTGGTGACAGTCCACTAGAGCTGGTGACACAAAAAGAACACTGGTGACAGTCCACTAGAGCTGGTGACAGTCCACTAGAGCTGGTGACAGTCCACTAGAGCTGGTGACAGCCTACTAGAGCTGGTGACACACCAAGACCACTGGTGACAGTCCACTAGAGCTGGTGACACACCAAGAACACTGGTGACAGTCCACTAGAGCTGGTGACAGTCACATAGAGCTGGTGACAGTCCACTAGAGCTGGTGACACACCAAGAACACTGGTGACAGTCCACTAGAGCTGGTGACACACCAAAACACTGGTGACAGTCCACTAGAGCTGGTGACAGTCCACTAGAGCTGGTGACACACCAAGAACACTGGTATTGTCCACTAGAGCTGGTGACACACCAGAACACTGGTGACAGTCCACTAGAGCTGGTGACACACCAAGAACACTGGTGACAGTCCACTAGAGCTGGTGACACACCATGAACACTGGTGACAGTCCACTAGAGCTGGTGACACACCAAGAACACTGGTGACAGCCCACTAGAGCTGGTGACAGTCCACTAGAGCTGGTGACACACCAAGACCACTGGTGACAGCTCACTAGAGCTGGTGACACACCAAGAACACTGGTGACAGTCCACTAGAGCTGGTGACACACAGAACACTGGTGACAGTCCACTAGAGCTGGTGACACACCAAGAACACTGGTGACAGTCCACTAGAGCTGGTGACAGTCCACTAGAGCTGGTGACAGTCCACTAGAGCTGGTGACAGCCACTAGAGCTGGTGACACACCAGACCACTGTGACAGTCCACTAGAGCTGGTGACACACCAGAACACTGGTGACAGTCCACTAGAGCTGGTGACAGTCCCCTAGAGCTGGTGACAGTCCACTAGAGCTGGTGACACACCAAGAACACTGGTGACAGTCCACTAGAGCTGGTGACACACCAAAACACTGGTGACAGTCCACTAGAGCTGGTGACACACCACCATGAACACTGGTGACAGTCCACTAGAGCTGGTGACACACCAAGAACACTGGTGACAGTCCACTAGAGCTGGTGACACACCAGAACACTGTGACAGTCCACTAGAGCTGGTGACAGTCCACTAGAGCTGGTGACAGTCCACTAGAGCTGGTGACAGTCCACTAGAGCTGGTGACACACAAAGAACACTGGTGACAGTCCACTAGAGCTGGTGACACACAAGAACACTGGTGACAGTCCACTAGAGCTGGTGACACACCAAGAACACTGGTGACAGTCCACTAGAGCTGGTGACAGCCCACTAGAGCTGGTGACACACCAAGACCACTGGTGACAGCCCACTAGAGCTGGTGACACACCAAGAACACTGGTGACAGTCCACTAGAGCTGGTGACACACCAAGAACACTGGTGACAGTCCACTAGAGCTGGTGACACACCAAGAACACTGGTGACAGCCCACTAGAGCTGGTGACACCCAAGACCACTGGTGACAGTCCACTAGAGCTGGTGACAGTGCACTAGAGCTGGTGACACACCAAGAGCACTGGTGACAGTCCACTAGAGCTGGTGACAGTCCACTAGAGCTGGTGACACACCATGAACACTGGTGACAGTCCACTAGAGCTGGTGACACACCAAGAACACTGGTGACAGTCCACTAGAGCTGGTGACAGTCCACTAGAGCTGGTGACACACCAAGAACACTGGAGACAGTCCACTAGACCTGGTGACACACCAAGACACTGGTGACAGTCCACTAGAGCTGGTGACACCCAAGAACACTGGTGACAGTCCACTAGAGCTGGTGACACACCATGAACACTGGTGACAGTCCACTAGAGCTGGTGACACACCAAGAACACTGGTGACAGTCCACTAGAGCTGGTGACACACCAAGAACACTGGTGACAGTCCACTAGAGCTGGTGACAGTCCACTAGAGCTGGTGACACACCAAGAACACTGGTGACAGACCAGTACTAGAGCTGGTGACACACC
Organism: Procambarus virginalis; assembly: GCA_020271785.1. Taxonomy (NCBI): domain Eukaryota; kingdom Metazoa; phylum Arthropoda; class Malacostraca; order Decapoda; family Cambaridae; genus Procambarus; species Procambarus virginalis. Next base: position 109,300 of record WNGS01001250.1, on the reverse strand, counting down.
AAGAACACTGGTGACAGTCCACTAGAGCTGGTGACACACCAAGAACACTGGTGACAGCCCACTAGAGCTGGTGACACACCAAGACCACTGGTGACAGTCCACTAGAGCTGGTGACAGTCCACTAGAGCTGGTGACACACCAAGACCACTGGTGACAGTCCACTAGAGCTGGTGACACACCAAGAACACTGGTGACAGCCCACTAGAGCTAGTGACAGTCCACTAGAGCTGGTGACACACCAAGACCACTGGTGACAGCTCACTAGAGCTGGTGACACACCAAGAACACTGGTGACAGTCCACTAGAGCTGGTGACACACCAAGAACACTGGTGACAGTCCACTAGAGCTGGTGACACAAAAAGAACACTGGTGACAGTCCACTAGAGCTGGTGACAGTCCACTAGAGCTGGTGACAGTCCACTAGAGCTGGTGACAGCCTACTAGAGCTGGTGACACACCAAGACCACTGGTGACAGTCCACTAGAGCTGGTGACACACCAAGAACACTGGTGACAGTCCACTAGAGCTGGTGACAGTCCACTAGAGCTGGTGACACACCAAGAACACTGGTGACAGTTCACTAGAGCTGGTGACACACCAAAACACTGGTGACAGTCCACTAGAGCTGGGACACACCAGAACACTGGTGAGAGTCCACTAGAGCTGGTGACACACCAAGAACACTGATGACAGTCCACTAGAGCTGGTGACACACCTAGAACACTGATAACATCCACTAGAGCTGGTGAAGTCCACTAGAGCTAGTGACAGTCCACTAGAG